>OU342744.1:388720267-389237194 GCA_910589775.1 Avena eriantha | reverse complement strand
TTCTTTTCTCAGACCACATATGGATCCACCAGTGTCATTGAAATGTGTGTTCTTCTTCAAAGAGACCACAGATGGATCCACTGTGTCATTGCATGTGTGTTCTTTTTACTAACAACAGCTAGAGTCATTGCATGTGTGTTCTTTTCACAAACCACATCTGGATCCACCAGTGTCATTGAAATGTAAGTTCTTCTCATTAACCACAACTAGAGTCATTGAAATGTGTGTTCTCTTCAGAGACCACACATGGATCCACCAGTATCATTGCATGTGTGTTCTTTTTACTAACAACAACTAGAGTCATTGCATGTGTGTTCTTATCACATACCACATATGGATCCACCAGTGTCATTGAAATGCGTGTTCTCTTCATAGACCACACATGGATCTACTAGTGTCATTGCATGTGTGTTCTTGTTACTGACAACAACTGGAGTCATTGCATGTGTGTTCTTTTCACATACCACATATGGATCCACCAGTGTCATTGAAATGTGTGTTCTTCTCATTAACCAGAGTCATTGCATGTGTGTTCTCTTTAGAGACCACACTTGGATCCACCAATGTCATTGCATGTGTGTTCTTTTTACTAGCAACAACTAGAGTCATTGCATGTGTGTTCTTTTCACATACCACATATGGATCTACCAGTGTCATTGAAATGTGTGTTCTTCTCATTAACCGCAGCTAGAGTCATTGCATGTGTATTCTCTTCAAAGACCACACGTGGATCCACCAGTGTCATTGCATGTGTGTTATTTCTACTAACAATAACTAGAGTCATTGCATGTGTGTTCTTTTCACATACCACATATGGATCCACAAGTGTCATTGAAATGTGTGTTCTCTTCATAGACCACACATGGATCCACCAGTGTCATTGCATGTGTGTTCTTTTTACTAACAACAACTGGAGTCATTGCATGTGTGTTCTTTTCACATACCACATATGGATCCACTAGTGTCATTGAAATGTGTGTTCTTCTCATTAACCACAGCTAGAGTCATTGCATGTGTGTTCTCTCTAGAGACCACACTTGGATCCACCAGTGTCATTGCATGTGTGTAGTTTTTACTAGCAACAACTAGAGTCATTGCATGTGTGTTTTTTTTTCACATACCACATATGGATCCACCAGTGTCATTGAAATGTGTGTTCTTCTCATTAACCACAGCTAGAGTCATTGCATGTGTGTTCTCTTCAGAGACCACACATGGATCCACTAGTGTCATTGAAATGTGTATTATTTTCAACTACAACCGTTGGCCATAAACAATCGGGACGCAGAGCTAACCAACAACTTCTCTAGGCTTCTAGAAGACCTGATCCCCGATTGTTAGGCGCCGTTGGATCAGGGTGCGTGGACGATAAGGATGTCCTTCGTGATGGCGATCTGCGAGAAGTCTGTTATGCGAACTGATTGGCAGTGGCAACGAAGCTGGGCCTACGTCCTTGCCCTTATCCCCTTAACCTCGGGGCCGAAGCTTAGATTGTGTTCCTTCATCGCCATGGAGAGGGAGAGGCCCAAACTCAGCTTGCACGAGGCTAAGATGTTCGACCACTAAGACATACTCGCGCCGCCGTTCGCGAGGCTTCTGGCAGGCTTCGAGCTCAGCTACACCAGGGTTCCTGTCGTGCCGCTCTTGTGTGACAACGCGTTGGGGAGGCAGATCAAGGAGCACCGCCGCTAGCTGTCGGAGCGGAAGAGGGCAATGGCACGGTACTCGCGCACGAGCGCGTACTGGCGAAAGCGGTTCAAGAAGGAGCGGGCTGCGTTGATTGAGCTGTGCGGAACCGACCAGTGGGAGATCCACCCGGATCTGCCGCAACCCCCAAGGGTGGCAACGCTTCTGGGTAGTGCCTGGGCATACGACCTTCACCGTTATCGATGTAGTGCGCCGTGAAGAATCCATGAGGTGGAGGAACGCTGCCGGGAATGTCGGCATCGATTCCGACGCGGAGGAGGCTGGCGGCGACGCGGACAACGTCGTCAATGATGGAGACTGCGGGAGCGTCATAGTCGATTAGGGCCACTTAAGCATACATTAAATCTATGTACGGTATCTTAATGCCTTCTTTGGATCGGGGTCACTTGAGTCATGGTCGATTATTGTCATAATCTATATATGTTGGCCATGTTTTAGTTATCTTTATCTTTGAAACTAGTCGATCGAAACTCGTCTAATCCTGAAAATAAAGTCCGCGTGTTCCTGGCATATCTAATGGGACAATACGCTTACTCTACTCCCAGCACTTGATGGCACAGCCATAATTTGGAGTGCGCCAGAGGAGAAGGGATCGAGCGTGTTGTAATAGTGTACTACTCCTGTCCAGATATGACTGACTTAGTTTTTTTTAGATATTTAATCAATGTGTCTATACCCAAAACATGTCTAGATACATGTTTTAGGTTTCTCTGTCTTTCAAACTAATCAAAAGTCGTCAAATTCTGAACAAATAAAGTCATTGCGTTCACATCTGATGGGACAATACGCTGACTTTGCTACTTGATGGCACAGCCATAATTCTAGAGTGTGCCATAGGAGATGGGAATGCAATGGAGATGGGAAGTAGTAGCCGCGTCCAAACGCAGGTAAAAAATTAATGTAATAATATTTAAAAAATTGTAATCTGGTCTACATGACCCCATCACAGACACGTTGCACGCGCCAGATATAAATAAAGACGACACGAGTAGTTTAGTTTCAATGATATAATTCAACATACGATGTTACTCTTCCCACATCTTTCTGCTCCTCTTATTAGTCTACTAGCCCATGCTGCATTAAGCATCAGTTGATGAGGATAAAAAATGATAAAATGTCAAATAAAACAATTTTTTAGCTTACCTTTCATCCGGAGAATCGTACAAACATGAAATTGGCAGGGATTTATTATTTCTCCTACAGTTAGCCGAAAGATCCTCAAGAACATACTCAATCACCCCTAAAACTTCTTCATATTCTAATACACCTCCATTATTTGCCCTTTCCTCCTCGTTCCGCTTACCATTTTGTTTCTTTTCACACCCTTTTCTCACTGGCACCTCCACTTCTTCATAAATTGGCTGCTTACGTATGTTTTCCTCCGAGTGCTCATCACTGTCTTCGTGCTTCTATTCCTCTAGTTCTGGCTGAGAAGCCTCATTTTCTGCCACCGGGGTGTGAACAGGGAAAATATCATGTGTAACTGGGTTTTTGCACAAACTCTTGATATGGCCGAATCCGCCACAACATTTGCATTTCCTTTTCCTGGCTCCCAGCCTTGAACCTTTATCGGTGGAGGCTTCGATCCTTAGCTTTCTAGGCCTCCCATGTGGCCTCCGGAGAACTGGTGGTTGAAGTTTGAACCCTGGATCGACAATCTCCCAATCATTTTCATCGGCCATAGGTGGTACGTTTTCTGCATAAGTTGAAGCAAACTTGTCCATGGATAAATAGTTGTCGACATAGTTCTCTATTTCAGCTCCACTACCTCTAAGCTTTAAGATGAAGTAAATTGCATGGTGACATGGCAGACTAGTAATTTGTCACTACCTACATGAACAAGTCTTGTTTCCAATGTATACGGTGTACCTCCGTTCACTTCCACGCTTGTATTCTGCATAAACCTCAGCCAATGTTCTGGAACTCCTGACCATCCTCATCTTTATCGTTCTCATTGCCATGGTTCTTGCATTCAATAACATAACCACCTTTGGAACTATTTTATGGCTTAAAAATTTTCTTGCACAAATTATTTCCCTTAAATCTATCTTCACCATTATGCACTGTCTTATTGCATCCAAGTTTCTTCATGCCCGAAATTTTATCATTGAAACTCTCTGCCAAATTATTGCAAAAAAAATCCAACTTGCTTGACTCACCAAACTTGCTTCTGGCCCATAGCTTGGTGTGATGTTCTTCAAGGTATTTTTTCACCTTTGGCACTACATACATGTTCTGCAAGTAAGTAGCATGCGTGCTTGGGGTGTATGTGTATGCTGATCGCCACAAGTCCTCTTCAAAGATCTTTCCTTTGAACTTCTTCGTGAAGTTAGTAGCGAGGTGCCGCATGCATTCACTATGCTCAACCCCAGGAAACACAGCATCAATAGCATTCTCAAGACCCACGCATGCACCGGTGTGTATCACCAAGCCTTCAGGGTGACCAATTACTTCCCGTAGTCTCTGCATGAACCATGTCCATCTTTCATTTGATTCACCCTCAAGAACAGCATAAGCTACGGGTAGAAGCCAATTATGCGCGTCTAAAGCACAAGCAGAAGCAACATGTCCCCTGAACTTCCCTGTTAAAGAAGTTGTGCCTATTGCCAAGCATGGCCTGCAGCCATCTAGGAACCCCTTCCAACATGCCTTCAGGCAGACAAAACATCTCCTGAAGCATATCTTATCTGCCTGCTTATACCTGACCCCCCTCGACACCTTTTCTCTCCCTTTCACAACCTCGTAATCGATGTCAACAACACTACCAGGTGATGTTTTCTCTACCTGAGCTTTGAAACTATACAACATATGAAAATTGTCATTCCACTTGCCTTGAATGAAGTCTAGAGCCATCTCCTTCCCAAGAAAGACTCTGTGGTAAGGAATCAGAACGTTAAACTTTTTGCTAATCTTTGCTCTGAGTTCAGCAGGTCCAATGTTATGATCCTGCCTCACACAGTCAAGTACAGTAGCAGCAATCCACTTGGTAGTTGCCGGTCTAATTTTATCACTTAAATAAGTATTAGGGCAGTTGTGTTTCTTCGTGTTTACTTTGATTTGTATTCGATAAGAATCCAAATAATTCAGAGCTAGTTATCAACAGAATAAATATGAGAAAGACTAAAACTAAATGTAGCTATTGCAACCTGAAATGGGTGCCCACCCCGCATTGCAGATGCATGTAATCTCCATTTACACACATTACTTTCCCTATAGTGCACCCTAAATCTCTTTTGGTCGCTCTTTTCAATGATAAATTCGAACCCAACTCTGATTGCATAGGTTGCAACTGCACATCTACAGTCCTCCACATTATCAAAGACAGTCCCCTCATCAATTGTAGGATTGTCCTTGTCAAAGTTTATCACTGGCATGTCCTCGTCTTCGTCATCGTATCTACATCCCATTTCCACATCTTCACATTCCTCTTCCTCAAAAGTCCCATAGTCAGGCTCAAAGTTCAAATAAACCAAATATTCTCTACACTCCATCTTATCAGGGTCAGCAGCCACGTCTGGATATACTTTCTCATCATCATCCACACCGCCACACATTTCACTGCCTTCATGCTCTCTTGACAAAGCATCATGCTCAAGGACAAGCTGTACAGACGTCCTGCGGTTACCAACACATATCCTTGCCGACTAGAAACGCTAACTGGGGTATGCAGAAAAGGAATCATAGTTCTTACCCTTCAATGTGGACACACGACACCTTCTCCAGGCTCCATACCTCCAAAGCTCTGCACCTCGCTTCCTCTTCCCCTGTTTTGTTGTCCTCTGTGCTCTCCAGACTTGAAGGAGATTCCGTGCTCTCAAGCCACGCATGGCCCATCTCCGTGTTCTCAAGCCTCGCAGGATCCATCTGCGAGCGGGATCCGGATCACCAACGTCGTTGGTCCCCTAACCCAACGGCCGACTCTTAGTTTTCGTTTCCAAACGCACCTAGGCGGTGGACGGCGGCAAGGAGACAAGGCAGGGAGGGGAGGGGAGTGGACGTGAGGGGATGGCAGGGAGGGGAGGGCGGGAGGACGACGACCCAAGGGGACGACGAGAGCGGTGCACGACTGAGCGGAGTGGCAGCGGCAGGAGTAGAGGAGCGGAGTGCAGTGTAGCTGGTTGCGACAAAGCATCGAAAATTGCACAATAATGTGCTGGTGGGCGGCACCAGCCCTCAAACCTGGGACATGCACCGTCGAAGGTGGAGCAGGCGGGCCCGCCAGTCAAAAAACATGCCACCTCTCAGCGCACTATGCACGGTAGCACTTCACAGAATTTTTTTAGCAGGTCCCACATGTCAGTCTGTTTGATCAAAACTTGCATGCAATGCATGGCTGGTTCACGCGCTAGTTCCGAAAAGGGCCCGTTGATCCAAACTTGAAGTGGCAGTTCTGCTTCTTCTCCCTCATCTCCTCGTCTCCTCGCGGTGGCAGTTCCGCTTCGTCTCCCTCGTCTGTTCTCCTCTTCTTCTTCTCCTCGCAGTGGTAGTTCTTCTTTCTTCCTCGATCAAAACATTCCCGCATGTAAGCCATGGCCAGTAGCCGGATGAAGAGGAACTGGTCCGATCTCCCGGCCGACCCACTTCGCAAGATTGCCGACTACTTGCTGGAGAAAGAGGAGTACGTCGACACCTATGCTGCTTGTCGGGAAGTCTGCACCGATTAGCGTCGCACTTTAAAGGTGCCTGAATTCCGTCTCAACAACTGGATCATGATAGATCACACACTTTCAGACGTTGGCGACTTCACCTGTAACATCCCAAAAACTTCAATCCAAGCTAATCAAGATCAAATCAACCAAAAATGGGGTTAACAAAAACTTTTCTAAATTTAATATGAAAGCATTCATATATGTGTGGATTTAAAATAGGAGTTGTTATAATTGCCATGACGGAGTGATCCAATGCTCGCTGGCGACTTGTTCGTTGTCGACGACGACCCTCAGCCGTAGATCTTCCTTCTAATCCTACAGCCCACAGGGCGCGTACCGTTTTGCGTGTTAAGTGCCGCTGAAAAGCGGGAACCCCCTGTCAGCTGAGCCCCGCGCCGCGGAGCGCCACTGGGCCGGCCCAAGTCTTTTCCCGCGCTAGCCCACCCATTCAAATCTAGATTTTTCTTTTTTAGTTAAATCTAGTTTCTGTCCACTATTTTAAAATTTAATTCCGGGAGTTTGATAAATCCAAATTGCATGAAACAATTTTTCCTGAAAGGTATTAAGATGATCTATCCAAGCCCGTTGGATTTAATTCAATTAGAGTTATAGATCTCTCCTAATAAAAATAAGAAGACAGAAGCATTTGCAACTTGCAACATTTTTATAAAATCAACCAAGTTAGCTTTTGAGTTGATTCCAACTCTCAAAAATCACATTTCATCATATCTATCTAAATATGTAGTAATATTAAGGTTTACATGCAGTGACTTTGGACTAGTACCAAAATAAATATATATAGGCATTTCTAGTCACTTTAAATCATTAAATAATGAACTTAAACCAAAGTAATATTGATCCAACCCTTAATTCTCATTCCCACAGGTTAGGATATGTGGTGATGACATGTGTCAACATGATCCCATATTTTAAGTGGTGAATGTTAAATCTTAGTTCATTTTTTCAATGAGTAGAAATTACTTTTCTAAAATAAAAAGAATAAAACTATGGAATTAAACTTGTGATGCTTGTGATGATAATAGATCATCAAAGGTGTGTCTTAGAATGCTATTAGCCTAGTTAAGTATTGTTTGGTGATTGTGCACTCCCTATGTATTTATAGACGATAGTACCGATCAAGCTTTCGAGGAGGAGGAGTTTTACCTAGAAGAAGAAGAAAACTTCAACCACTGCACCAACCAAGGCAAGCTACTTTTAGCAAGCTAGCACTATCTAAGTGCAAGCCACCATTAACAGTGCAATCTAACACTTGCAAGTCTAGTGCTTAGCAAGTGAGGATCAAACTAGATGGTTTAGCAAAGATGCCTTAAGCATGCTTTGATCACACCCATTTGACGATTAGTACCCCAAGTTTTATTTACAAGTTTTACTTCCCTTAGTTTACACAAAGCTCTTTACTTGTTTTGAAGGTAGCATAAAAAGTATAAAACTTGACCAATTTAGAACCCCTTTAGATGCCATTCTATGGCATGAGATTGAACCCATCTTTTCCACCTTAGTGAACACTCTTAACTTAGTAATTTAGAGTGGATCAAAAACTTGAGTCACTTTAGATGGGAACACTTGGTGAAAATGAATTATGAAAACCTTGGAATGATGAGTCATTCTATTGACATGTTTGGACATGTGTTGAGAAAACACAAATGGTCGATGATGATGAAAATGTTGAGGCATGAGCCTTAACCCTTTTATAAAACTGATGGTTGGATTCGGATGCGATACCATTCCAAATTTACCGTACAACCACACTACCTGAATTGGGTAAGGCTTAGCTGGAAATTTATATGCATTAGTATTAGTTCCCTCACGGGAGAGGTCTGAGCTGAGGCTACCTCTCATGATGTCCACCTATGAAGTGCCCAATATGACTGATGGTCATGGTTGGGAGGCCATGCTCATAGGAGAGGTGCTTATACTAGGGTGTGTAAAGGGAAGGTTATGTTTGATTATTTGCATACTAAGTATGATGATTCAGGGTTATCCCTGACAGATGTATCGAATTTTGTGGTGAAAGTCTACCACCTTTGTAGAGTGTCAAACTATTCGAATAGCCGCGTCCGCGGTTATGGACAGTTGGAATGGCCATACTGTTTCGTTGTCAGATGTTTTCTAAACAACTTGATATGAATGATGAATCTTGACTTGACCACAACAGGTTTGTGTTTATGACAATAGCTTCCCAACTTAAGTGTTTCTAGAACTTTACTTTATCTTTCTTGGTTTCTGAACTCAGCTTAGGTTTCAAACTTAACTTTATAGTTAAACCTAGAGTTAGCACTTTAACTTAGAATTATACTGCTTGTTAGTGGTAGTTTGCGAGTACTTAAAGAGTACTCATGGCTTTTGTCCCTGGCTATTATCATGGGCAGACTATGAAGGAGACTATCAAGATGATGGCCAACAGGACGGCTATGATAACTAGGACCATCTGCCTTCGTCAGCATTGCATGTGCCCCTGAAGATGGACCCCACCGCTACGCTTATCTTTTATTTCCGCTACTTGTTGTATTAAGACTGGATCATGAGATCCTTATTTGTGTAAGACCTTATGTATGGTTTGTAATGGATGATGTACTATGATATCCAATCCGTTATGTCTCGAAAAAATGGTAATCCTGGGATTGCGAGGTATGGCATAACGGGCATCTAGGATTAAAAATCCGGGTGTTGACAAGTTGGTATCAGAGCCATCCTGACCATAGGAGACCCTAGTTAGAATGGACGTCAAACAAAAACTTAGTTTCAAAACCAAAGTGAGTATTTATGAAAAACTATCTCCTCTCTTACCCTTGTGGATTCTTTCTCAAAAATTCACGGTACTCAAAATTCTTACACTACTACTTAAAATTTGACACACTTGATCACTTCACTAACTTCCTCATCCTTAATTCTTGTAGATGGAGACTCAATTCAGCAAGTTTATTAGTTGGGAAACGAAGGTCAGCTGATCTTCGAGAGGGATCTGGATTCACTTTCAGAGTTACTAGGACGCCCACACCCGGAGTTTCTTGAAGCTCAACTTCCAGCACCCCCAGGAGGAGGCCTACAGTGGCTAGTCATCGCAGATCTTAGAGGAAGCATTGAAGCACCAACTTCTGGAAGAATTCAGTTCTCCGTGAGAGACAACAACTGGCTAGATGGATTAGCCAGGGCAATGCATGAAGCTCTCGCACGTCTATGTTCCCTCAGCGTCAACAAGACCCAAGGAACCCGTTTTACCCACTATGCAAGACGTGATTTCATGGGGTTGCCAATGGAGATGCCAGGCCACCCCGATTTGAGGCATCAAGTGGAGAACCTTGACTTCTTGCTTCACGACAGACAGCAGGAACTGGACAATGCCAGAGAATTAGCCAACCAGAACCGTGCCATTGTCGACCAGAAGGCCCAGACTTTCGCACTGCTTGTCCAAGACCGTCAGTCTCTTTGCCGCCAGCGTGCCAAGAAGGATAGCACCATCGCCCATCTTCGCAATAAGGTGGCCGACCTCGAGAAGACCGTCAAGGAGCAGGAAGCTTAGCTTGCAGCAAAGGAAGAAGAATATGAGGGTGAAGACATCCAGGGAGACATGGATTCTTACCTCAGCAACGATGATGATTTTCTGGCAGAGGATGCCGTGGACTTCTACACTGATGATGAGGACTTCGACTTCATCGACGATGAGTAGATGCACTAAAGCATTGTCATAGCATGAGATGTATCGATCTCACTGTATCTTAGCTGGCAGAATGGTTCTTCAAACCATCTGTTTTCCCTTTGATTGTTGTGGTGTATGTTGTATCGTGTGCTTGCTTGCATGAATGAAAATGAAGTTAGTTGAAAAATCTGAGTCTAACTCAAAGTTTTAGATTTGAAAACCCCAAAACCATGAACCTTAGAAATTTCCCTCTTACCCCTATATCTCAATCTTCAGATGACTCGTGGAAACCAAGGAGGGAGCAGCTCGTCGCAAGACCTAATGCTGCAGATACTGAAAAATCTCATCGCAGACCGTGAAGCAAGCCGGGCAGAACGTCAAGCCAACTTAGCAACACTTCAACAGATCGCCCAGATGGCTCTCAACAACCAAGGGCATGGAAATCAGGATCACCAAGGATCCAAACTCAAAAACTTTCAGAACACTAATCTCGCAATCTTCAATCAATCTGAAAACCCATTAGATGTTGATGACTGGTTACAGACCATGGAGAACAACTTAGAAGTTACCAGAGTTGATGAAAATGAGAAAGTTCTCTTCTCCACCCACTATCTGGCAGGAGATGCAAGAGCTTGGTGGAATAGCATCTGCAATATGAACCATGGTCAAGTAATGACATGGGAAGCATTCAAAGTCAAGTTCAGTCGCACCCACGTGCCGCAAGGTCTAGTCAACAGAATGAGAGATGAGTTCCGCGAATTGAAGCAAAGAAGAATGACTATGGTGGAGTACCGTGACAGATTCCTGTCACTTGCCAGATATGCACCTGATTAGATCAACACGGAGGCCAAGAAGAAGGAGAGATTCTTGAATGGACTGCATGATGAGATGCAGACTGTCCTCGTCAACATCCGTTTCCAGGATCTCGAAGACCTAGTCGACTCTGCCATCCAGATGGAAGGGAAGATTAACCAGGAAAACGACAACCGCAAGCGTCGTATGATGCAGCAGTCTGGATCCAACAGTCACCAGAAGTACTGTCCCAACCCTTCACCAGAATATGCACCAAGGAACAACCGACCCCCAAATTCTCGCCCAAGCTACCCCAACCGTAGCGGAGGCAATGTGAAGTCTGGAGGAAACAATCACAACTCCGGTAATGCCAACAATTTCAACCGTGCACCTCCCAAGAACAACAACAACAACACTGCACCCAAAACTGGCAGCAATGCTGTACCTATCGCAGTCAAGGACAAGTCCCAGATCACTTGTTTCGAGTGTGGAGTGAAACGTCACTACTCCAATGAGTGTCCCAAGAAGATTGCAGCCAATGCCAATGTGAATACCCCAGCTCAGCAGCAGCGTCGTGTTCAACCAGGAAGGAGATTTTCCCCAGGGAACCCTCACAACCGCAATGGCCGTCTCTTCCACATGAATGCAGAAGAAGCCCAGGAAGCGCCAGATGTAGTGCTGGGTATGTTTTCTGTCAACTCAGTTTTAGCAAGAGTATTGTTTGATTCGGGGGCATCACATTCATTTGTCAACGAAGAATTTAGATGCACTAGTAAGATTCGTCCAACCAACCTGAAGCATGTCATGATAGTTCAAATCCCCGGTTCAACAACCAAAGCTAGAAAAATTTGCAAAGTTGTACCTATCAGAATACATGGGATAGATTTTTATGCCAACCTAATTGTCCTTGGAACCAAGGGATTGGAAGTAGTACTAGGTATGGACTGGATGTCAAGGCATAAAGGATTGATAGACTGTGCTAAGAAAGCCATCATCACGACCAGTAGTTCTTGAGTCACAGTAGAGCATATCTCTAAAACCTTACCCCGACAATTCAAGTGCAACCAGAGTGTAGCCTTGCCCACCATAGACCAAGTCAGAGTGTTCTGTGATACCCCGACGTATTCCCAGATGAATTGCCAGGTATGCCCCCGGATAGGGATATTGAGTTCATTATCGAACTAATCCCCGGAACTGGACCTATAGCCTAGAGACCCTATAGTATGAACCCCTCAGAGCTAGTGGAACTGAAGAAACAGTTGGATGCTATGCTAGCCAAAGGTTTAATTCAACCAAGTGCATCACCATGGAGATCACCAGTGTTATTCGTCGACAAGAAAGATGGAGGCAACCGTCTATGCACAGATTACAGAAAGTTGAATGATGTCACCATCAAGAACAAGTACCTCTTGCAAAAGATAGAGGATCTATTTGATCAGTTGACTGGAGCTCAGGTATTCTCAAAGATTGATCTTAGGACTGGTTATCACCAACTTAAGATCCATGCAACGGATATTCCGAAGACCACCTTTACTACTAGCTATGGTTTATACGAGTATACGGTTATGTCTTTTGGATTAACCAATGCCCCTGCTTATTTCATGAATCTCATGAATAAGATCTTTATGAATTTCCTAGATAAGTTTGTAGTTGTGTTTATCGACGACATCCTTATCTACTCCAAGTCCGAAGAAGAGCATGAGCAACATCTGAGAGTTATCCTAGAAACCCTGAGAGAACATCAGTTATATGCCAAGTTCAGCAAGTGTGAGTTTTGGCTGAAGGAAGTAGGATTCCTAGGACATATTGTGTCTTCCAGAGGAGTCTTTGTTCATCCCGCCAAGATCAAAGATGTCGACGAATGGGAAGCCCCAACCACTCAAACCCAAGTCCGTGCATTTCTCGGATTAGCGGGATATTACCCCAAGTTCGTAGAAGGATTCTCGAGCATAGCCCAACCAATGACCCATTTGTTGAAGAAGGACAAGAAGTTTGAATGGACAGACAAATGTGAAGCCAGTTTCCAGGAGCTAAAGAGGAGATTGATATCATCCCCAATTTTGGTCATGCCGGACATCAAGAACCTTTGATGTGTATTGCGACGCATCCAAGATTGGTCTAGGATGTGTATTGATGCAAGAAGGCAAAGTCATCGCTTATTTGTCTCGACAACTGAAGCAGCATGAGCAAAACTATCCGACCCATGATCTTGAGCTAGCAGCTGTAGTTCTAGCACTGAAGACATGGCGTCATTATTTGATGGGAAATCGCTGTGAGATTTACTCAGATCATAAGAGCTTGAAGTATATCTTCAGTCAGAAGGAGCTGAATATGAGGCAAAGAAGATGGATAGAGTTAATCAAGGATTATGACCTCGACATTCACTATCACCCCAGCAATGCCAATGTGGTAGTGGATGCTCTTAGCAGATTGCCGTGTAGGCTTAACACCATGATCAAGGAGAAGCAACCCAGTTTGTATGAAGAATTAGAGCAGTTCAGAACTGAATTAGTTAGTAAAGGATTATTAGCTAGCATTGAACTTCAACCCACTTTGATTACCCAAATCAAGGAAGCCCAGAAGGGAAATGAAAGTATCAACGGAATCAAACGTCATATTGGTACAGGAAAGGTACCTGGATTCACTGAAGACGAAGAAGGTGTACTGTGGTACAAAGGACGTATCTGTGTGCCAGCAAATTCGGAGCTGAAGGAGGTTACCATGAAGGAAGCTCATGATACTCTTTATTCTATCCACCCTGGAGGAACAAAGATATATCAGGATTTGAAAGAGCAATTTTGGTGGCACAAGATGAAGAGAGAGATCGGAAGCTACATCGCCAAATGTGTCATCTGTCAAAGAGTCAAGGAAGAGCACCAGAGACCTGCAAGACTGTTGCAACCGTTATAGATTCCAGAATGGAAGTGGGATTCCGTCGGAATGGACTTTATCATCGGTTTACCTACTTCTAGTAGGGGAAATGACTCAATCTGGGCCATAGTTGATAGACTGTCCAAGGTAGCTCACTTTATACCTGTCAAGACCACTTACCAGAGTGCAAAGTTAGCAGAGCCATACATTGCTAGGATTGTTAGTCTGCATGGAACCCCCAAGACCATAGTATCAGATCGAGGAACCCAGTTTACCTCAAGATTTTGGCAGAAAGTCCAAGAAGGATTAGGAACCAAGTTGAACTTCAGCACAGCATATCACCCGCAAACAGATGGACAGACTAAGAGAGTCAACCAGATCCTAGAGGATATGCTTAGAGCTTGTGTGTTGGAATATGGATCAAAATGGGAAGATTGCCTGCCTTTCGCAGAATTCTCATATAACAACAGTTATCAAGCCAGTTTGCAAATGGCACCATTTGAATTCCTATATGGAAGAAAGTGTGTACCCCTTTGAATTGGTCGAAAGTAGGAGAGAGTCAGATCTTCGGACCCGACATTCTCCGCGAAGTAGAAGAGAAAGTTCACAAAGTCCGTGAGCACCTCAAGACCGCCCAAACCAGACAGAAGAGTTATGCTGAGAAGAGAAGAAGAGACCTGACTTTCAATGTCGGAGATTTTGTATATCTCAAGGTTTCACCATTGAAGGGAACTCAACGCTTTAGTCTAAAGGGAAAGTTAGCCCCCAGATATATCGGACCTTTCAAGATTCTGAACCGTCGAGGAGAAGTATCGTATCAACTGGACATGCCTGAAGAGATGTCAGCCATCCACAATGTGTTCAATATCTCGTTACTTCGCAAATGTCTGGAAGTGCCCGAGAAGACTGAATTTTTCAAGAACATCGATCACAGAGCTGTGGAAATCAATAATGACCTGACCTATCGAGAAATACCTATCCGTATCTTATAAGAGGCCTACAGAACCACCAGGACCAGGAGTATCAAGTTTCTCAAGATTCAGTGGAGCTACCATACTGAGGAGAAGATTACATTAGGACAGAGTTCCCAGATCTCTTTAGTTCCTAGTTTTCTTTGTAAATATTGGGCCAAGATTTTGTTTAAGGGGGGAAGGTTTGTAACATCCCAAAAACATCAATCCAAGCTTATCAAGATCAAATCAACCAAAAATGGGGTTAACAAAAACTTTTCTCAATTTAATATGAAAGCATTCATATATGTGTGCATCTAAAATAGGAGTTGTTTGAATTGCCATGATTGAGTGATCCAATGCTTGTTAAATGTTTCTTAGGTGATTTAAACATCATTACCAAACTATTCCTAAAGAAAATCAAATCAAAAAGAATTAAAAAGGAGGAATGGTCATTTTGGCCATTTTATTCCACTACACTACTTTGAGTGTTGCTAGCACTCATTTCTTAACAGAAGCAAGTATTGATCTTTGTACCCCTTGCTAGTACACATAATGAGGTACCAAGGCCCACCTTTTGATCTGCTAAAAACATTCTATTACTTATTTTAAATGACATTTGAAAATTGAATCTAATGCATATGCATAGATCACCCCTTTTTCAAAACCCATCTTTTTGAGCTCCACTTTCAAAACCCTTGTAACCAGACACTACCTAGCACTAGTGGAGATCACTCAAAAAATTTGAAACCAAAATTCAAAACCTTTTCTCTTGCGGCCATTTCATCAAAAACTTGGCAGACAGATTTCAAACAAAACACATTTCACTATTTTAAACAGTATTCTGGCCAAACTTGTCTCCCATTTGGCCCCTCTTTACTCCCTTTGTCTCTCAATGATCTAGCAAAGCCTTTTAAACTCACTCCCCTACTCCCTAGCTGCACTGCCATGCCATGCCGAGCACCCTCTCGCCGGCCAACCGTGCACTCGCCGCAGCAGCCCTCTCCCGCCTCTCTCTCTCTCCATGTCTAGGAGGTAGCCCACACCTCACCGCCCCTCTCTGTCCCCTGCCCGAGCCAAGCCCTACCGTGGACTACCGATGAAAGCCCGCGCCCAGTGCCACCGCACCATGCCGGTGCCGCCCCAGAGCGCGCTCTGTCCCCGCTCGCACAGACCGCCCCTTGGCCGCAGCCCACGCCCACCGCTCCGCCATGACCTGGAGAACACCCCAGACACCCCCGCTAGCCGCCCAACACCTCACAGCCACCGCTCGCCGTGGACACCGCTGCCTCTGCCGCTCAGAGCGCCACCTCGCCCAGACTGCATGCCACTGCCCCTACGGCCGCATTCAATGCCTAGAGCACCGCCAGGGAACCGCACGTCGATCGCCACCCGCAGTCATGCCTCTACCCCGTCGTAGCCATGTCGCCACCATTGCTTGCCCATCCCGCTCAGTCTCACCGTCAGGCCTATAAAAGGAGCCCTCCCCAGCCTCTTCTCTCCACACTATTCCACTCCCCTCACCTCTCTGAACCTCACCCACCTCTAGCCGATGCAAGGCAAGCTCTGCCTCGCCGAAATTGGAGCTGGAGCAGCCGCGGTAGGAGGAGAAGGGCGCCGCTGATTGCGACCACCCCAAGCTCCGCCGCAACCACGCCTCGCCTCGCCGTCGTCTTCCACTTCGTTTGCCCCCCTCGCAAACCCCGCTGGAGCCCTTGTACGTCCCCAGAAGACCCCCACCGAGCCGCTAGGGTTCGAGCTCACCGGCGACCTGTTCGTCGTCAACGACGACCCTCAGCCGTAGATCTTCCTGCTAATCCTAGAGCCCATAGCGCACGTACTGTTTCGCGTGTTAAGTGCCGCTGACAAGCGGGACCCCCCTGTCAGCGGAGCGCCACTGGGCCAGCCCAAGTCTTTTCCCGCGCTAGCCCACCCGTTCAAATCTGGATTTTTCTTTTTTAGTTAAATCTAGTTTCTGTCCACTATTTTAAAATTTAATTCTGGGAGTTTGACAAATCCAAATTGCATGAAACAAATTTTTCCTGAAAGGTATTAATATGATCTATCCAAACCCGTTGGATTTAATTCAGTTAGAGTTATAGATCTCTACTAATGAAAATAAGAAGACAGAAGCATTTGCAACTTCCAACATTTTTATAAAATCAACCAAATTAGCTTTTGAGTTGATTCCAACTCTCAAAAATCACATTTCATCATATCTATCTAAATATGTAATAATATTAAGGTTTACATGCAGTGACTTTGGACTAGTACCAAAATAATCCTATATGGGCATTTCTAGTCACTTTAAATCATTAAATAATGAACTTAAACCAAAGTAATATTGATCCAACCCTTAATTCTCATTCCCACAGGTTAGGATATGTGGTGATGACATGTGTTAACATGATCCCATATTTTAAGTGGTGAATGTTAAATCTTAGTTAATTTTTTCAATGAGTAGAAATTACTTTTCTAAAATAAAAAGAATGAAACTATGGAATTAAACTTGTGATGCTTGTGATGATCATAGATCATCAAAGGTGTGTCTTAGAATGCTATTAGCCTAGTTAAGTATTGTTTGGTGATTGTGCACTCCCTATGTATTTATAGACGATAGTATCGATCAAGCTTTCGAGGAGGAGGAGTTTTACCAAGAAGAAGAAGAAAACTTAAACCACTGCACCAACCAAGGCAGGCTACTATTAGCAAGCTAGCACTATCTAAGTGCAAGCCACCATTAACAGTGCAAGCTAACACTTGCAATTCTAGTGCTTAGCAAGTTAGGATCAAACTATATGGTTTAGCAAAGATGCCTTAAGCATGCTTTGATCACACCCATTTGACGATTAGTACCCCAAGTTTTATTTACAAGTTTTACTTCCCTTAGTTTACACAAAGCTCTTTACTTGTTTTGAAGGTAGCATAAAAATTATAAAACTTGATCAATTTAGAACCCCTTTAGATGTCATTCTATGGCATGAGATTGAACCCATCTTTTCCACCTTAGTGAACACTCTTAACTTAGTAATTTAGAGTGGATCAAAAACTTGAGTCACTTTAGATGGGAACACTTGGTGAAAATGAATTATGAAAACCTTGGAATGATGAGTCATTCTATTGAGATGTTTTGACATGTGTTGAGAAAACACAAATGGTTGATGATGATGAAAATGTTGAGGCATGAGCCTTAACCCTTTTATAAAACTGATGGTTGGATTCGGATGCGATACCATTCCAAATTTACCGTACAACCACACTACCTAAATTGGGTAAGGCTTAGCTGGAAATTTATATGCATTAGTATTAGTTCCCTCATGGGAGAGGTCTGAGCTGAGGCTACCTCTCATGATGTCCACCTATGCAGTGCCCAAGATGACTGATGGTCATGGTTGGGAGGCCATGCTCATAGGAGAGGTGCTTATACTAGGGTGTGTAAAGGGAAGGTTATGTTTGATTATCTGCATACTAAGTATGATGATTCAGGGTTTTCCCTGACAGATGTATCGAATCTTGTGGTGAAAGTGTACCACCTCTGCAGAGTGTCAAACTATTCGAATAGCCGCGTCGCGGTTATGGACAGTTGGAATGGCCATATTGTTTCGTTGTTAGATGTTTTCTAAACAACTTGATATGAATGATGAATCTGGACTTGACCACAACAGGGTTGTGTTTATGACAATAGCTTCCCAACTTAAGTGATTCTAGAACTTTACTTTATCTTTCTTGGTTTCTAAACTCAGCTTAGGTTTCAAACTTAACTTTATAGTTAAACCTAGAGTTAGCACTTTAACTTAGAATTATACTGCGTGTTAGTGGTAGTTTGCGAGTACTTAAAGAGTACTCATGGCTTTTGTCCCTGGCTATTATCATAGCCAGACTATGAAGGAGACTATCAAGATGATGGCCAATAAGACGGCTATGATAACTAGGACCATCTGCCTTCGTTAGCATTGCATGTGCCCCTAAAGATGGACCCCACCACTACGCTTATCTTTTATTTCCGCTGCTTGTTGTATTAAGACTGGATCATGAGATCCTTATTTGTGTAAGACCTTATGTATGGTTTGTAATGGATGATGTACTGTGATATCCAATCTGTTATGTCTCGCAAAAATGGTAATCCTAGGATTGCGAGGTTTGGCATAACGGGCATCTGGGATTAAAAATCCGGGTGTTGACATCACCTTCCTCAACCTCGCCACTGGTCGTTGCTTCAGGACAAATCTAATGGACGTCCATCGCAGGTTCACATTCACATCCGATATTTATTGGTATTTTCCATTGTAAACATCTTAGTGCTAACTGATGCCCTCTTCTTCCAAAAGATTCTACTTCATTGGTGTTTCTCGTGGCGTCATCGTGCTTGCTTAGAGGGTGGAGCCATACCAGATTCGGCTTCTGAACTCAATCACTCATAAGTCTAACACTGAGTTTCAAGCACACATACCATCTGATATTTTGCAGTCTGTCATCGTGACGAAGTCCCCGACGATGGTGTTCGTTTGCACTGATTATCCAGATCATATTGCATGGGCCGATGAGAGCACCCCAACGGGGAAAATCAATGAATCATTTGGAGAAGGATTGTATTCCCCACCTCCTGATACGCTTCTAGACTGCATGACGGCATTCCGAGGGGAAGTATATGCATTACTTGAAAATGGATACATCTTGTTGACCAACATCTAGTTAGAGCAACGCGCGAGCACTGTCACGATGGCCAAAATAATTTCAGCCTCAGTCTTTGAATAGGTACGCGGAACTTACAAATTTTACCTTGTGGAGTCAGATGGTGATCTTCTTCTTGTGTTGAACGGAGATTTCGCCAAAGGGAAACTGGTGTTGTACCGGGTGGACACGGAGAGCTGCTCTCTCGAGGCCGTCAATGACATTGGAAGTCATGCATATACTATAGGAATTATATCAGACTGCACGATCATGAGGTTAAAGCCTGGGAAGAAGAACCAACAATGGTAATGCATAGCTTAACTCTGGAACATACACTGAGGCCTTACCATCTGGACGAGATACTGGCAGCACATTGCAGACGGAGAGAGTTCTTTGAATATGTGTTGCAGCACGCGGGAGCCGACAACGATGAAATAGATAGGGGAGAATGAATCCTATATTCATCCTAGGTTATTTCTTAGCATTTTCAGGTCTATTTTTCGAAGTAGAAATTTGTACTGTATTTATATTATTTCGATCAGCAGTATACGTGTTACCTTTCAGACAAAATTGTAATGTATTTAATTTTCGTACTTTCAGAATTCAAAGTATTTATTTTTAGTAGCTTCTTTCATAATTCTCTGTGTTCGACATGGGCATCAGCTCAGCGCTGGAATTCAGGTTCCACATGGAAAATTGCACAATAATGTGTTGGTGGGCGGCACCAGCCCTGAAACCTAGGATGCGCGCCATCGGAGGTGGAGGAGGCGGGCCCGTCAGTTAGAAAATATGCCACGTATGCATCCCCTATTTCTGATGCCCTTTAAAAAAGGAAAACACGCCACGTCGTCAACCCCTGTTTCCGATGGTGTTGCTACAATCGACGGTACATGGTGGCATAGAAATAATATCATATAAACATAAGGGCACAGTCGTCAACATTTCTAAAATGAAACTCGGTCTCCTACCTGTCCTGGTACATTGCCCGATGAGGTGGATAGCCACGACCGATCTTTTTAATACGTTCGCACTCTTATGCTAAGAAGGGAAATAAAGATTGAGCGGAAAATGCAACGAGTGTCAAATTATTACCCGTAGTCCAAACCTACTGTCAGTCTTTCACTCCCCTTCTCCGACCAACCAGAGTTCACCTTGCGCAGCTCCTCCACGCCGCACCACCTAGGGTAACATGGCCCCGCCTAAGCAGCGGTCGCCGCCGCGACAGCCGCCAAAACTGGGGTATTTAGCCCCTCTAAGGCAGGCCATGAAGCTCTACTTCAAGGTCAGTCTCCCATTGCCCTGCCAGGCGGATGATTTCCCCGAATGTGTTGAATCGGCCGTGACGGCGACGGCGGCATCGTCGGCACCATATGCGGCAAGCAAGGCCAAGGGAGCGATGTTGAGAAATCGCGCGGCGGCATTACGGCATGCTCTAGGCAGTGGGAACAACGTATGTATCAAATCGTTCACGAGAGCATGCCACCGAGGGTACACACCCTCGAACAGGGTAGCGCCAAGGTCTAGGAACTCTCGCGTCCACGCTTTGGAGCGGGCTACCTTACCGCAGTGGGGGAGGCTGGGAACACGCCGTCTGCGGCAAAGACGCTCCATCCTACGCACCGTCAGAGGCCGTACCGTGGCGGCGACCAAGCGTCTACACATAGCATGCTGGATTGTTCGACAGCCAGAGCCGGTGGCGGGCGTCAGCTCAGCACCAGAATTCAGGTTCGAGTTCACATGGACCTACGACCCCGAGAAGGAGATGCCGAATTTTAGTTTCGAATAAATCGTTGCGGCGGCACGTATGGTCCAACTAGACCAGGACTGGTGCACACGAATTGCTTATGCATGAACGATGCAGATTTCTTGTAGTTTGGCAGGAAGGCAATAGATTAGTTTGGGTTAAATGATCAAAGAACTTATGTCCTCTCAAGGCAATTGGCCAGCCAACTTTTCTGGTGGAGATCTGTAGTTTCTTTAGTGTAGAATAGTTATGTTCAGACTAAAGAATGGCTTTTGTAGATGAAATGCTGAAGAATTGTTCTATAAACTAGTAGGAAGTTTAGCCCACTTTTGTGCAAGTATAAGACCCTTTTGTATGGAACTACTACTGTTGTAAGCAAATACTATCAAGTATCTATTTTCTTCAATTACTAGTCATGGTTAAATCCAGTTAACTGACATTTTTTTATCCCAGACTACAGATTTTGCGTCTGCTATATGTGATGTAAAACATTTTTCCTTTGTCTTGTGTTGTCTGCAAAATGGTCATGCAGTTCAACGTGTTACAATATAGCTACCTTGCATTTGAAGAGGAGATGGACTACATTTTCCTAGCATCCACAGATTTGACATTGCTCATTGCCAGACCACCCTCTTTTCATGAGGTTGTCCTTGGTTATTCACAGAAATTATACATCATGGTGTTCAACTACATCAATTCAAACTATTACACACACAGTACATCAAATTCATTACCCACACATACTACATTGATTCAAACTATTACACACACATACTACTTCAAACTATTACACACACGTATTACATCGATTCAAACTATTACACATTTTTAGTCGATGCTAACTTCCTGCTACGCTCTCCATACAACAAATTCATTAGCCACACATACCACGGCAATTCACTAGAGCTCTGTCTTCACTCGAGGGAAATCAGAACCACCAGCTCGTCCAAGCCCGGTTCCCCCACCGAAACTGTGTTCGCCGTCGCGAAACGGTGGTGGTCATGTGCCATTGATTCTTCCAGGCCAATAGTGCAGGCGACGAGGACGCTTTCTAGCAGCCTCTTCGGGGCCCGGAATGCCATGTACCGATTCTAGAACCTCCTCAAGGTGGATGATGGCCGGGTGCTTCTAGCAAAGCTATCGCCCTACCCTGCTTGGTATCTGCACCTCGTACATCTTACGAACGGTGTCAAGATCTTTCAGCCAGGCCTTTACCTCAATGACCCATCTGTCGCTCGGTGGCACGATTTCCACCAGCTCGCCACCAAGGCTACTAACGACCTGCTTGAGGGCCACCGGCTCCCAAGCATCCAATGGGAGGCCGTCAAAGCCGAGTTTGGAGAAGAAACGAAGTTGCCCCAAGCGATCATCCCACCCACAGGCGTGATGCCAACGCATGAAGCTCATTTTCTCCCCGCATCACTCGAAAGAACGGGAAGAATGCAGAACGCGCTCGGTGTATGAGTTGTGCTCGAACCGGACAAAAAATCGAATGGCGGCGCGCATACCTCAATCTTGACCTCATTTTGTCTGATCCCAAAATGAGACCTGAAAGCTGACAGCATCTCTGCCGGCGACACGGCGGGACGGACGCCCAGCACGATGGCCATGAGAGCGTGGTCGTCGAACTGTTGTGCCAGGCCTACCATTCCTGGGGTGCATGGCAGCACGCAACTTCCCAAGGCCGGTCGCCGGCCTGGATCGCCCGACGGCACGCGCTCCGCCATGCGAGAAGGACTAGCTAGAGGCGAGATATTAGTCCGGGGACACGAAGCTCCGACACAGCAGATGATGCGACGGTGACAGCTACGAGCTTCGATTAGAGGCGTGAGAGGTTGACCAGACATGGCGGGGACGCAAATTAGAGCAAGTGCAAGCTCCGATCTGAGACGAGCAGCCAAAGCTGAGCAAATGTTATGGGGAGGGGAGCAAGGGAGAAGACCAGAGCAGAGCAAAGAAATAGATCTGGTCCACTCAGGGATCTGGTCCACGCAGGGGTAAGCTAGTCCACGATCGCAAAAGATAACAGGAAATACTGACAGGGCGGGCCAAGAAGAGTTAACCTAACTGTGGTATTTGAGTTTCAACCATTTTTCGTCTGGTTCAAATGACCGTTTGGCTGTTAGATTTGTAGTCACCCACATTTGTCCCTTCTAGAATATTGGCGATTCTACTATGACCCCTCCGCGCGATTGATGACAACTCGGGTACCGCGGTGCACTCACCCGGGAAGTTTGGTACTACAAACAAACAATCCCCTTTCTGTGGCTCACATTTGATTGGCTGCTCCGCTGCATACACAACCACACCGTGCGGTTTGGCCACCGCAAATGATCCCACTACGCGCCCGCATACACGGTTAAATAGAGGGCAGGGGACTTCTGGGGGGATTTCCCCACACTTAGCGCGCTCCCCTGCCTCCTTTCTTCTTTCTTGTGACGCCTCCTCCACCAACGCTTCTGTGCTTGCACTACGCCGCCGCATCCACGCCTAGGCATTCCTTTTGATCATGTCGTCACTGCTCTGGTTCTCCGCCACGGGGCCCTGTGCGTCTAGGTATCCTGTGGCCAACTACCTCTACTCCGACTATGTCCTCGAAGACCTCAACCTCGCCATGACTAAGGAAGAGGCCGCCATGGTCGCGCAGCAAGAAGAGGAAGATGAGGGCCACGAGAGCGGCAGCTAGGCCGGTGCCTTCGTCTGCGAAGACGAATTGGAGTGGCTATACGCCACGTGCCGCATCCCCACGGGCATCGCCTGTCGCCTCGCCGCCGATGAGATTTCCCCCTCTCCAAATCTAGGGGAGTATGTGGTCTTTCTCTCCCACTTTCAGCGCGGCTTCGGCCTTCCTATTTTCGATTTATTTTTTGATTTTATTTCCACCTACCAATTGCAACCACATCAGCTCCCTGCCAATGCCATCACCTCTCTATCTCCTTTTGCCTCTGGCATTGAGGGGTATATCAGCCTCTGGCCATCCAAGGAGATGTGGATCAAGTTTCTGGTCTGCGGAAGAATGTCGTCCCTGATCCGGAGCTTACTCCGTCTCAGAAACACCTTACCCAATGCAGCGGAGCCTCCATATCTCCCCGTAAGGGCTTTGTGTTCCCCTGGGTCATCGGGCTCGAGTCTTGTAAGGGCTGGGCCCAGAATTTCTTCTACGTCCAGAACACGATGAACGAAGACTTGATCCGGCTCCTCCCCTTTATGCTTGGAGTTCCAGACACCTCTCTGTGTGAGATCATTCCCAAATGACCCACGGCCCTGGCGAACCAGGTTGACCGCCGGATCCAGGAGCTGCTCATGGAGAAACTGCGGGGGGGGGATATTATGATCACCTTCGTTCGTAGCCGAGTCTCCCCCTGTAGAATCGCGCCCATAAGATCTGCTACTTAAGCGGCCCCCTCGATCCCCATCGGACTTCCTCCTTTGAGCTTGATAACTCGGCGATATTCCGCCGGGTTAAAGCCATCTTCAACGTGGATAAGGATTTCTCCAAGTCTTGGGAGTGGGGGCTTGCACCCTATACCCGGGATAACCAACCACCAAAGGTAAATTTCTCTCTTACTGATTTTCGGGTCTTGTAGGTATGTCGGACAACTTTTTTAACTTAGCCTCTACTGCTTTGTTCTCAGCGATTCCTCCAGCAGCTAGTCGAGGATAGCTAGGAACTGGCGAGCAAGTGGGTTCCAGATCGTGCTGAGGCGGACGAGGTGGAGCCTAAGCACTCCAGACTCCGTCAAACGTGCTCCTAGTAAGGCCTCTTCTTTAAGGGATTGGCCGGATGACGATGACTCGGATGTTGAGGTGCTCGAGGTACTTGACCCGGTGCCCATCTCTTATGTATTTCTGGTTATGTTCGAATCTTTAGCTAACCCAGTCGGTCAGGTCCACGAGGTTCCCCCTCCCCGCCACCCTTGCTACGGATGGTTTGGTCCCTGTCCCCTCCCAGAAGCGTGCGGCTACCTCGGCCGTAGCTTCGGAGGCGCCACCGCCCAGGAAGAGGCAGAAGAAGTCCTGGGTGAAAGCCTTGGCCAAGCCAGCAGCCAAAAGCACAGTCCGGAGAGCACCCAAACCTCGGGCACCTCCAACTTTGGATGAGTAAGTCTTTTTGCCTTTGCTCTTGGGTCTTTCCATTTCTACCTTTGCCTTTGCTTCTTATCTATTTTTTCTTTCTCTTCTTGACTTGTTGTTCTTCTATTTTCTAGAGCTCCTAGGGTTATTCCCCAGAGCGGCTCCGGTATTGCCTCTCCGATCAGGAGCAGTCCTCCCCCTCCCTCCCCCCCCCCCCCCCCCCCCCGCGACGATAACGTCTGCCCGCTCAGTCCTATTCAAGAGGACTCCGCAGCTGTGCCTGATCGGAGCCCATCTCATCACGAGGAGGGCAATGTCGGCGTGGGGGTAGTGGGGAAGCCCGGGATACGGTTGTGCCGGATCATCCTAGCTCCTCTTCTTCGGCGCCGTCACCCGGTTCTAAGGTGCCAATTTCACCGGCACCGCCCCAACCAAGTTCTTCTTTAGCCCCAGTTTCTTCTAAACCAGCAGCACTAGCAGCATCAGCACCAGCGACACTAGTAGCACCAGCAAGGACAGCAACAACAGCAACAGCATCAACACCAACAGCATCAGCCCCAGTACCAACCTCGATGCCTAATCCAGCCACAATAGCAACCGCAGCCAAGCCTCCCAAGAGAAAAGCTCCACCTGCTACCTCCGGATCTATGGTGCCTATTACAGACATCTTTCAGCCAGCCTCTCAGGCCCCGTCCGGATCAGCAGCCTCTGAACTTCTCCAACGCCCGGCATCATCTGGCAAGCCCCGGAAAACTGTCGTGCCAACCACGGGCACCACTCCCGGGTCTCCGGTTGCCGGATCAAGAGGCAGTAGGCAACTGGTCCTGCATACCAGTCCTGCAGCTGCTCAATCCGCGAGGCGATAGGCCCATACTAAAGGCTTGGTTACGAGCCACTCTCCAAGAGGCGAGAGTTATAGACCACTGCTCCTTGAGTATGTGCACAACTAGAACAATGCTGAATTTTGATCCTAAGGATGATCTGTCGGAGAAGTTTGGCCCTACGGAGTTCAGCGCTCAAATGAACTCCGTCGCCAAGGCCATCTCTTTGGCTGGCTGGATGATGGAGGTAATACTTTTCCTTCTGCTATGGTACTTTAGATGCATGAATGTTTATAGATATATCCCCTACTCCCCAAGCCTCTGAGGGAGTAGTTTGTTACTCGGTTAGATGCTCCCAGAGAATTTAGTTTTTGTCCTTAGCCATTTTAAATAGTGATAAAGTTAGAGCCGGGTTAAGTTCCACTTGGCCCGGATCTTGTAGACTTCGAATACCCATACACCGAGAGCCGGGTTAAGTTCCACTTGGCCTAGATCTTGTAGACTTCGAATATCCACACACCTAGAGCCGGAGTTCCACTTGGCCCGGATCTTGTAGACTTCGAATATCCACACCTAGAGCCGGGTTAGGTTCTACTTGGCCCAGATCTTGTAGACTTCGAATATCCACACACCTAGAGTCGGGTTAAGTTCCGCTTGGCCCGAATCTTGTAGACCTCGAATATCCACACACCTAGAGCCGGGTTAAGTTCCACTTGGCCCGGATCTTGTAGACTTCGAATATCCACACACCTCGAGCCGGGTTAAGTTCCACTTGGCCCGGATCTTGTAGATTTCAAATTATTCTCACTTCCCCTTGAACTAATCTTGTCTTGTTTTTTCAGATTACCACTAACCGCCAAACTGCTGAGTTCCAGGACCTGCTGTACTCCTACAAAGATGTCCGTGCCCGTTATGGCAAGCTCTTAGAGGATCATCAGAGGAAAGGTAACTTTCATTACTCAAGACTTGTCCTTTTCCACTTGCGTTCCTTCGATTTATCCATGATCCGTATTAACTTGTTACTCCAATTATGCAGCCGAGGTTGAGTCTGAGGATATTATCATGCGGAAAAATCTTGAGGAAATCCAAGGTATTTTGTCTTGTTCACTTCATCCTTGTGTGCTTCTTTCCTTGACTCGGTAGACATTTATACTTCGGCTCCGCCGGATTAACTTATTACTGTAGTTGCCCTTGAAGATAGTGTACCTATTCCTGGTATGATGGCACATTTTCTCGAACAAGCAGGCAAGCAACAAGCTGACCTGAAGAAGGATGACGAGATAGCTCGGTTGCGCCTCCAGGACTCGGAGATCACTCGGCTGAATGCCGAAATCTAGAGGCTCAAGGACCTCCATAAAACTGAGCTAGACAAGGCTGACTAGGAGTTTTCCGAGAAAAAGGAGCGTCTGACCACGCAAATTTCCAAAGACAAGGACTTATTGCAGGAAGCCGATGTAAAACTTATGTCGGTGACCTCTGAATATGAGAAACTCCGGGCCAACAGTGCCAATGTCCATGATGAGCTCCAGCGTCCCCTCTTCTAGATTGCCCATGAGTACTTTTCCCCTGCTCAATTCCTATCTCTCCGGGTTTAGTGCTTTCACTCATTGTTTCCTCTATTCTGTTCTCAGGCAAGTTTCCAGAAGGTGACACTCTCGTTGCTGTTGCTGTGGCCCGGTCTCGCGAGCAACATGGTATTCCCACAGGTCCTGCTGCTAGGTCAATCCCTTACGAGGTAGAGGATCTGTTGGTGAGCCTCGTCACTCGCATGGAGGTAGTAAAGAATTACGGGGCAGATATTATGCCAGCAGCGATGCGGATGCTCAACTCCCTCTAGCCCGGTGAGCCCACTCCCAAAGGAAATGCGGCACTTGTCGCCAAATTGATGGAGTGCGAGACTCAGCTGCACCTATGGTGAGAATCTTCTGCCCGAGCCGGTGCTGATATTGCATTGCAGTTCGTCCTATCCTGGTATGAAGGGATAGACTTGGGGCTACTCACCCGCATGCGCACCGGATCCAGGTGGTCCGAAGATCCGGAGTGGGTTCGCGTCACAAGGCCTGTGCTAACAAGCTAATCCAGTACTCCTTCTGCCATGCTTGGAATGAGGGGCCGAGCTACCTTGATGTGTTTGAAGATGCTTCTGAAGGTGAAGAAGATGAGGGAAGCGAGGGCAAGGCCTCCGAACTCGGTGACGAAGCTAAAGATCTGGAGGATGGAGAGGCCAACCCCGAAAATGTGGCCAAGGCTAGCGTCCTTCCCACAAACTCCGAAGTACCTCCACCTACGGCCGATGATTCGGCTTCTGCCCCTGCTCCTTGAGCATAAAACACTTAACCAAATTTTTCAGATCCCCGGAATGTCGGGTGAAGATGTATTTAAGTATCGTGGTTCAGTTTCACTACAATCATTGTTGTTTGCTACTAAGTTTTTTTAATGTCAGATTGT
The DNA here is from genome assembly GCA_910589775.1 of Avena eriantha. Taxonomy (NCBI): domain Eukaryota; kingdom Viridiplantae; phylum Streptophyta; class Magnoliopsida; order Poales; family Poaceae; genus Avena; species Avena eriantha. Next base: position 389,208,809 of record OU342744.1, on the reverse strand, counting down.
TGTGAGCGAAGTCCCCGAGTTTCCTTTTCTTGTTCCCCCAATTCTTGACTCGGCTCACGTCTACCTTGATTCCGTTTTTCTACTTACAAGTCTGAGGTTCAAAAAAGTGACTTAACAATACTTGAAACTTTAAGATCGGCTCAAAATAATCCGGTGGTAGATGAGTTAAGTAAACAAGGGGTTAGTCCAAATAACAAATGTCGGCGCACTTAGGTTCTTTCCCTTAGTCATTTTTCATGTGCTTTGCAATTCCAAACTTGTTCTCTTGCTTGCCATGAAGAAAATTCTAGTTGGACAGCAGCAAAGTCGAAGAGTTAGGTTTTTGGTGCTCACACATTACTGATCCGGCTAAGGTACACGTAATGTAAGCCAGCGGGCATATAAAGAAAAAGAAAAACAGTTATTATGGTAGTCCCTGAGTTTCTGTTGGGGTGCCGAAGTTTCATTGATAAGCTCATTGCCAACATACATGACGACATATGAGTGACTCGGATCAATGCACATCTTTGCTAGGTGTAAAAGGGACGAAGTAGTGCTACGTTCCATGGTCGCTTAGATTCTTCTCCAGACCTGTCCGCCTTGTTATTTTCCTATGGCTGTGCATCAATAAGAGGAACCATTGTGCAAGGCTTTGCTTACAATGAAAGGTCCTTCCCATGGGGGAGACAACTTATGCATGCCAGCAGTGCGCTCCAGCAGCCGAAGTACCAGGTCACCTTCCCGGAAAACTCAGGGGTTTACTTTCCGGCTATGGTAGCGTCTGAGATTTTCCTGATATATGGCAGATCTGGACAAGGCCAGTTCTCTCGCTTCTTCCAGCAGATCAACATCATTTTGCTGGGCCTCTCGCACTTCGGCTTCTGTGTATTGGGTGACCCTTGGCGAATCATGCTCTATGTTGGCCTGTAATACGGCTTCTGCCCCATATACCAGAAAAAATGGCGTATAGCCCATTGATCGATTTGGAGTTGTTCTTAAGCTCCACAATACTGCTGGTAGTTCTTGTATCCAGCACCCTGCTGATCTTTGCAGTGGCTCTATGAGCCAGGGTTTTATCCCGGACAGAACTAGTCCATTGGATCTTTCCACTTGCTCGTTCGATGCGGGGTGGGCTACTGAGGCGACATCTAGTTGGATCTTCTTTTCTCGGCAGAACCTTGCAAATGCTCCTTCGGCAAAGTTAGTGTCATTGTCGGTTATGATACTGTGGGGATAGCCATATCTCAAGATTACATCCTTGAGGAATTTTACTGCTGTTCCCCATCACATTTCTTGATTGGCTTTACTTCAATCCACTTGGTAAATTTGTCCACCATCACTAGGATATGGGTCATTCCTCCTTTAGTTGGCTTAAATGGTCCTACCATATCTAGGCACCACACAGCAAATGGTCAAGTGATGGGAATAGTTTTGATCTCTGACATTGGCTGGTGGGTTTTGGTGGCATATCTCTAGCAGCCATTGCATTTCCTCACCAAATCCTCTGCTTGCTCCAAAGCACTTGGCCAATAAAACCCATGCCGGAAAGCTTTTGCCACTAATACCCTTGAGGAAGCATGGTGGCTACCTTCTCCTTGGTGGATATCCTAGAGTATATCAAGTCCCTCCTCCGGGTCAACGCATCACTGCAGCACCGTTGTCACACTTCTTTTGTATAGTTCGGCGTTGATAATAGTATAGGCCTTTGCTCTTCTCTAGATCTGCCTTGAGAGTACCTCATCATTCGACAAGATTCCTTCTTTCAGGAAGTCAAATAATGGCTTGGCCCAAGCTGGTATAGCTCGGACGGGAAATGGTTCCTCATTAATTTCCATCGCATCCACCAGCATAACTCCTGCCGAGTCTGGCTGAACAGTCCCCGGGTTTGCTGAGGCAGTCCCCGGGTTTGCTGAAGCAGTCCCCGGGTTTGGTGAGGTGCCTCCCAATCTATCTCCATTGGTGTAGCTTCTAACCCGGAGAAAGTCGGGATATAAATTTACTCGGACTCCGGTGACGGGGTAATAGATGGTTTTTTAGGTGTTCGAAGGCAACGTTAGGCAGGAGTGGCTGCCGAGATGAGCCCACTTGGACAATGTGTCAGCTGCCTTGTTTTCAATCCACGGTATGTGGTGGAATTCATACCCCTCAAAGAATCCTCTTATCTTTTGCACATGAAATCTGTACAGGGCCATGTTGGCATCCAAAGTGTCCCAATTGCCAGATACTTGATGCACCACCAAATCCGAGTCTCCAAATGTAACATCCCAAAATTTCATCTGAAAACATCATCATTGCACTCATATCATCATGGCATGTTTTTGCATTGCATTTAGAATGTCCTCCAAAAATCTGGTGCAATTTTGGGCCATGGTTAGGAATTTATGAATAGTTTTGAAAATGGAACCAAAGAAAATGCTATATTACCTATTAAGTCCAAGTAAGTACTTTGGATTAAAATAGTAGGTAAATATGTTTTATAATACCCTAAAAACCTAGTTTGAGTTTTTACAAATTTTCACAAATTGGTTTGAATCAATTTGATTCATTAAATCAAAAGTTTTGGATAAAACTGAATTAGAAAAAGAAAAGGAGGGAAAATTTCAAAACAGCAGCAGCATCTGGCCCAACCTGGCCCATTAAGCCCACCCGGCGGTTCCCCTCTCCCCCGCTTTCTTACCGCGCCCCTGGCTACTCCCTCTCGCTGACAAGCCGGCCCCACGCCCACGTCACCTCGTCGTCTTCACTGCCGATGATGGACCTCTCCCCTTCGGCCGTTTCGAATCGATACGATTCCGTCAGTTTCTCGCGATTAATTGCCCCGGCGATTACCCCTACTAAACCCCCTCTCCCTCCTCATCATTTTCCCCACAGACACCACCCCGGAGAGCCCCTAGGCTCCCCTAATTCCGAGCTCGAACCGCAGTTCACTGGCGGCACTCCGGCGACGATTCCGGTGAGTCCAGGCCGTCCGGCGCCCTCCCCTTGGTCCCATCCATTTCCCCATGTCCTGGCGCACCTACTGACCGAGCCACGCGTTTCCTTTTGCCCCAGGTCGACGACACGGACGATTCCGGCGAACTCCCTCTGCCGCCACCGTCAGTCGCCTTCTCCAGTAAGGGTAGGTTTCCCGCCGCCCCTCTTTGGTCTTTACTAGGTCGTGCAGACGTTTGCGCACCTCGCTGACCTCTTTGCCGGTTGGTTTGAGCCCCAGGTCTTCATCTCCGTCGTTGAGCTGTGAGTTCCGCCGGCAACCACAACTCCGGCGAAGGATCCAGGCCAAGTCCAAGCACCCCCCGCACCGCAGTGACCTCCATCGAGATCGCCACGACCCCCTCAACCTTTGGTACGTGTCCATGGTCTCCCAGCCCTCGTAGAATCGCCAGAACCTCATCGGCCGACGCTCCGCCGCCGCACGCCGTCGTTAGCACCGCTAGTCTCCGGCGAGATGCTTAGTAGCCGTTCGATCAGATCCTAGCGGTTAAGATTAGATCACTTAAACGAAGGGGTACGGCTGATCTGATCCGTCCAACGTCACTTAAATCTGACGACCCATAGCGGTCGATCCGGCCGAATCGGTATCAGCCAATAAGAAAGCGCCACGTCGCCAGACTATTTCTGTTTAATTAGAAAATAGACTGATTTAGTATTAAACTTAGAAAATCCATAACTTTAGATCCACAAGTCATAAAAATACAAATTTGGTGTCTATGGATTCAGAAAAATAAGACCTTTATTATGGAGGCCTTGTTTCACACTTTTGCCTCTGGAAAAATGGAATTATAGGAAGAACCTTTTTAGGAGTATTTTGCTCACAAAAATTGCTCTATAAATTATTTTGGGGTATTTCTTATGCATTTAGATGAGGTATTCTATCCTCAGTACTATAGAATCTGTAAATTATGGAGTTGTGATCATATCTTTGCATGTTGCATGCATTCATGTTTTTGTAATGTTTTATTCATTGAATCATTATTGTTGTATTGATCTTGTGTAGATTGTGTGGATTGTGAAGTTTGTTGCTGTGAGGATTGTACCTATTCCCCTAGCTACCAAGGCAAGTGATATTTCATCCCATGTCCTATTATTTTCACTATTGCACTAGTGATATTTTGGTAGATCTTAACATGATAGATTTATTCCTATATTATTATACTATGTTATGCTATCCTATAGATTATATCTTGGTAGTATCCCCTAGTCAAAGGACCTTGTATGCTAGAATGCTTAGCTATGCTAGTAGAATTTGTGGGTGGAAAATACATATCAAGATAGTATGGAAAGATATTATTTTTGTTTAACTAAGAAAACAACTATTACTAATGAACCACCTGGGTGGATTGGGACTTGCTTGGATTATGTTGAGTGGTTACTCAGGGGCCATGTCTATGGTCAGCTGGTGTATCACACTTGTGGATGGCCACCCAGGAACAAAGAGATTGGAGACATTCTTGTCATAAAGCTTCTAGTGCAACCACATGGCATATGGGCTCTGCCTTGACCAACTAAGTTGCAAGAACTCAGCCAGACGGACAGAGGGTGGTAGTGATGATAGGATGGAACGCGTCCGTGGTGGTCTGAGGGATTGCTTCTGAAAGTTCATGTCTCGATGCATGTCGAGTCTTGTGGGGAAAGCGCACCACCTCTCGAGAGGGTAAAACTAAGTACTTAGCCATGTCCCCGGATATGGACAACTTCTGAGCCTCAAGACAGTGAAGCAGTTCAATAATCTCCTCATCCAAATTTCTCTAAGTTAAAACTTGTGGGTGAACAGGGATAAAGGTTCAGTGTTGTCTATCATTGGTACCTTATAGCTTGAATGAAAAACTTCTTCAAAAACTATAAGTTAAACTATTTTAGCAAAGCCAGCCATAACCCCACTTAGCCATATATTCATGTAGTTGTTGGATTATACTAAGTATCTTTGGTATCGCTTGCCAATACAATTCCAATGTATTGACCCTTGTGGCTGTAACTTATTATGTTGCAGGTTACTCTGATGATGAGTAGGGTTGCGAGTCTACACTCGACATGCTTGCCTATGGCACATGAAGACTAAGGACTCTATTATTATTATATGTTATGTGAACTTGTGTCTTAGCCTTGGGCTAAGTGAGTTGTAAGAACTATTATACTCATGGATGTGCGATGTAATAATGACGTTTGTTTCTGTGTACTTCATCTTAAACTGTGGGTGCTAGCATTTCGATCCAGGGACTAGCACTGCAATCACAGGGATCTTACCTTATCATGGTGAGATCTTACACCAAAGCACTATATTCGTTGTATCCCCACTTCTTTTGCCACTTTGATGCCATGGATTAGTGCCTCATATTCTACGACATTATTCGAAGCGCTAAAGTGGATTTGAAGAACATATTTTAGTTGATCTTTCTTGGGGGGGTAAGTACCACTCCGGCGCCCAACCCTTCTTTCAGTTTTGATCCGTCAAAGTGCATTCGCCAGTAATTAGAGTCTGTCAAAGGTGGCTCATACTGCATCTCGGCCCAATCCACAAAGAAATCCGCCACAGCCTGCAACTTGATCGCATCTCTCCTATCAAATTGTGGTGCATATGGGGCCAACTCAATTGCCCATTTTTCTATTCGGTCGCTAGCATCCTTATTACTCATAATCTCTGATATGGGTGCCCGACATATCACCTTGATGGGATGTTCCTCGAAGTAATGCTTGAGTTTCTTGGCCGACATGTATACACTGTACGCCATCTTTTGATAGTGAGGGTAGTTCTGTTTTGAAGCTGATAACACTTCACTCAAATAGTACACCGGCCTTTGCACCAATTTTCCATCTTCTTCGCGTTCCACTAAAATTACTGTGCTTACGACTCGGTTGGTCGCGGCAACATAGAGCAACATTGGCTCCTTGGGTAGTGGTGCGGCTAGGATTGGTGCAGTAGGTAGCATCGTTTTTAATTCTCGAAACACGTTATCCGCTTGTGGTGTCCATGTAAACTTGTCTGCCTTTATCATCAACTGGTAGAGGGGTAGTGCCTTCTCTCCTAGCCGACATACAAACCGACTTAATGATGTCAGGCAACTAGTAAATTTCTGCACATCCTTGAGACATTTTGGCAATTCCATTCTTTCTATAGCTCGGATCTTTGTTGGGTTAGTTTCGATACTGCGGCTTGACACTAGGAAACCGAGTAATTTCCCCTCAGGTACGCCAAAAGTGTATTTTTCTAGGTTGAGCTTCATCCGGAACCATCTTAGGTTCGCAAATGTCTGTCCGATATCATCAAGGAGCGTATTGCTTTCCTTAGTTTTTATTACCACATCATCCATGTAAACTTGCACATTTCGACCTATTTGGTCATGTAAACATTTCTGCATGCATCATTGGTATGTTGCTCCAGCATTACGTAACCCAAACGGCATAGTGTGATAGAAATAAGCCCCGTACGGGGTAATAAATGCAGTCTTTATTTGATCATCCGGGTTCAAGGGTATGTGGTGGAAACCAGAATATGCATCTATGAACGACAACAACTCACACCCTGTAGTTGAATCTATGACCTGGTTTATCCTTGGCAGTGGGAATGGGTCTTTAGGACACACCTTATTCGGGTTCGTGTAATCAATGCACATGCGCCATACCACGGCCATGTTCGAGTCATATTTCTTCTTTTCCACAAGCACCGGATTAGAGACAATCCGGATAGAGTACTTCCATGATAAATCCGGCTGCAAGGATCCTAGATATCTCATCCCCAATGACTTTTCTTCTGTCCTCGGCGAAACATCGGAGAGGTTGCTTCACCAGCTTTGCACCGGGTCTCACATTCAAAGAGAGCTCGGGAAACTCCCTCGGCACACCTTGCAGATCTTGCGTGGACCAAGCAAAGATATCGCGATTCTCATGGAGGAAGCTGACGAGCTCGCTTTCCTATTTGCTTCTTAACCTAGCACCAATGGTTACGGTGCGCTCTGGGAACTGATCATCAATTGGTACTTTCTTAGTATCCTTTGTTGCTTGAAATGACACACTTCCATGCGGATTGGTTAGGGCCGGCATATGTTGCTGCGTGGACTGAGCCAATGTCGCCGCTTCCATAATTCTCCTTTTCTCCTGAGCTCTCACGAGTGACTCGGCCAAGTTAGAACCACCAGAGGCACACTCGATCGAACGCCAGAAGTCCCCTGAGATGGTTATCACTCCCCCTGGTCCGAGAAATTTCATATTTAGGTAGCTAATGTGAGTACTTACCATGGACTTGCTTACTGCGGGCCTACCAAGCAATGCGTGATAGGCGCTCTCCAGATTCACCACTTCGAACTCCAAATTTTCAGTCCGGCAGTTATCCCTTGTTCCGAAAGCACATCAACCCAAACCTTACGAATTGGCTCGCAAGAGATACCTGGCACAATGCCATGAAAAGTGGTCCTCGTAGTTTGAAGCATATTCTCTGATATCCCCAACTTGTGCATTGTATCCTTGTACATGATTTTAATACTACTACTATATCAATAAGCACCTTGGAAAACCTTACATTAAGATTCGGCCCGACGAATGTCGGATCCAGGACCAGCGCATAGGTCCCTGGGCTCAGCATAAGCTTTGGGTGGTCTCTCATACTCCACGTAATTTCTTGATCCGACCAAGGCATGTACCTCACTATTGCCGGCATTACCACGTTTACCTCCATATGCTAGCGCTGCAAGCTTTTCCGGTCAGTTTCTTTCGTGGTAAATACGCAGTAGCTTTGATGATGCTCCCTATATTTATTTCTCCCCTCATTTCCACGGTATCCTTGATCTTGTTGCTGTTGGTTATTCACCTGGTGCACAGTATCCCTCCTTTCTTGATTTTCATACCTCGGTGGCGGCGGAGGCAGCATGAGTTGTTGTTGGTTCCCTCTAGGTGCTTCATTCCGAGGTGCTTTGCTCCGAGGTGCCTGAGCATTCCCCGAACTACCTTGTTCTAACTTCCTCATCCACTCACACTGCTAGGTTGTATGGTTCGTCAGGCTATTCGGACTTGGCGTATGGAATTTACAAGGTTGGTCCAGCATAGACGCGAATGTATACCTCAGACAATCCTTTCACTCCTACCATTGCTTTTTCTATTCTGGGGTCCAAGGCTTCTTCCCCTCACTCTTCTGTTGCCAGTTTTGCCCTCCAGTTTTCTGGTGCTGGCTGGCGCCGGCATTGGGATGATCCCGGTCCATAGCTGCCACTTGCTGCGAGTTGTACCAGTAATTCGGACGTTCATCCCGTCTATTTCCACGAAAGTCGTTTCTCCATGATGACACGGAGCCATCTCAGTTATAATACTCCTCGTTTGCCTCACTTGCCATTAGCCGGGGTTGAGTTGGGTCTCCCAAAGCATATGAATTTGCGATCCGGATCGTCTCAGCCAAAGTGGTTGGCACATCTTACTGCAGCCTTTGCCACAACTTACTTCCATATCTACAGCCTTGGGCAAACCACGCAATTGCTTGGGATTCAATTACCCCCTCGCATGAGTTTCGCACGTTGCACCACCGAGTCAGGAAATCTCAGTATGGCTCATTCGGTCTCTGTCGGCATAATGCCAGAGTCTGTGGTCTATTGGACGTCTTATAAGTGCTTGATAAGTTGCTAACAAATAACTCCTGAAAGTCCAGCCAGCAGTTAACAATCCCTGGTGGCAAGTTGTTCAGCCACACTCTTGTTGGCCCCTCTAACATTTGAGGCACATACCTCAATGCCCATCTCAAATATCTAGTTGCAATCTTGACCGCTGTTGCGTAATCAATAAGCCAATCCTCCGGTCTCATGCTACCATCATATGTCCTTATTCCCCTGGCCAACTGAAAGTTTGACACTGGTGGTTCCCTCATGATTCGGTGCCCAAAGCATGTCAGATCAGGTGGACCCTGTACCTCGATCAACTCCGACCTATAAATCATGTCCAGCTTCAGCCTTGCGTCATCTGGCTGTAAGTTTCTGCTTCCCAGCCTTGATCCAATTATATGATGCTCCGGTCTGGGGTATCCGTCATTAACCATCGCCGAATAACCTTCATTATACCTCGATCTATCCGGACAACGTTTTGTTGTAGTGCCGCTTGACCTGCACTTCTCTCCTGCCGAGGTACGTGTTGTTGTTGCTGCCGAGGTATGTTTTGTCTTGTTTCCACCGGATCACGCTGTCCGGCATTGTTGTTGGCAGCGTTCCTTTGACCGGCATTGCCTTGGTCACAGTTACCTCGGCCAGCTTCACCTGGCTGGTACTGTGGCGATCTTAGTCTACTTGCACTATTTTTCCTTTTCCGGCTCTCACCGGGTCGTAGGGGACCATTTGTTTGTCTCTTCTCCCGGAATTTACCTCTTCTCTCCGGAGATGATGCGGCTACGCCAGACTTTGCCGGGTTATTTCTAGCCGAATGAACCATGTGTGATGCTCCTGGTGGTGCTGGGTTTGCCTTCTTCATTTCCTCGTTTTGCTAGCAAGCAACCCTCAGCAAGTGGTTCACCCTCTCTTGTTGCCTTTCCCGGGCCTCTCTGGTTAAACCTTCTAACTCGGATGCAGCTGCATTTGCTGCCCTGAGGTTCTTTGTCGGGGTACTGTATCTCTCCAGGCCTCCTGTTATTATTGTGGTTGTTTGACCCGTCCTAGGCTCGTACTCCTTGTCAATATCCGTAATTAGGTTCCTACCTCGGATTCTTGCTCCATCTAAACGATTTGCCTTTGCATATTCCCTCAGAGTAATATTCAAGGACTGCTGTAACTCTGCTACTTTCTTTCTGCTAGCTAACATATTCTGCCTAGTTTCTTCTAGCTCAGCCTGCGCCTGAGCCGGATCTACCACAGGAGCTATTGGCGTTGCTAGGATATCTATTGCTTGTTGGAGCACATTCTCTGGCCTCTCTGGTGGAGGAAACCTAGATCTTGCCTGTTTTGGGGTGACTTCCGGCTCTGGCGCTGGGTCCTTGCTTGCTCCCGCGTCTGGCGCAGCCATCATGACTTCGACGCTGCTAGCGGGGCGAGCGATACGCAGACCGCGAGCTGCGCTGAGAGGTAGTTCGCCTCCCTCAACGACGTGTCGCGAATGAACGCAGGACTCATCCACACCGACGTAGATCTTGTGCGTGCCAAGCTTGATGAAGACACCATTGCACGGAGAGGGACGCCTGGCAAATCTCCCGCGTTGTCGCTGACGTAGTCCAACGCTCCAAAGCAATGAACCAGGCCGAAGACGATGCGCTCGCCGGTGTTGGAGATGCTTCCCGTTTGGATTTTCACCCCTGCTAGCACCGCTAGCCCCACAGTGGGCGCCAACTGTCGTGGTGGTGTCACGACATATGCCATGGATAGGCTCAAGATGGGGCCAATGAGCGCTAGGGGAATCCAGGGAGGGAAAACATGGTGATTCCACGCACAGATGTTGTTGTATTTCCTCTATCAATGGTGGTTACAAGTGCTCCTCGAGCTGTTCGTGAGAAGGAGACTATGTCTCTTACCCCCACAAGCTAGCTCTTGAGTTCTACCTTAGACAGAGAAAATGATCAATCCCCTTCTATGGAGGCCCCGGTGCTCCTAATATAGGGGAGTCCGGGTTACAAAGTTAGGGCAAACGTGGCAGCATATTCCCCGAATATGCCCCTAGGTTAAAGCTAGATGCTTCTTTATTATCTTTAACGGTTCGTCCGGACTATGGACGTAAACCATCGCGTAATCATTTCCTTTAAGCGTCACCAGACACAGGCTACGTCAGTCGACATAGCCCGCATCATCTTGGTCGCCCCTGCCCCGCTGGTCCTTCCCTCTGCTTTGCTTCGCTCATGCTACAGCTAGCCAAAGCCACCTTTTGACCAGCGGGAGATTCCTTCCTTCTCTTGGAAGCGAAGTGGTAGTACGGTTAGCACATGGCTAACCTGGATACGAGGGTACCCGCGTAATAGATAGACAAACATGGCCAGCATATATTTTATCCCAGCCAGGTTAATGCTAAAGAGCTGCCCCACGGGCCGGGTTATTCTGTAAGTCGGCCTGCCTTGAGGTGACCCGGCCAGCACTTTCTTTGACCGCATCGTACCTCGGCCTGCCTTGACGTGACCCTACCCGGGGGTATCCCCCCAATAGGGCACAAATCTGGTAGTGCTCCAAAACCGCCATGAAGAAGTGGGAGAATGGTGGAATCAACCCCTCTATAATGATATGGTAGAAGAACGGGCGCACGGGGCTAGAAAGGCTCGCCGGATCCACCGACCCGGGTCACACCCTGGTCTCCCACGACTCGTTCTAGTTGGATGCAAGATGTGAGCGGCATCCGTCGAGCCTAGAGTCCATCCGAATTGTGGAAGGCATCAACACCTCCCCCGTCTCCTCCTCCACTTCCACTTGAGGGAGTTGGCTTGCAGCAGCTTCCCCTTTGCCGCTGCCAAGGATCCTTAGCGAGACATTGTGCATGGCGAGCGCTGGTAGTTGACCGAGGGAGGGAAGTGCGAGGCAGCAGGCAGAGAAGAATAGATCTCGGCTTGAAAGGTCTATTCCTTCCTTATAGGCCGATATCGGCTCCGGACAGGAGCGCACCTTCCGAGAAGGCATCTTGGGAACCTAGAGCGGCATGCGTCCCCCGCAGCGCCATCCATCAGAATGGACATCTGACCCTTCAGCACCACGGGCGTGGCGCACGGGCCGAATGCCCGGGGGCTAATGTCGGATAGCTGGTACAGGGGTACCCCCGATCTATCCATGTCTGGCTTGCACGGTAGGGTTCGGGAAGTTCTCGTGAGGAAAGGGATGATTCCCTCTCGAGGGGCGCCTCGCCATACCCTCCCGAAGGCTTCGGGTGGGGAGATCTGCTCGGGATATCCTCGGCAAGACCACGACTCCTCCTGAGGGGGCAGAGGAACCCATCGAGGAAGACGACAAGAACAACGGTGGCATTGGATGCCTCCGCAACATGGTCTCGGAGTCAGGGCCTTGGTCACAAGAAAGGCAAACAAGGTCCTGGCTAGCTAGATGGATGGCCTCAGCAAGACCAGGTGAGTCCTTGGCTACTTTGGTGCAAGGAGGATACGGAGTAGCGCCGGATGAAGACAAGTGATGCTAAATCGGGGACACTTTATCAGCAGACAGAGGAGCACCCGACGTCCAAGACCTGGTCAACCAAAAATCAGTCTTGTAGACCAAGACCTAAAGGGCGACACTGTGGTGACCCTTCTGGCCGATGGACTAGGGAAAAGAGGCCCGTCGCCACCCTATATAAGGAGGGCTTCTCCTACCTTAGGGGGGATTGGTGCTTGAGATCTAAAACCCTAGACTTCCATCCTCCATTATACCCTCCCAAAGCACGTGAGCAATACAACAAAGCAGAACTAGGGGCTTTACCTCCTCACGAGGGTCCCAAACCTAGGTAAAAAACTATGTCACCTCTCTATCGTGTGCTTGCTCCACCGCCGCTGCCATCACCGAGTTTCCTTGGAGCTGCATGTTCATCCCCCTCTCGAACCAAGGGATCATTGGACCCTTTCCTTCGTGGGACAAATCTTCGACATCCTCCCCATTGTTTCCTACCCGTCCTGTAACATCCCAAAAACCCAAATCAAGATTATCAACTTCTAATCACCCAAGTTTAGGGTTAACAAGAACTTTTATTAATAAAATGAATATGAATGCATCTTAGTTTGCATTAAATGTGTGGTTGATTGAAAATGACATGCTTGATTGTTACAAATGTTGTGAAATGGTTTAAAGATGAATACTACATCATCTAGGAAATTTACATACTAAATCAAAAGAAATCAAATATGAATAAATAAACCAAATGGTCATTTTGTCTAAAGTTAACCACTAGGTCACTTTGTGTGTTCCTAGAAGAAGATTTCTAACAGAAACAATTCTAATTATTTTCACCCCTTGCTAGACCAAGTAAAAGTGTATCAAGGCTCAGTTTACAAACTTACAAAAACACCTTTCAAATCAATTTAATGGACAGTTGAAAATTGAATCTAGTTCATATGTTAAGATCCCACTTTTTCAAAAACCTATCAAACCAATTCCCCTTGACCTCTCCAAGCAAACCTAGACTATCAAGCTTAACTCATGATCACTCAAAAAAATTGAATCAAAAATTCCATAGTACATTTCATGCCGTCATATCATCAAACACCTTAACTACACAGATTAACCCTCTGCCTAACTTCACTGTTGTGCACAGTAATCCTTGACCAATTGTTCTCCACTTCACTCCCCTGTTCACTTAGTCTAACCAAGAAGTGGACAGCATACCCCTTAGCCGTTGCACAGTCGAGCGCCGCCCATTTGTGGTCATCGTCGGCCGACCATGGCCAGCTCACAGCAGACACCGCCGCAGCCAGCCATGATGTCCAGGAAGCATGCCTCGGTCCACCGCCACCCCTTTTCCAGGCCACGACCCCAGCCGAGCCCTGGACCACCCTAGCTACGCCGCGCACCGTGCCTCTACACCATGTCCAGAGCGCACCAGCTCGCCGCACCTGACCAGCTCGCCCAGACCGCGACTTGCCGTCACCGCGCACGCGCCTGACCGCCATGATCATGGCACCCCAGTAGACAACCCCGTTTGCCGCTGCACGACCTGCAGCTCCCGCATGCCGCCGCAAACACCTCCGCCTCTGCGCGGAGCGCCGCACGCTCCTAACGGAACCACACTGCCCCACACCTCACCATTATGCCTGTAAGAACCGCCAGGGAACACCGCACCGTCCACCTACCTCCGCCACAACAATAGTCGCCTGTAGCGACGCCACCGTTGAGCCCGCGCTGCACCTTTCGGTCCCCTCACCGCACTATAAAAGGAGGCCACCCATTCCTATTTTCTCCACACCATTCCACTTACCACCTCTCACTGACCCTCCCCCACTTCTCCCCGGAGCAAGGCGAGCACCACCACGCTAGAATTTCACCGGAGCCCGCCGCTGCTGGAGGAGAAGGGCGCCAGGGATTTCGACCACCCCAAGCCCTGCCGTGACCGCACCTCGCCTCGCCATCGTCTACCACGTCGATCGACCCCTTCACCGACCCTAGATGGAGCCCAGGTCAGCCACGCAAGACCCCCACCACCATGTTAGGGTTGATTCCTCGCCGGAGTTGTTCGTCGTCGATGATGAACCACGGCCGTTGGATTAGAATTAGATCGTAGGGCTCTAGTTGAAAGATATCATTTCGTTTAGTTAGTCCGTTGACTGGTGGACCCCATCTATCAGCAGCCTGCTGTGCCGTGTAGCGTAGCTAGGCCAGTCCGTTTAACTTCCCGCGCTAGCCTAGAAATTCAAATAATTGTTTTTTCCATTTTAGTTAAAACCATATTCTGTCCACGGATTCAAAAATCAATTCAGAGAGCTTCACTAAACAAAATTGCATGATTCAAATTTTGTTAGGAAGATATTTAAATTATCTATCCAAGCCCATTGGATTTAAATCATTTGGAGTTAGAGGTAACCTATAGTAAAAATAACAAGACAGATACTTTTCTACACTCAAACTTTTTCAAAAATCAACCATAGTATCTTTTGAGTTGATTCTAACTCTCAAAAATCACATTTTACAATATCTATCTGAATATGTAAAAACATCTAGGTTTACATGCAGTGGCATTGGAATAGTACCAAAAGAATGCTATTAGGGCATTTCTAGTCACTTTAAATTTATTAAATGATAATCTTAAACTTAATAAAACTTGATCAACACTTTAAATCACATTCCCATGTATTAGAATATGTGGTGATGACATGTGTCCACATGATCCCATATTTTAATTGGAGAATATTAAATCTTAATTAATTTCAATGAGTAGGAATTACTTTTCTCAAATAAACTAAATAAAACTAGTTCTTTAATGCATGTGATGATTGTGATGATGCTAGATCATCAAGTGTGAGCCTTAGTGTGCTAAATAGAATTAGTTAAGTATTGTTTGGTGATTGTGTACCCTCTATTTATTTACAGACGATAGTACCGACCAAGGATATGAGGATGACGAGTTCTACCCCGAAGAAGACGAGGAAAAATTCAATCACTACACCAATCAAGGCAAGCTATTATGAGCAAGTTTTACTTACAAGCCATCACTAATTGCAACATAACCTAAGGAAGATGCTTTAGGCATGCTTGGTTATACCACTTTGATTTATACCCATCCCAAGTTTTACTTGCAAGCTTTACTCTTTTACTTTACCAACGTAATTTACTTTTAGTTAGTGCTTTAGGAGTATTTTGGAAAAATGGTATAGATAGCCTAAAGAGTATAAAACTAGGCCTATACTTAGATTTCATTCTGTGGCATGAGATTGAAGATTAGCACCCCTCATTAGTGAACACTCTTAACTTAGTGGCTAGTGCTAAGCATAAAACTTGATCACTCTAGATGGGAATACTTGGTGAAAATGATTACGAAAACCTTGGAATGATGCTTCATTCTATTGAAATGTTTTGACATGTGTTGAGAAACACAAATGGATTTGATGATGAAAATGTTGAGGCATGAGCCTTAGCCCTTTATAAAAACTGATGGTTGGGTTCGGATGCGATACCATTCCAATTTTACCGTACAACCACAATACCTGAATTGGGTAAGGCTTAGCTGGAAGTTTATATGCATTAGTATGGGTTCCCTCGTGGAAGAGGTTTGAGCTGAGGCTACCTCTTGATGATGTCCACCTATGTAGTGCCCAAGATGGTAGATGGCCATGGCTGGGAGGCCATGCTCATAGGGGAGGTGCCTATACTAGAGTGTGTAATTGAAAGGTTATGATTGATTATCCGCATACTAAGTATGATGATTCAGGGTTATACCTGACGGATGTATCGAATTTTGTGGTGAAAGTGTACCACCTTTACAGAGTGTCAAACTATTCGAATAGCCGCGTTCGCGGTCATGGACAGTTGGAGTGGCCATACTGTTCCGTCGTCAGATGTTTTCAAAATAACTTGTGAAGTGATATATGATTTTGACTTGACCACAACAGAGTGGTGACTATGAAAGCTAGGTTCCCACTTAAAGTGATTTAGAGAATTTACTTAATTTTCTTTACTTCTGAACTTAGTTTAGATAAATCTAGCCTTTTGCAAATAAACTTAGAGCTTAAGATTCCTACTAGAACAACCTTACTTATTAGTGATAGTTTGCGAGTACTTAAAGAGTACTCATGGCTTTGTCCCTGGCGATTCTCGTGGCCAGACTATGAGGAGGACTATCAGGAAGATGGACAGCAGGACGGCTACGACAAAGGATCATCTCCCATCGTCAGCATTGCTTATGACACTGAAGATCGATCCCACTACTACACTTATTATTCCGCTATTTGTTTGTATTACGACTGGATCATGAGATCCTTTATTTGTGTAAGACCTTATTATGGTTTGTAATGGATGATGTACTGTGATATCCAATCTGTTATGTCTCGCAAAAATGGTAATCCTGGGATTTTGATGTATGGCATAACAGGCATCTGGGATTAAAAATCCGGATGTTGACAAGTTGGTATCAGAGCCATCCTAACCATATGAGACCCTAGTTAGAATGGATGTCCGAACAAAAATTTAGTTTCGAAACAAAAGAAGTGAGTATTTATGGAAGTTCTTTCAAAAAAATCATGTTCCTCAAAAATTCTTACATTACTACATGAAAATTTGACACACTTGATCACCTCACTAACTTACTCATCCTAAGTTCTTATAGATGGAAGTTCAGTATTGCAAGTTCTACTAGTTGGGCAATGGAGGCCAACTGATCTTTGAGAGGGATCTTGATGCACTGTCAGAGTATCTTGAGCGCCCGCCGCATCCGCAATTCTTCGGTGCTCAACTCAAGGATCACCCAGGAGGAGATCTACAAGGGCTGATAGTTGCAGATCTCAGAGGCAAGATGGAAGCACCCCTTTCTGAGAAGATTCAATTCACCGTGCGAGAGAACAACTGGCTAGATGGATTAGCCAGGGCTATGCATGAAGCTCTTGCCCGTCTGTGTGGACAAAACATCAACTTGATCCAGGGAACCCGCCTTGCGCACTTCACAAGGCGTGATTCTATGGGAATGCCATTGGAGATGCCAAGTCACCCAGAGATGAAGTGCCAGGTGGAAAATCTTGACTTCCTGCTGTATGATAGGCAGAAGGAATTGGACAACGCTCGAGCCTACGCCAACCACAACCTTGCCATTGCTGCCAAGAAGGACCAAACTCTCGCCATGCTCATCAAGGATCGCCAATCACTTTGTCGTCAACGCGAGAAGAAGGATCGCACCATCGCTCGTCTTCGCAAGAAGGTGGCCGCTCTCGAGAAGACCATCCATGAGCAAGAAGTCTAGCTTGAACCAAGGGAAGATGAAGAAGGGGAAGACATCCAGGGAGATCTTCACTCGTACCTTAGTGATGACAACGACTACCTGGAGGATGATGCCATGGATTTCTACACTGATGATGATGATGATTCCAACTTCATTGATCATGAGTAGATGCACTTGATCACTACCGTAGGAGTTGTATCGGTCCCACTTTATCGTAGTTTCATAGAATGGTTCTTAAAACCATCTGTTTTCTATTTTTGTGTGTGGGGTGTGTTTGTATTGTGTGCTTTGAATGAATGAGAGGAAGTTGTTAGTTTGAAAAACCTGAGTCAAACTCAAAGTTTAAAGCTTTTTAAACAAAACCATGAACCTTAGGAATTTCCCTCTTATCTCTTTATCTATCTCAATCTTTAGATGCCTCGTGGAAACCAAGGAGGAAGCAGCTCATCGCAAGACCCGATGTTGCAGATTCTGCAAATGCTAGTTTCTGACCGTGAGGCTAGTAGAGCCAAACGCCAAGCCAACCTAGCCACTCTTCAACAGATAGCTCAGATGGCCCACAATAATCAAGGCCAGGGAAATCAGGATCACCATGGATCCAAGCTGAAGAACTTTCATAATACCAATCCCCCTATCTTCAACAAATCTGAGGATCCCTTAGATGCTGATGACTGGCTGCAAACCATGGAGAAAAATCTGGAGGTCGCAGGAGTTGAAGCCAATGAGAAGGTATTGTTTGCCACCCACTATCTGGCAGGAGATGCAAGAGCCTGGTGGAATAGCACTCGTACTATGAACCACGGTCAAGTGATGATGTGGGAAGCATTCAAGATCAAGTTTAGCCGCACCCATGTGTCCCAAGGTTTGGTCACTAGAATGAGAGATGAATTCAGGGAACTGAAATAAGGAAGGATGACGGTAGTTGAGTACCGTGACAAATTTCTATCCCTAGCTAGATATGCCCTTGATGAGATCAACACTAAAGCCAAGAAGAAG
Source organism: Avena eriantha (assembly GCA_910589775.1). NCBI lineage: Eukaryota > Viridiplantae > Streptophyta > Magnoliopsida > Poales > Poaceae > Avena > Avena eriantha. The sequence goes on along the minus strand of OU342744.1, from coordinate 389,190,560 downwards.
GAAAGATTTCTGAATGGATTGCATGATGAGATGCAGACTGTGTTAGTCAACATCCGTTTTGAAGATCTGGAAGAGCTTGTAGAAATTGTCATCTAGATGGAAGGGAAGATCAACCAAGCCAATGACAACCACAAGCGCAGGATGATGCACCAGACTGGGTCCCACAATACCCAGGAGTATCGCCCTAACCTGTCTGCATGATATGCCCCAAGAAACAACCGACCCCCAATGAATCGTCCAAGCTACCCCAATCGTAGCGGAGGAAACCTGAAGTCTGGAGGAAACAACAACAACCCCGGCAACTCCAACAATTTCAACCATGCACCGCCCAAGTCCAACAACAACAACAATACTGCCCCAAGGACCGGAATCAATGTTGTGCCTCTTGCAGCCAAAGACAAGTCCCAGATTACTTGCTTTGAATGTGGAGTCAAGGGTCACTACTCCAACGAGTGTCCCAAGAAGCTTGCAGCCACCACCAATGTGAATGCCCCAGCTCCGCAACAGCGCCGTGTTTATCCTAGAAGGAGATTCGCCCCAGGGAATTCGCTCAACCGCAACGGTTGTTTGTTTCACATGAATGTTGAAGAAGCCCAGGAAGCGTCAGATGTTGTGTTGGGTATGTTTTCTGTTAACTCGGTACTTGCAAGAGTGTTGTTTGATTATGTAGCATCGCACTCGTTTGTTACAGAAGAATTTGCATGCACTAGTAAGATTCAACCAACAAAATTAAAGCATGTCATGATAGTTCAAATACCTGGTTCAACCACCAAAGCTAGAAAAATTTGCAAGGTTGTACCTATCAGAATCCATGGGATGGATTTTTATGCCAATCTAATAGTACTTGGAACCAAAGGTTTGGAAGTACTACTAGGGATGGATTGGATGTCGAAACATAAAGGATTAATCGACTGTGCCAAGAAAGCCATAACCATGACCAGTAGCTCTGGAGTATCAGTAGAGCATGTATCAGAAACGTTGCCCCGTCAATTCAAATGCAACAAGAGTCTAGCCCAACCAACCATTTACCAAGACAGAGTAGTCTGTGAATACCCCGATGTATTCCCACATGAATTGCCCGATATGCCCCCAGATCGGGATATCGAGTTCATTATTGAACTAATTCCTGGAATTGGACCCATAGCTTAGAGACCCTATAGTAAGAACCCATCTGAACTAGTGGAGCTTAAGAAGTGTAACTACCTCGGTGAATTACGCTCTTAGTTAATGCCTGGATGAACGAAAGTGGTTAAAATAGTACGGTGGGGCCCAGGGCCACTCACGGTAGACCTTTCGGCCGTCTTAACCACTTTCAGACAACGGGACAAGAACGAGCGGCGTAATCGGCAGGCGAAGGGATCAACTACATACACAAATGAGTATGTATGCAAGCCACATATAATAGTCCTCAGAGCCATTCCATCTAAGAGAAATAGAAATATTGCAACGCCATACGGCAAGATCCAAATGTCCTAGATAGATATAATAATTTAGGATAGCTCTTCATACAACACACATCAGAGTATCAGACGGAAGCAGAAAACAAGATCTGAGTACGGATAAGAAGTAAATCGGCATAAGATGCCCCATAAATAAACACATCCCGCCCACAGATCTCACGGATCCCTGTTCCCGGAATCTCTACACCGAATGATTGTTGCCAACATCATCTGTCTCTTCCACCCAGTATCCATCTTGCGGGTACACCTGTTCATCTGAATCAAACAATTTATCGTGTGAGACCCTAGGGGTACTCAGCAAGTCTTTATGCCGCTAAAGGGGACACAACCTGGGGTGACGCAATTGCAGCAAAAGATAATAACTAACAAGTCTATAGATACTCGCTAACCATCCGCCTAACCAATGATAGACGGATGTCCGTTAATTAGGATCAACAGTTATAACAGTATAATTATCAGATCCATCCTCCTCCTCGCTTACCAACGAGGAAGCGGACGAACAACCCCCATCATCCGTTGGCAGTTTTATTAACCATTCCATGAGCATTGCACTATTTACTAGTCAAGTACTTAGTCAATTTAAAAGTGTTACTTTAGTTATACTTGTCTATGATCGAGAAACTGTGCTCCAAGTCGTCCATAACCGCGGAAATGGCTTTCAGAAAGATTTACCCTGCAGGGGTGCACGAATAGCAACACACACTCGATCAACCTCGGAAAAACCAAATCAAAACCCAACGAGGCATTCACGACAAAGCAATCACAGGATTCAGAAATATTTCAGGGGGCCACCCCATTAAGCTATCCGCGACGAAGTTGGCCGGCTCCGAGATGGACCCAAGGTTTGTGTCAATGGCTGTAAACGACTAGGAACCCGAAAATGTGACTGGGCTTGTCGATACCGCGAAAACATTCCACGATCCAAAACAGTACAGGTGCTCCACGCCCAATCTTAATAAAGCAGTAACATGGCATAAGTACAGGATAGTAATAAAGCCCCAAACTACTTTGTGGCCCCAAGAAATAAGAATGAATCAAGCTCTGGCTCAGGGGGGGTCCATATGGCCTCCTGGATGTGGATAGTGCGAATAGTCAAGGAACAGGAATCAAGTACTCGGGGTCCTACAGGACACAAGTGAGCATGAAAAACCAAATAGCAGATATTGCTCACCGGTGCCTCTTTCATTAGTTATCCCATTACTACTCAGGTTAAGTTGTTTAGGTACCTCGTTATTCATCAGACACTCACATACCCTACACATGCTTTTCTACGACTCGCATGGCTCAAACAACTCCTGTAGTAATGGCTCATGGGATGGAGGAACAAGCTTCGGTGGGGTTTAAAAGTAAAGGCTATGCAGTACTTGGGTTTTAATTTAATGCAATCGCGACTCAATGATGCAAGAATAAGATAGAGTCAATAGGTACTGTATGTATGCAAGCATGTGGTAGCGCTTGCCTGGCAGCTCAGTTGAAGCGAGAGATGGATCTGGGTAGTACTCCTGTGATTCCTGGTAATTCTCCTGCTGGGCGTCTATTCGAAGAAGAACCAAACAAACAAGGGCCAACATAAATAAAGTGCACAAGCATATGAATTAAAATGCGACAAGCAAACAAGCATGCCATTAAAGTAGCAAGGCAGAGGTGAGGTGTGGATACAAGAAATAAAGCATCTTATTATTTATTTAACCAAGTTTATTGTCATAAACAGTTCAGATTTCTAATAATGACATGATGCATGCTTCAATTCAGAACAAGGACTGCATAAATAGAACGGGCTCGTCGCGCTGATCGATTTAGACATATTATTTGCCAAATTTGGAGTTATAGAATTAAAGTTATTAATTAATTAAGGAAAAGGCATTTTATTGTAATTTTAATCATCTCGAAAATTTAAAGTGCTCAACCAATATTTTGAATGGAATATTTGAATTCCTCACATTTTTCTGATCCCAAAACATATATTATTTGTATTATTTGGACTTGTATTTTAAAAATTATTTGAATCTGAATTGAATTTGAATTTAAATCAATTTGAAAAAGGTTTAATTAAAAACAGACAGTCAGGAAAACTTTTCTTACTCAGCCTGATCCAGCCACCGTCACTGACGGGTGGGCCTTGCACTGACTGGGGCCACGCGCGCGAAAACACTTTTCCACCGCGGGCTGGGCTAGCCACTGAGGTCGACAGGCGGGGCCAGCGGCTTCGGGCCCACGCGACAGTGGGGTTGCCCCCAGAGGCTGACAGGTGGGGCTAGGGCTGGAGCGCGGGTTACGGCCAGGAAATTAGAGGGACTTTTCTCCAAGATGCTAGCGCGGCTGACTAGTGGGGTCTCTAGGAGCGCGGGTTAAGAGCGAAATAAAAAGGGGGGCTTAATGTAAATCTAACACAGGCCCTGGTACTGTTCTTCTTCTCCTCGGTCTGACGAGAAATCGGCGCCGCGCGGGGCGGGGATCGAACCCGGGTCACGGGCGTGCGCGCTTAGGGACGGAACTAGTGCGGTAGGCTAGGGGAGCTGACAGTAGGAGGGTTGGGGCCTAGGTAAGGCCCGCTGCGGCGCGGAAAGCCTGCAGACAGCAGCGAGCGGCGCGCACTGAGAGCGTTCGATGGTTTGAGCGGCGGCGCTAGACGTCGTCGGCGAGCCGGAGCATGTCAGGGCAGTCGAGGGACTCACCGCGGGTGGGCTAGTGTGGTCGGATCGGGGAGAAGCGCGGCGGAGCGACGAAGACGCAGACGCTCTGGCGGGCTAGGGTTTCGTCAGGACGGCGCGGTACTGGCGCATCTGGGGCTTCTCGTCCAAGTCGGCGCGTGCAGGGCGACATAGAGGATCGTCCTCGGTCTTCCTGGCCACCTCCACGTCGCGCTGACCGGCTGGAACGTCGGGGGCAAGGTGGTGCTGGCGGCGACCGGCGGCAGGTGCTGGTGGCGGAGAGGAAGAAGGAGGAGAGGAGGGCTGGCTCGGGCAGATCTGGGCGAGCCCAGAGAGTCGTGTGGGCGAAGGAAAACGAGAGGGAGAGAGGAGGGGCAGGCGTGGCAGGGGAGTAGATAAAGGTGGCCTCGGGTGCCACCTTTTGCTTCTCCCCCACGTGCTGGCTCGAGCTGGGAGCAGGTAGGGCACGGCGGGGAGGCTGCAGGTGGACCAGGACGACGTGGTGGCTGCAGGGTGGGGCTAGCACGCGGTAGAGAAAAGAGAGAAAGAAGAGGGGGTAGCTCGGGCTAGGTAGATGGGGTAGCTCGGGCTAGGGTTTGCTTAGGTTAGATAGAGGGTTAGGGTTAGCTGAGGTGGGCCAGGGAGAGAGAGGGGATCAGGTGGCCCTCATGGGAGAGAGAGAGATAGAGAGAGAGGAGAGATCAATGTTAGGGTTTAGTGGAATTAGGTTAGGAGAAGAATAGAGAGAGGAGCTAGGTTTAGATTTTTATTAGGTATTTAGATTTTAATTTTGTTTATGAGGCTATACCAAGAAGGAACATGGAGCTTGATCTAGCTTGAGCTAATGTGGGAGAGAAACAAGAAAGAAAGAGGAAGAAAAGAAATAGGTGGAAAGAGTCTCATATGATCATGCATGTAGAAAATAAAATAAAAGAAAGGGATGTGGGTGAGGATATGGGAATGGTGGAATGGAAGGAGATGGTTCCCCAAGATAGGATCCATTAAATCAAAAAAAAACCAATGGAGTAAAATGTGGTGAAGGAGTTTGCATGGCCCATGCAAAATAATAATGCCATGATTTATTTTGTGAAAACAATATTAAAAGTATGGCATTATTCTCATGCATCCCCAAGAAGTGGAATAAAAGCCAAGCAAAAGAATTTAAAAGAGTTGATCCACCCCTAACCACATGAGCTAGAATAAAATATCAAAAGAAAAGAAATACAAGCTCATGGTTAAAGGGATGGTGGAATTATAAGGTGGAGAAAGAAGAGTGGTGGAGTTGAAATAAAAGATATGCCCCCAACTCAACTTGGGCATTTGAACAATATATCAATAACCAAATACAATATCAAGAGGCAAATACAATTAATAATGCATATGAGAGAAAAACCAAAAGAAAGAGGGTTTTATATGATGCTCAAATGCAAGGTGGCATGATGACATGAGCATGATATAATTATGATGCAACAATTATATATAGGAAGTAGCCATTATCTTACTAGACCAAGTAGCATTACAATTGTTAGACAATTGGGATGCTACAAGAAGCAACTTGATGCTATGCTGGAGAAAGACTTGATTCAACCAAGTGCATCGCCATTGAGATTGCTTGTTTTGTTTGTGGATAAGAAAGATGGAGGTAACCGTTTGTGCACGGATTACCGGAAGTTGAATGATGTCACCATCAAGAACAAGTACCCACTGCCCAAGATAGAGGATCTGTTTGATCGGTTGACTAGTGCCAGAGTGTTTTCTAAGATTGATCTTAGAACTGGTTATCATCAACTCAAGATTCGTGCAACGGATATTCCAAAGACCACCTTTACCACCAGATATGGATTGTATGAGTATACGGTCATGTCTTTTGGATTAACCAATGCCCCCGTTTATTTCATGGATCTCATGAATAAGATTTTTATGAACTTTCTGGATAAGTTTGTCGTCGTTTTTATCGATGATATTCTTATCTATTCCAAGTCACAAGACGACCATGAGCAACACCTGAGAACCATTCTTGGAACCCTTAGAGTACATTAGTTGTATGCCAAGTTTAGTATATGTGAGTTCTGGTTGAAGCAAGTAGGATACCTCGGACATATTGTGTCGGCAGGAGGAGTCGCGGTTGATCCCGCCAAGATCAAAGATGTTGAAGAATGGAAAGCCCCAACCACTCAAACCCAAGTCCGTGCATTTCTCGGATTAGCGGGATATTACCGCAAGTTTGTTGAAGGATTTTTGAGCATCACAAGACCGATGACCTAGTTGTTGAAGAAAGATAAGAAGTTTGAATGGACAGATAAATGTGGAGCGAGTTTTCAAGAGCTCAAGAAGAGATTGATTTCAGCCCCAATTTTGATTATGCCAGATATCAAGAATCCTTTTGATGTGTATTGTGATGCATCCAAGATTGGTCTCGAATGTGTGTTGATGCAAGAAGGCAAAGGCATAGCATATCTGTCCTGGCAATTGAAGCAGCATGAGCAAAACTACCCTACCCATGATCTTGAACTAGCAGTTGTAGTTTTAGCCTTGAAGACATGGCGTCATTACCTTATGGGTAACCGCTGTGAGATTTATTCGGATCACAAGATCTTGAAGTATATTTTGACCCAGAAGGAGTTGAATATGAGGCAAAGGAGATGGATAGAGTTAATCAAGGATTATGACCTTAAAATTCACTATCACCTCGGCAAAGACAATGTGGTAGCAGATGCTCTTAGCAGATTGCTGTGTAGATTAAACACTATGATCAAAGAAGCCCAGCCAAGTTTGCATGAAGAGTTGGAGCAGTTTAGAACAGAGCTAGTTAGCAACGGATTTTTAGCTAGCATTGAACTTCAACCCACCTTGATCAGTCAGATCAAGGACGCGCGGAAAGGAAATGCAAGTATCGACAGAATCAAACGCCGTATTGGTACAGGGAAGGTACCCGGATTCACCGAAGATGAAGAAGGCGTTTTGTTGTATAAAGGACGTATCTGTGTGGCAGCAGATTCTGAACTGAAGCAAGTTATCACGCAGGAAGCTCATGATACTCTTTATTCTATCAACCCCGGAGGAACAAAGATGTATCAGGATTTGAAGGAGAAATTTTGGTGGCACAAGATGAAGAGAGAAATCGGAAGCAACATAGCCAAGTGTGATATCTTTCAGAGAGTCAAAGCGGAACATCAAAGACCCGCAGGACTGTTGCAACCATTGCAGATTCTGGAATGGAAATGGGATTCCATCGGAATGGACTTTATCACCAGTTTGCCTACTTCTAGTAGGGGAAATGACTCTATCTGGGTCATAGTTGATAGACTATCCAAGGTAGCCCATTTTATACAGTCAAGACAACCTACCAGAGTTTGAAGCTACAGAGTTTTACATTGCTAGAATTGTCAGTTTGCATGGAACCCCCAAGACCATAGTGTTAGATAGAGGAACCCAATTTACCTCAAGATTTTGGCAGAAAGTCCAAGAAGGATTAGGAACCAAGTTGAATTTCATCACAGCTTATCACCGGCAGACCAATGGACAAACTGAAAGAGTCAACCAAATCTTAGAAGATATGTTGAGAGCTTGTGTTCTAGAGTATGTATCTAAATGGGAAGATTGTCTGCCTTTTGCAGAATTCTCATACAAAAATAGTTATCAAGCCAGTTTACAAATGGCCCCCTTTGAATTTCTATATGGAAGAAAGTATTGTACCCCCTTGAATTGGTCGCAAGTAGGAGAGAGTCAGACTTTCGGACCCGACATCCTACGAGAAGCCGAAGAGAAGGTTCACAAAGTCCGTGAGCACCTCAAGACCGCCCAATCAAGACAAAAGAGTTATGCTGACAAGAGACGTCGAGACTTGACCTTCAATGTCAGAGATTTCGTGTATCTCAAGGTGTCACCCTTGAATGGAATGCAACGTTTTCAACTGAAAGGAAAGTTAGCCCCCAGATATATTGGAGCCTTCAAGATTCTAAATCGTCGAGGAGAAGTATCTTATCAACTGGAACTGCTACAGGAGATGTCAGCCATCCATAATGTGTTTCATATCTCGTTACTTCACAAATGCCTAGAAGTTCCAGAGAAGACCGAAGTGTTCAAGAACATCGATCACTGAGCCATAGATATCAACTAGGATCTGACGTATCGTGAAGTGCCCATCCGTATTTTGGAGGAAGCCTTCAGAACCACCTGGACCTGGGGTATCAAGTTTCTCAAGATCCAACGGAGCAACCATACTGAAGAAGAAGCTACTTGGGAGCGAGAAGATTACATTAGGACTGAGTTTCTAGATCTCTTTAGTTCCTAGTTTTTCTTAAATCTCGGGACGACATTTTTTGGAAGGAGGGAAGGTTTCTAACATCCCAAAAACCCTAATCAAGATTATCAAGTTCTAATCACCCAAGTTTAGGGTTAACAAAAACTTTTATTGATAAAATGAATATGAATGCATGTTAGTTTGCATTAAATGTGTAATTGATTGAAAATGACATGCTTGATTGTTACAAATGTTGTGAAATGGTTTAAAGATGAATACTACATCATCTAGGAAATTTACAAACTAAATCAAAAGAAAAAGAAATCAAATATGAATAAATAAAGCAAATGGTCATTTTGGCTAAAGTTAACCAAGAGGTCACTTTGTGTGTTCCTAGAAGAAGATTTCTAACATAAACAATTCTAATTCTTTTCACCCCTTGCTAGACCACGTAAAAGTGTATCAAGGACCACATTAAAAACTCACAAAAACACATTGCAAATCAATTTAATTGACAATTGAAAATTGAATCTAGTTCATATGTTAAGATCCCACTTTTTCAAAAACCTATCAAACCAATTCCCCTTGACCTCTCCAAGCAAACCTAGACTCTCAAGCTTAACTCATGATCACTCAAAAAAATTGAATCAAAAATTCCAAAGTACATTTCATGCGGCCATATCATCAAACATCTTAACTACAAAGATTAACCCTCTGCCTAACTTCACTGTTCTACACAGTAATCCTCGACCAATTGGTCTCCACTTCACTCCCCTGTCTCCCCTTATTCTAACCAAGCAGTGGACAGTATCCCCCCTTAGCCGTTGCACAGTGGAGCACCGCCCGTTTGTGGTCATCGTTGGCCGACCATGGCCAGCTCACAGCAGACACCGCCGCAGCCAGCCATGATGTCCAGGAAACATGCCTCGGTCCACCGCCACCCCTTGTCCAGGCCATGACCCCAGCCGAGCCCTGGACTAGCCACCCCTTGTCGCGCACCGTGCCTCTGTGCCATGTCTAGAGCATGCCAGCTCGCCGCACCCGACCAGCTCGCCCAGACTGCGCCTTGCCCTCGCCGCGCACGCGCCTGACCGCCATGATCACGACACCGCAGCAGACAACCCTGTTCGCCGCCGCATGACCTGCAGCTCCCGCATGCCGCCGCAAACACCTCCTCCTTTGTGCGGAGCGCCGCATGCTCCCGACCGAACCACACCACCCCACGCCTCACCATTATGCCCATCAAAACCGCCAGGGAACACCGCACCATTCACCTACCTGCGCCACGACAATAGCCGCCGATAGCGACGCCACCGTCGAGCTCGCGCCGCACCGTTCGGTCCCCTTGCCGCACTATAAAAGGAGGCCACCCATGCCTCTTTTCTCCACACCATTCCACTCACCACCTCTCACTGACCCTTCCCCACTTCACCCCGGAGCAAGGCGAGCACTACCATGCCAGAATTTCACCGGCGCCCGCCGTTGCTGGAGGAGAAGGGCGCCAGCGATTTCGACCACCCCAAGCCCTGTCGTGACCGCACCTCGCCTCGTCGTCGTCTACCACGTCGATCACCCCTGTCGCCGACCCTAGCTAGAGCCTAGCTGAGCCCCGCCAGACCCCCACCGCCGCGTTAGGGTTGATTCCTCGCGGGAGCTTTTCGTCATCGACGATGAACCACGGCCGTTGGATTAGAATTAGATCATAGGGCTCTGGTTGAAAGATACCATTTTATTTAGTTAGTCTCGCTGACTGGTGGACCCCATCTGTCAGCAGCCTGCTGCGCCGCGTAGCTTAGCTGGGCTGGCCCGTTTAACTTCCCGCGCTGCCTTGAAAATTCAAATAATTGTTTTTCCATTTTAGTTAAAACCCTGTTCTGTCCACATATTCAAAATAAATTCAGAGAGTTTCACTAAACCAAATTGCATGATTTAAATTTTGTTAGGAAGATATTTAAATTATCCATCATAGCCCGTTCGATTTAAATCATTTGGAGTTAGAGATAACCTATGGTAAAAATAACAAGACAGAGACTTTTCTACACTCAAACATTTTTCAAAAATCAACCATAATAGCTTTTGAGTTGATTCCAACTCTCAAAAATCACATTTTACAATATCTATCTGAATATGTAAAAACATCTAGGTTTACATGCAGTGACATTGGACTAGTACCAAAAGAATGCTATTAGGGCATTTCTAGTCACTTTAAATTTATTAAATGATAATCTTAAACTTAATAAAACTTGATCAACACTTTAAATAACATTCCCATGTATTAGAATATGTGGTGATGACATGTGTCCACATGATCCATTATTTTAATTGGAGAATATTAAATCTTAATTAATTTTAATGAGTAGAAATTACTTTTCTCAAATAAACTAAATAAAACTAGTTCTTTAATGCATGTGATGATTGTGATGATGATAGATCATCAAGTCTGAGCCTTAGTGTGCTAAATAGAATTAGTTAAGTATTGTTTGGTGATTGTGTACCCCGTATTCATTTATAGATGATAGTACCGACCAAGGATACGAGGTGGAGTTCTACCCCGAAGAAGACGAGGAAAACTTCAATCACTACAGCAATCAAGGCAAGCTATTATGAGCAAGTTTTACTTGCAAGCCATCACGGATTGCAAGATAACCTAAGAAAGATGCTTTAGGCATGCTTGGTGATACCACTTTGATTTATACCCATCCCAAGTTTTACTTGCAAGCTTTACTCTTTTACTTTACCAAAGTTCTTTACTTTTAGTTAGTGCTTTAGGAGTATTTTGGAAAAATGATATAGATAGCATAAAGAGTATAAAACTAGGCCTATACTGAGATGTTATTCTGTGGAATGAGATTGAAGATTAGCACCCCTTATTACTGAACACTCTTAACTTAGTGGCTAGTGCTAAGCATAAAACTTGATCACTCTAGATGGGAATACTTGGTGAAAATGATTATGAAAACCTTGGAATGATGCTTCATTCTATTGAAATGTTTTGACATGTGTTGAGAAACACAAATGGATTTGATGATGAAAATGTTGAGGCATGAGCCTTAGCCCTTGATAAAAACTGATTGTTGGGTTCGGATGCGATACCATTCCAATTTTACCGTACAACCACAATACTTGAATTGGGTAAGGCTTAGCCGGAAGTTTATATGCATTAGTATGGTTTCCCTCGCGGAAGAGGTTTGAGCTGAGGCTACCTCTTGATGATGCCCACCTATGCACTGCCCATGATGGCAGATGGCCATGGCTGGGAGGCCAAGCTCATAGGGGAGGTGCCTATACTAGAGTGTGTAATTGAAAGGTTATGGTTGATTATCCGCATACTAAGTATGATGATTTAGGGTTATCCCTGACAGATGTATCAAATTTTGTGGTGAAAGTGTACCACCTCTGCAGAGTGTCAAACTATTCGAATAACCGCACCCGCGGTCATGGACAGTTGGAGTGGCCATACTATTCCGTCGTCAGATGTTTTCAAAATGACTTGTGAAGTGATCTATGATTTCGAATTGACCACAATAGAGTGGTGACTATGAAAGCTAGGTTCCCACTTAAAGTGATTTAGAGCATTTACTTAGTTTTCTTTACTTCTGAACTCAGTTTAGATAAATCTGGTTTTTGCAAATAAACTTAGAGCTTAAGATTCCTACTAGAACTACCTTACTTGTTAGTGATAGTTTGCGAGTACTTAAAGAGTACTCATGGCTTTATCCCTGGCTATTCCCATGGCCAGACTATGAGGAGGGCTATTAGGAAGATGGACAGTAGGACGGCTACGACAACTAGGATCATCTCCCATCATCAGCATTGCCTGTGACACTGAAGATGGAGCCCACTACTACGCTTATTATTCCGCTGCTTGTTTGTATTTCGACTGGATCATGATATCCTTTATTTGTGTAAGACCTTATTATGGTTTGTAATGGATGATGTACTGTGATATCCAGTCTGTTATGTCTCACAAAAATGGTAATCCTAGGATTGCGATGTATGGCATAACAGGCATCTGGGATTAAAAATCTGGGTGTTGACACGTCCTCCTCGTCATCATCGGTGTGGTAGTGTATGCAAAACATGGTTTCGTCAAAGAGCTTAACGGTGAACATGTCATGCCTGCCGTAGTTGAAGACTAGGAAGTTCCTGACCTGCATGTCATGTGCACGGGCAAACTATTTCCAACCATGGTGGAAGTACATGTGTCCTTAGCTATCATACAACACCTCCATAGGTAAGATGTTTTGCTCACCACTAGCTTCCTGTATCTTGACTTCACGGGGCTCCTGTCCATTGAGCACCCGCCCGAACTTGTTAGGAAGTTGTTGCTTCTCCCAAGAGCTTTCGTAGATGGGCACACCAAACTCTAAGTGGGAGAGGTCCACGATGAAGGATGGCTATGACAATGATGGATACGATGATGAGTGATGGCCTCGGCCCTGCTTTGGCATGGGACTGGCCTCTTTGGACCCCTAGTTCCTCTACCCCTCGATGACGCTATTCTAGCCATGGATGTTGGTTCTATGGTGTTGTGGAGTGATGGCTGCAAGTGCACAAATTGTATGTAGCTAGTTTCGAAGTAAGATTATCAAACCACAATGAGGTGTTGGTAATGGTATTTATGCCCCTCATTACGGTATTATTAAAGTATACCTGCAAGTTGCCTTTGATTTCAAATAAGAGAATGCTTTGTGAATGATATAAATAGTGTTTAATGAGATCAAGTTGTGGTATAGATAATGATTAATCGGTGTAAAGCAATGAAAGTGCAATAGAGTAAAAGCGTTCTTAGGGAGTTCTTGATATACCACTAGCATGTAGTATTAAATATGATCAGAATATATTTGTCTAATATGTATTGTTGTGTATGGGCGGAGATACCAATTATAGGCTAGTTGTTGATCTCATACTTTTAGCCCCTCATAACCACCACTCATCATCATATGCTAGCATGCATGATTACACAAGTGATTAAGGGTCTCTCTGTAGCTATGAAGATCCGTTCTTTGGATTCCTCGTGACCCCGTTATCCTTTTCTTTAGGGCAATATTCTGATATGTCACATAACACCACGACCCCTCCAATAAGTATCAATGCAATATCCTACTTGTCCCCATGGGGAAATCATTATGCAGTCAATGTTCACTTAACAATCAAGGAAAAGAGTTGAATGTACAATTATACAGATGAGGCAAAACCCATCATTATTTTAATTCATAATAATGCTAGAGTTTCTCTATCACCCCAAGTACAAATGAAACTACTCACACATGGCAGCAATCAACGTCATCATGATAATTAAATGGAGTATGAAGGTAATGATGGATACACGTGCAAATCCATACTAGGGTTTGGAATTCAATGGTATGGATGGGGGAATTTTGATGGTGATAGAGAAGATGTTGGTGATGATGAAGATCGATGCCCAAGCCTCCAAGATCTATGAGACGAAAAATATGGATGCCCTTCTGCGAGTCTCCCTATAGATCCCTTCCAGAGGTGAGGTTTCAGTGTTTTCCGGTGGCTGTGAATGCCCGATCTCTGATCCTATCGCACAAGGTGAAACTATTTGAAGAGGTGGTACTACAAAGACATGGCATGGTCGCGGATAGAGGGGCTTTGTCATATCGTAGGTCGTTAAAGTTCCTAGACCTCTTATCGCGTTTCTTTCGTCCTTGGCTTTCCTCCTAGGTGCGTGGATACTTGTATCAAAGTTTTTCTATCCAAATAGGATATGTGTGCCCTAAAATGACATCTCTAATTGATTTGTTCATCAACCAATTTAATTTTGGATCCTGGTGAAACAGACATAAAATGTTCGTGTGATTGCAGTAAAATACCAAAATCCCTACACTACTAATGCAAAATCAAAAAGTGAAACATGATGCAAAATGCACTCATAAGGGAGCAAGTGTGGCTTGAAGTGGAAATGGAGCGCGTGTGGAGAAGATGGGCGCAGGTGGCCTGCCTAAAAAGGCCAAGTTGCCATGTCATTGATGACAGTGAAGAGGTCGAGTGGACAGTATTGATGGCGGCACAGGATTCAAGTGGCCGACATTGATGGCGACACAAGAGTCAAGCAGCATCCATCTTTTATTATTGGCAACACAAACGATGCAACCATCAAGGAATATACCATTTCAAAAGTATTTGTCCATCAAGAGAAACTTTGAGTTAGTTGTTGGATCACGCAAGAAAATTTAGGGCCCTTTGATTGAAGGATTTTCAAAAGAATGGTGGAGGAATCCAATCCATAAGATTTTTCTCCAAGAAATCCCTTTGGATTAAAGGAACGACACCTCCAAAATTCATATGGATTGCATTCCTACACCTAAATCTCATAGTAATTCCAGCATCCACTCTAACCTTTTTTACAGTCATTCATGTAGGATCTAGACACTTTTTTTGTGATTTTTCATGTGTTCCATGCAAATGACTATTCCTGCAGTTTTGGAATCCTCTATTGCACTCACAATTCTATGGAAATTATGTGTTCTTACTATTTCTATTTGTGTGTTTTGCATCACCTGATCCAAATAGGCCCTTAGAGCATACCCAACCGTGCCCCCAAATGGAGTTTTGCTATCCTAAATGTTGTCTGTGGATAGCAAGGCCTAAAAACGATCTTCCAACAGGGATACAAACTATCCGTAGGCCCCTGAGCGGCGCATTTGTGACCCAAATTCGAGGAGTGTTTCTGCTCACGTGGACGGCCGACAAACATTGCAACCATCCTCATCTTATCCTCTTTGTACTACTCGTTAGGGCCAAAATTCCCCACATTCCACTGCATTGCCCTACATCCAACCCCTAGGAAGCCATGGATGAGAAGCAGCAGCAACAACCGCCCCCAACCACCCCCGCCTTCCCCGCCATCCTTGCTCCATATTCTAGCCCTACAACTGTAGGCCACCGTCGAGGTTGTGCATAGGCCGAATGAAGAGCCATTTGTGGAAAGAAATAAGAGGGTTATCTACCGTGTTGGTCAAAAATCACGATGTATGTAGGAGGTCGCTAATGATGTTGTCATGGTAGAGGCACTGAAGATTGCGGTGGTTCATGCCTGCGCCACTAGCGAGACCCTCAATTCCTAGGCCATCACCGAAACTTATCAACATGGGGTGCTAAATGCGGCCATCGCTTCCAGCAACGCCACCCTCTTCCATATGGCAACCACAAGTTCAGCATCATCTATCACCCACCTTCCACCAATGAGCACCATCTCACCTATGTTGCGGACGCCGAGCAGACCGGCCACCTGCGACACTCAAGTGAAGATCTCCTTCTCGCGTGAGAAATCACTAGAGGTTGGCTAATCACTACCAAAAGAGTCTTTTCCTGCTACCCTCAACCTCAACAGGACACCGGTTCCCGGCGAGTCACCAATGGTCTGTAGCAAGGCCCCACAGCACTGAGGTACCAGCGAGATGCCGGTTTCCCATGCCCTATTCATCGGAATGGCTGGCCCAGCATTCGTTTGAGAGGTATGGACTATACCAACCATTGTACATTATTTTCCCTTGTTGTTGTCGCATTTTGTGTATATGATATATAAATGTGCTTAGGAATATGCTGATGATGAAATGGAGAACATCATCTTTGCAACCGGGACTCAACAAATGACTCAACAAGGAGTCTTAATTGAGCATGAGCCATTGTTTCAAGAAGAGTTCACCCATGTAGATCCTATCCATAGAAAGAGGACCAGAGCTTACACGGATGATGAGGACATAGTTCTTTGTGGTGTTTGGATGGAGGTGGGGCAAGACCCAATATGTGGTGCTCAACAAAAGGGAACCGTATTTGGAAACATATTCATGATCACTTTCATGAACATCCTCAATTGTCTCCCTATAACTTATTTAGTGATTGCAATGCAAACTCTCTAACAAAGAGGTGGGGGTTTATCTCGGTAGAGTGTAGCAAGTTCCAAGCCGCCTATGATCATGTGAAAAAGCGATGTGTGAGTGGAGAAGGCGTGGCCACATTGGTGATGAATTCATTACTCTACTTCAAAGAGTGTCATGAACAAAAGCCCTTCACATTAGTCCATGCTTGGAAAGAAATCAAGGATTTTTCTAAGTGGTAAGAAATCTATGAGATCAGGGACAAAAAAATTGGTTGGGAAGGAGAACAACTCCTTGGTGGTAGATCTTGAGGACGCCTAAGCTAGTGAGGTCCAAAAAAGAAACCGTGCGTGTCAACCAACAGGACAACATGCAAGCAAGAACGATTTTCTTCGTGGAGCCTATGTCGCGGCCTTGCAATCCACTTTGAAGGTCATGATAGCCAAAAAAGAGATGGCAAGTGAGAGAAAGTGCAAGGATAGAGATGACCAAATGAACAGTTCCATGCACTATCAAGCTAGAAAGTTAGAGCTCGACGGGAACAAAACCTGGGCCAAGGCCATAGAAGTGGAGCTCAACTTCCAACTTAAGCAAAAGGAAGCTTAGCTCAAACACTAAAAGTTGAGTTGAATGCCAAAGAAAGGGCAAAAGGGTTGAGATCAAAGAAAGGGAAGTTGATCTCAATGCCCTAGCAATGGCCAAGGATTTTGAGCTCAAGCAAAAAGAAGTTGAGGTCAAGCTACTCACCAAGAAGAACCATATCATGACGGTCGACACAAGCAGCATGGCTCCAAGCCAAAAGGTTTGGTTCAAGAAGAGTCAGAAGATGATTTTTGAAAGGGATGCATGATCATCCCATGTTTATGTATTCTTTTGTGTTAAACTATGTTGGTCTTTTATTTAAGCATTTGTATGTTGGAGAAATGTATGTTGAACTATTGTATGTTGAACTATCGTATGTTCACATATTTTGGCCATGCGTCCACATCCACAGCCTGGAAAAAAGTGTCCCTCCTGGGTGCACATGCGAACAAAAGACCTCAGCCCACAATAGATTAATTCGGACATATTTGGTGCCCTAAATGGCCCGCCGTGATGGGGTTTCTCGTAGACTAGTCACAATGGAGAGTATGTCAGTGACTTGGCCCTACATGGCAGCGTCCAGGGGAAGGAGCAATCGCCAACAGGCCAGCCCAAGAGAAGGAGGAAGGCTCCGGCCTGGCTCGCCCAGGGCCCATGGGTTACTCGATGTGTATCTGTCCGACCAAGAGAGGAGTGCTATTTGAGGTGAGGCGAGAGACGGGAGAAACTCGGCTTGTAACGAATGATTGAATGGCAGTGTCGTCTGAACTTAGCTCAGCGGGTGGTTGGGTGGATCCGGCCAAGATAATTCCAATTCCTAGTTCCTCGTGTTCTTCATTCCCTTGTGCTACAAGTTGCCCCTTACAAGTGGTAATCAGTGTAGGGGTTCGCGTAAGAAAACAATAAAATTTTACCCTACGACCCTGAACCCCTGATGTTGCTAGGACCTATCTATTATTAATGTAGTAATGGGAGGGGCTTTTCGTGAACTTACCCCTTAAGACCGAAAAGCATTGTCAATGCTCAGGAGAGCATGGTTGATGTAGACGAGCCAAAGCTGACCTCAAGGTCGTGATGAAGTTCTTGTGCTCCTGTGGCTCCAACGACTTGAGTGCTCTTAGACTAGTCACAATGGGGAGTATGTCAGCGACTTGGCCCTACATGGCAGCGTCTAGGGGAAGGAGGGATCACCAACAGGCCGGCCCAAGAGAAGGAGGAAGGCTCCGGCCTGGCTCGCCTAGGGCCCATGGGTTACTTGATGTTTATTTGTCCGACCAAGAGAGGAGTGCTATTTGAGGTGAGGCGAGAGACGGGAGAAACTCGGCTTGTAACGAATGATTGAATGGCAGTGCCGTCTGAACTTGGCTCGGTGGGTGGTTGGGTGGATCCGGGCAAGAAAATTCCAATTCCTAGTTCCTCGTGTTCTTGATTCCCTTGTGCTACAAGTTCCCTTTACAAGCGGTAATCAGTGTAGGGGTTCGCGTATGAAAACAATAAAATTTTACCCTGCGCCCCTGAACTTCTGATGTTGCCAGGACCTATCTATTAGTAATGCAGTAATGGGAGGGGATTTTCGCGAACTTAGCCTTGAAGACCGAAAAGCGCTGTCAACGCTCAGGAGAGCATGGTTGATGTAGACGAGCCGAAGCCAACCTCAAGGTCGTGATGAAGTTCTTGCGCTCCCACGGCTCCAACGACTTGAGTGCCTCAAGTGTGACACCTCGCGGGAGTTACATGCATCTGGTGCATGTCGATGGCTCCCGCTTCCCTGATCCAGCAGCAGTTGCGGAAGTAGAGCTCCTAGATCCCAATCCCGCAGAGCGACGGTGCTCTACGGTGAAGATGTCTCTCGTTCACGCAGTCCGAACTTGGGACGACGGTCATGGGAGAGAGAGAGAATATCAACTGGAGTTCTCCCCAAAAGTGAGGAAACTTTTATTGAATATTGTGTTGTGTATTTTCTGGTCAAAATACCCCACTATGTATAGGGGGTGGAGAGGTACTACCTCCCACAAAGTCCCGGGGTGGGACTAACGGAGGGGGAGGTGGAGGATCTGCTGGCCAGCCCTAGTGGGCCCTGCGTGGGGGGGCTAGGCCCAGCCGGCCACCCCCTTGCCTCCTCTCTCCTCTTGCCTTTCCCTCATGGGCCCTTCTCCCTCCGGAATTGTCCCATTAAGCCTTTTTGACCATTAAATTCATTTCTATTTTATTAAATAATTATGAATAAATGATTAAATCAATATTTAATATGCATTCACATATTATTCAATCTCTGTGGCTATGGAACACCTTCCACCTCCACTCTGGACATCCTCCAGACTTACCGAAACCCTTTTGATTTTCTCTCTTTCTATTCTTCGGTGATTCTGCCGATCCTGTAAACACTCTCTAAGCATCATCAAGCCCTTAAGAGTGATACCCCATGGTTCGGGAACACTCTAGACATGGTCGGGTGATGGCTCAAGATATATCGAGCTCGTTGGGAACCCCAAGAGGAAGGTATGATGAGCACAGCAGCAAGTTTCCCTTAGTTATGAAACCAAGGTTATCAAACCAGTAGGAGCAAGGAAACAACCCCAAGGTGTTGCTACCAACTTGGAATCCTGCACAACACAACCACAGAACTTTGCCCCAACTTACAGTGAGGTTGTCAATCTTACCGGTATTGCTGAAAACAAAGGATTAAACGTATAGTGTGGAAGATAGTATTTGCTTGTAGAAAGTAAACAGTAAACAGTAAATAGTATATGGTATATCAATGGTAAAATAATGGACTGGGGTCCATAGTTCACTAGAGGTGATTCTCCTTAAGATAGACAGCATGTTGGGTGAACAAATTACAGCGGGGCATTTGACAGATTTGAGAAAGCATACCATGCATATACTAATCATCTTGACTCCTACGAGATCTGATTGGGCATTACAACATTATACATAGACTGTAATCCAATTGCATCTATGACTAATAATCCACCTTCTAGTTATCGTCTGAACCCCTTCCAGTATTAAGTTGCAAGCAACAGATAATTGCATTAGCAAAGTGTGTAAAGTAAACAATACGATTGTCCCATGGACAAAGGATTGATGTTTTCTCCCTAGTAGCAACAACACATCTACAACCTTAGAGATTCCTGTCACTTCCCCAGATTACTAGAGGCATGAACCCACTATCGAGCATAAATAATCCCTCTTGGAGTTGCTAGCATCTACTTGGCCAAGATAGTTACTAACAACGGAAAGCATGCAATATCACAAATAACATAGACATGATAGAATCAATAATCAATCTAAAATAGCACCTCAATATCCATCGGATCCCCGCAAACACAACATGTAAGATTACAAATAGATGATCTTGATCATGAACGGAGCTCACAAGATCTAAACATGATAGCACAAAGCAGGAGAACCAACCATCTAGCTACTACATGGACCCATACTCCAAGGATGAACTACTCACGCATCACACCGGAGGTAGTCATGGTCATGAAGAAGGCCTACAGGGTGATCTCTCCCCTCCGGCAGGGTGCCTGAAAGAGCTTCGGATCCCCCCCGATCTAGGGATGGAGATGGTGGCGGCTACTGACTTTTCCATGGATTTCTGATTGGGTTTTTGATCGGGTAATTAGGTTTTTCGTCCCGGGAGGCTTTTATAGGCGGAAGGGCAAGGTCGGTGGAGCACCAGGGGGCCACACCCCCCCTGGTGGTGCGCCCAACCCTAGGTCGCGCCGCCACCAGGTGTGTCCGCCCTAGTGCGCCACTTCGTCTCCCCTTCGGAATTCGTGTTGCTTCGGGTAAAATATTGACTTTGGCTTTTGTCCGATCCAATTCCGAGAATATTTTCTTACTAGCTTTTCTAAAACCAAAAATAGCAGAAAATAGGCAACTGGCACTGTGGCATCTTGTTAATAGGTTAGTTCCAGAAAATGTATAAAAATAGCCCAAAGTGTGGACAAAACATAAGAAAGTAGATATAAAACAAGCATGGAACATCAAAAATTATAGATACGTTTATGACGTATCAAGCATCCCCAAGCTTAACTCCTGCTCATCCTCGAGTAGGTAAGTGATAAAAAAGAATAATTTTTGAGGTGACATGCACCATCACAATCTTGATCAAGGTATTTGTAAAACATTGATAGCTAGGATCAAAGTACTCTAACATAGACATGAAAGATATAGTTCTAACAATAAAACAGAGCAACTATGTTGTAACATGAAAAGGTACAAACAAAAGATTCATGAATAACAATGCTTTGAAAGATGTTTGTTTGTTTCACATATAGAAAACATAATAAAAATGGTATTCAGCTTGTCCCTCATGGTATAGCAAAACATAAATGCATAGGACACCTTCAAAGTTCATAAGGGTGACTAGGTACAAATAATTTAAGAACAAGCAATATCAATCTTATGGATCAATCAACAAGTTTTGGGACAATGCACATTAAACTAATAATGACCACCATGCTCTCTCTCAATAGGTGCATAAATATAGAAGATGTAGACTCAACATAAAAGTAAAAGAAAGGCCCTTCATAGAAGGAAGCGGGGATTCAAGTCCCATAAAGAGCTTCCAAAAATTATGGTACTTATTAGCTTTCATATCTAATTGCCCCTATCATAAGCATCTTTAGGTGATTAAGGTTAAAGTGACACAAATATGTGGATATGCTTGACAAGTTATAAGTTGAAAATCGCATGCCCCTTGCTTACGAGTACCAAACCTCATGCTACTCAACTTTAGTCATGAGTAAGTTCTTGTCATTGTAAGTACATGTGTATCATAGAGAACCATCAACGGGGTACCCCTTGCCCCATGATACAAGAGCTATCCCATATCAAAATGACAAGACAACAGACAATGAGGATCTCAGCGATCTTTTTATTTGCTATTTGCATAGGTTTTTATTGAGTATGCTTCACAGATTGCTCACTATGGTTATTCTGCAAGTTTCCACCATGATTATGCATGGCTTAGGCTAGCCGTCCAGGCGTTTCTCTAACACATATACAAACTCCATGAGCTTACAAGCTTCCCTTTTATTTCACACCGCCGGGGTCCATAAACAAAATAACATGATATCAACTGAATAAATTGCAATGTTGAAAGCGTTCCCCATGGTAACATGGTTCTGCTAATCCACAACTTATAAAGCACAAGCATATACACAACATATATGGACACAATGGTTCAAGTTTTTTAGGTGTAAGAAAGTAAAGTGTGCCATCAAGTTTGTGAGAGCTTTAATCACTAATTTTCACATAACAAGTTTAATTCGGAAGGTAGATAAAAACATGAATATACTTGGAATAGAAATAATGCTAATAGGTAGGTTTGGTGGACTCTTTGGAATATATTGGTTTCATTTGGAGTTGGATGCATGAGAGGAACTCATACTTGGTACATGTGGAGGCTAGCAAAAGACTGGGAGCGACCAACTAAGAGAGCAATAATGGCCATAATCATGCAAAGCGACAAAACATTATTAATTAAAGCATAAAGTGATATTACAAGTCAAAAACTAAATGATCATAGAGGCTATGGTGACTAGTTCATAGTCTTAACAGGGTGTAAGCATGCGCCAAGTCAACTCAAATGAAGCATCAAAGGAGAATATCACAATATCATGCTTTTGTATGCTAAAACAACGCATGATTCTTTAAGGCACATTAAGCAATCTCAATTGTTTGGAACAATTTATGCTACAACAATAATTACTAAGCATAAATTCAAAGAAATATCAAACATGACTAAGCGGCCAGGTGAGGTGTGGCACGGTGCAGAGGCGGCAGACGCCAGCGGCCGACGGCGCACGGAGAGTGCCCGGCGAAACGCCTGGTGCGGCTAGGGTTTCACGGTGAGGCGGAGGATGTCTAGGCGGGAGAGGGACTCACCGCGGGGTGGTTGGCGGCGGCGGATCGGCTTGGGGAGCGGCAGGGCGACGTCAAGGCAGACGGCCGGCAAGATTAGGGTTTCGGCGATGTCGCGGTGTTGCGGCAGACGTGGGGCTTCTCCTCCTCGCTGGCACGTCCAGGGTGAAGCAGGGGGTCCTCCTCGGTCTCCTCGACCACTTCCACGTCGCGCACGCCGGCAGGAACGAGGAGTAGGCGGTGGTGCTGGCGGTGGCCGGCGAGAGGAGCTGGCGTCGGTGAAGAAGGAGGGGAGAGGGCAGGGTCCTGGGGTGGATCTGGCGATGCCAGGGCGCGTGAGACGATGGAGTAGATAGGGAGGGGATGGGGTGACGTGCGGGAGTGGGTAGAGATAAAGGTGGCCTCGGCCACCTTTGCTCCTCCTTCTCACGTGCTTGCCGCGGGCAGCCAGGGCAGGCGCAGGTAGGGCTGCCAGGTGGGGACGGCGTGGCTGTGGGGCTGGCTCGGTGTGGGGCTAGCTCGGCAGGAAGAGAGAAAGAGAGAGGAGAGAGGAGGCTCGGGCGAGCTAGGTCTAGCCTTGGCTAGGGCTTAGTAGTGGGGGTAGATGGCTCGGTCTAGGGCTTGATGCTAGGGCTGGGGTAGGAGGGTAGCTGAGGTGGGGCCAGCATGGTAGAGAGAGAGAGAGAAAGAGAGAGAGGTGAGTGAGGTTAAGGGTTAGGGTTAGGGTTTAGTTAAGAAAAATTAGGGTTTGGGGAGAGAGGGTAGGTGTTAGGGTTTGGTTTAGCCACACTAGGTCATACATGGGTGGAGGGTGAGAAGGAGATGAAGTAGAGGACATGGGGTAGGGTTTTGTGACAAGACAACATGAGTTAAAACATGTGATGGGGGAGATGGTGGTTTATGTGGAAAAATCCCACATGACCATGCTTGGATAGATGTTGGATAAAGAGAGAGAGGGATGTGGTTTCGTGAGGAGCATAGAATGGCCACCTTGAATTGAATCTCAAAGAACCATGCCACACTTCCAAAGATACAAGCAAAATCCCAAAAGAAAAGGATGGTGATAATTTGCATGGCCCATGCATGGACATTAAATGCCATGTTTTATTTTGTGAAAACAATAATAATATAACATGGCATGATTCCCATGCATTACCAAAATGTGGAGTAAAGGCCAAGCAAAATAAATTAGAATTGGATCCATCCCACATGAGCTAAATTAAATGGCAAGAATAAATAAAGGCTCATGGATAAATGAGATGGTGGGATTATAAGGTGGTGGCAAAGAAAGGTGATGGAGAGGAATTAAAAGATATGCCCCCAACTCAACTTGGGCATCAGGCATTTATCAAGATTCAAATACAATCTATCAAGAGCCAAATACAATTAATAATGCATATGAGGGAAGAACCAAATCAAAAGGGTTTTATATGATGCTCAAATGCAAGGTGGCATGATGACATGAGCATGATATAATTATGATGCAACAATTATATATAGGAAGTAGCCATTATATTACTAGACCAAGTAGCATTACAATTGTTAGACAATTGGGATGCTACAATGCGACTCGTGCTCGATCTTTCGACCATCCGTGTTCCGAGGCCATGTCTACACATGCTAGGCTCGCCAACTCAACCTTAGTGTATTCGTTGTGCAACATGGCTTACACCCACTGTATGCGAACGTAGATATGTCTGACACTTGATCATCACGGCGCTGCCTCGTACTGAAGAACTTTCTTGGTGGTGCACACTAAGGGGGAACACAATCATTGGTAATTTTTAACATGGATCATCTTATTAGGCTACCGTCGGGTATCTAATACTAGCACACAATAAGATATACAAACAATGACATTGAATGTAAATGCAATATGATATGGTGTAACACCCTAGTTTTAGCTAATCCTAATTAGGGTTGATTGTGCATTCATGAGCATCATCTTTTAAAATTGCATGAAAGAAAATAATGCAAAACCCCTAAAACCCTAGTTTCCTCTCTCTCAAATACATCCAAATGGCATTCGAATTTTGAAAAGTACAAAAGTGTGGAACCCAATTTGACTAAAAGGGCCCCTGCAATATTTTCTATAATTTCATAAAGCCTCTAGTATTTTTGAGATACCCAAAATAGCTTTGGTTTTGAAATCATAAATAGAAAAAAGGAGAAAATATAAATAGAAAAGGTTTTTGCTAAAAAAAAGAGCTAACAGCTAACCAGGCCGAAGCCTAGCTCCCTCCCGCGCTACCTGCCGCCCTCGTGCACCCTGCAGCAGCCTGCCTCGCTTGCTTCGTTGTAGCCCAGAAGCAGCCCACGCGTGGCCCCGCCGGCCCATACCGCTTCGTCGTTCTTATATTCTCTTCTTCCTCGTGCACGGCGGAGGAAGTTGCTCGTTGGCGCTGCTCCTACTGTCCGTCGTTGCCGCGATGCCCGCCATGCGCCAGGATTCTTGCTACCGACGCTCGCAGACTCTACAAGTACCCCTGTTGCCACCAGAGAGCCTTATCTTCTCCCTCTTCTCCCTATTTCTCCTCCCGCCGGAACCCTAGCCACCGCCGGCTCGAATCGCCGTCATTCCCGGCCACCTCGAGACCATCTAACACCACCATAAGCTCCACCTCGTCACGATGGTGCCCCTCCTCGAAGGAATCATTCCTGCTCGGCCACAATCGAGCGCAACATCCACAACCTCCCCACCTCTGTCCGAGCTCCGCTGCCACCATTGACGTTGTTGCCGACCACCTCCGGCCTCGATGACCCATCCACCGTCTCCAGGGTGAGCTCTAGGTTCTTACGAACACTTCTGCACCTCCCCTTCCTCTCAGGTTCGTCCCAGCATCGTGCGCCGCCGCTCGCCGCCGTCGGGCGCAGTCGTAGGTGTTTCTCCGGTGACCAACTCCGAGCAGCGTCGCTACTATAATGCTCCCTCCGACCCTGGGAGTCGAACACGGTAGCGCACGCGTCCTACCTCACCACCCAACGATGTTCCCGTCGCCGATCCAAAGGATCCCCGCCGGTGTGACGTCATGCTGACCTCACCTGTGTGTCACCGCGCGGGTCAGACCCGGTCAAACCTAGGCTGGGTCCCACCCTGCCCGCGTGGATGTGGAGGTGGCCTCGAGCCCCTCTGTCAGCCACTTTGGCTAGAGCCCGGGCCGGTGTGGAAATTTTCAACGTCCCTGCTGACGTCATAATGATGCAGTAAATCTTTTAATATGGTTTAATAATTTCAGAAAAAGGATAAAGCTTATAAAATTCATAACTAATTATTTATAAGTCAAAAAAATATGAATAATATATCAAAATGGTCGAAAAAATGAGATCTTTAAAATAGAATCATAATCATGCATTGTTCAACAACTCTAATTGCAAGTTTAATTAGAGAACTAAATGAACCCCTGCAGGTGATTCCGAAGTCTCTCCTGTATTAGGTTTGGACCCTTCGGATCCCGCTTGAATTCCTAGGCATGCTTTAGGGTCTCATTTCAATGCTATTAAACTTGTCATATCATCATCCTTGCTTGAGCATTGCATAGATGCCATGTGTTGGTTGTTGTTCCCCCTTTCTTTCCGGTGTTTGCTTTTTCCCGGTAGAATATGATATCAAGATTGAGATCGAAGACCAAGATCAACACCATCAAAGATCCATGAACAATAATTGACGAACTATAATCAAGTCAAGCATAAGTCTTCCGAAGATCCGTATCTGGGTATCAACAAACAAGGCAAGCAAAGCCCCACCATTATACAATTTTATGTTTTCAAAAGTATTTCATTCTTGCCATGATGCATACGATTCTATTGTGGTCTTTTATCGATAGATAGAGTATCCTATCTGTTGAATTACTCCCTTTGAGCTTAGATTACCTGATCCATTACTAGCATAACAAGGTTTGGCTTGTGTAACAACCTCGGACCCTACGCTCTAAGTTCAAGCCTAGATGAACCGAAAGTGGTTAAAATAGTACAGCGGGGGCCCAGGGGCCACCCACGTGTAGACCCGTCGGCCGTCCTAACCACTTCCAAGAACATCGGGTCAAGAGCGAGCGGCGTAGGCAACAGGCGAAGAGATCAAATACATACACAAGTGAGTATGTATGCAAGCTACCTTACAACAGTTCTCGGAGCCATACCATCTAAGAGAAATAGAAATATTGCAACGCCATACGGCAAGATCCAAATATCCTAGATAGAGATAATAGTGTAGGATAGCTCCTCATACATCAAACATCAGAGTAACAAGCGGACGCGGGAAACAAGATCCGAGTACGGACAAGAAGCAAATCGGCATAAGATGCCACATAAATAAGCACATCCCGCCCATAGATCTCCCGGATCCCCATTCCCGGAATCTCTACACCGCGCGATCGTTGCCAACATCGTCTGTCTCCTCCACCCAGTATCCATCTTGCGAATACACCTATTCATCAGAATCAAACAATTTATCGTGTGAGACCCTAGGGGTACTCAGCAAGTCTTTATGCCTCTAAAGGGGACATAGCCTGGGGTGACGCAATTGCAGCAAAAGATAATACTAACAAGACTATAGATACTCGCTAACCATCCTCCTAACCAATGATAGACGGATGTCCATAATTTAGAAACAACAGTTATAACAGTATAAAGTAACAGATCCATCCTCCTTCTCGCTTACCAACGAGAAAGCGGACGAACAACCCCTCCGTTGGCAGTTTTATTAACCATTCCATGAGTATTGCACTATTTACTAGTCAGGTATTTAGTCAAATTAAAAGCGGTACTTTAGTTATACTTGTCTATGATCGAGAAACTGTGCTCCAAGTCGTCCATAACCGCGACATGGCTTTCAGAAAGATTTACCCTGCAGGGGTGCACAAATAGCAACACACACTCGATCAACCTCGGAAAAACCAACTCAAAACCCAACATGGCATTCACGACAAAGCGATCGCAGGATTCAGAAATATTTCAGGGGGCCACCCCATTAAGCTACCCGCAACGAAGTTGGCCGACTCCGAGACGGACCCAAGGTTTGCGCCAATGGTTGTAAACGACTGGGAACCCGAAAGTGTGATTGGGCTTGTCGATACCGCGAAAACACTCCGCATCCAAAACAGTACAGGTGCTTCTCGCACAATCTTAAATAAAACAGTAAAGCATGGCATAAGTACAGGATAGTAATAAAACCCCAAACTACTTTGTGGCCCCAAGAAATAGAAATGAATCAAGCTCTGGCTCAGGGGGGTCCATAAGGCCTCCCGGATGTGGATAGTGCGAATAGTCAAGGAACAGGAATCAAGTACTCGGGGTCCTTCAGGACACAAGTGAGCATGAAAAACCAAATAACAGATATTGCTCACCGGTGCCTCTTTCATTAGTTATCCCATTACTACTCAGATTAAGTTGTTAGGTACCTCATTATCCATCAGACACTCACATACCCTACACATGCTGTTCTACGACTCACATGGCTCAAACAACTCTTGTGGTAATGGCTCATAGGATGGAGGAACAAGCTTCGGTGGGGTTTAAAAGTAAAGGCTATGCAGTACTTGGGATTCAATTTAATGCAATCACGACTCAATGATGCAAGAATAAGAGAGAGGCAATAGGTACTATATGTATGCAAGCATGTGGTAGTGCTT
The DNA here is from genome assembly GCA_910589775.1 of Avena eriantha. Classification (NCBI taxonomy): domain Eukaryota; kingdom Viridiplantae; phylum Streptophyta; class Magnoliopsida; order Poales; family Poaceae; genus Avena; species Avena eriantha. The sequence continues at coordinate 389,162,276 of OU342744.1, read as the reverse complement.
GCCTGGCAGCTCAGTTGAAGCGAGAGACGGATCTGGGTAGTACTCCTAGGTTTCCTGATATTTCCCCTGCTCGGCGTCTATCCGAAAGAAGAACCAAACAAACAAGGGCCAACATAAATAAAATGCACAAGCATATAAATAAAATGCGACAAGCAAACAATCATGTCATGATGAATGATGCACAAATTACATGGCAATAGTGTAGCATGGCATGGGTGAGGTGTGGGGTGCAAGAATAAAGCATTTTATTAAGTTTTAGTCAAGTTCTATTGCAATAAACAGTTCTGATTTTTAATAATGACATGATGCATGCTTTAATTCAGAACATGAAATGCATAGTTAGAACGGGCTCGTCACGCTGATCGATTTGGACATATTATTTGCCAAATTTGGAGTTATAGACTTAAAGCGATTAATTAATTAAGAAAAAGGCATTTTTATCGCAATTAAACAATTTCAAAAATTTAAATTAGTCAAATATTAAATTGGATGGCAGATTTGAAATCCTCACATTTTTCTGATCAAGAAACATATGCCATTTGTATTATTTGGATTTATTAATAAAAAGTTATTAATTTCTGGATTTAAAACAGATTAAACTATTTCTGGAATTATTTTTATTAACAGAAAAAGATCACAGGACTTTTACACTCAACTGAACTTAGCCAAAGTCACCGACATGTGGGTCCAGTGCTGACTCAGCACAGGTGGGGCGCAGCGGCTGCGCTGGGCTTTTCCTACCGCAGGGTCGGCTAGCCCGCGAGACCGACAGATCGGGCCGGTGGTCAAACGGACCCACGCGCCAGTGGTTGAAGAGGCGGGTGCCACGCGGCGCATGCGGGGTTGCGGGTTGAGAACGATAAAAAGGCAGGCATATTTTTGCAAAACTCACGCCGGAGCAGGCAGGTGGGCCGGAAGGCTGCAGAGGGGCCGACGCGTGCTCGACATGAACTGGGGGGGCTTTTCTGCAAAAACTACTGGGAGGTGTCTCCAGGGTCTGACGAAACTGAACTCGTTTTCGAAAAGCCGACTAGCTATGGCCAATCTAACGAGGAGGATGGCAAGCGAACGAGCGAGAATCTGGCTAAGCCGTAAAAACGAAAAACACAGATATGACGAAGGGCTACAGCTTTGGTATATGGAGTTTCCTAAGGGGAGGCCTACAGCAACAAGGAAAACCTGATGAACAGAGGGGAAACACACTTCAATCTGACGGACAGCTAGCTAGAACGTCTCGTCCGATAGGCAAACGCGCGCGGCGAGCTGCTGCTACAAATTCGAAGCGGGTTCGCCGATCTAGGGAGCGATGGATGCTAAGGCAGAGGGGAGAAGGGGTAGTGCTCACCTCGCCCAATTTCCGAAGGAAAACGAGGAAGGGGCGGCCGAGGTGATGTTGGTGACGGCGATAGAGGCGGCCCTGCTTGGCTGGACAAGGGTGTTGGCCGGGAGTAGGTCTTGGCGGCGTTGCCTCTTTCCGGGTGAGGCGCTCCGACGCAGATGAAGAAGAGGACACGATCCCGCGGCTCAGCTCCTCCTATTGCTGGCCATGGCGGTCTCGCAGTACAGGTTCGGTGGCGTGGAAGAAAAGGAAAGGAAGCGGAATAAGGCTAGGGTTCGAGGGGCCTCGGCTTGGGGATAAGGAGGAAGGCTGGTGGGGGATGCGGTGTGACGAGGAAGACGGAGGTGGACGGGGACCTGCTCGGCTGCTGTTTTCCGTTTCCTGCCGAGAGAGAGCAGGGCGAGACGGCGTTAGGCCAAGAGAAGAGGAATAGGGGTGGCGTCGGTGAGCGGGTTAGACAGAGAGTTGGGCTGGGAAGCTTTGCTGGGCCAGAAATACAGAGGTGGAGGGCGTTGGCTGCTGGCTCTGCTGCTGGGCTGCTGCGGGCTGGCTGCAGGTAAGCTCTCTCCCTCTCACTGTTTTATTTATATCTGTTTATTTTTGGATTGTTTAAAAAAATCAAACAAGTCACTAATTTTTAAACCCTTTCTAAAAAAACAGGAGCATAGAATACGTGAAAAGGTGTTTCAAAGGATACGGGAAGGAATAGCACAAAGGTGGAGAAGATGCCCACATGTTTACATGCATAAGAGATAAGTGTAGGTTTAAAAGGTGGGTTTGAGTCAAATTCAAACAAAACAAAAGAGGCCAAGAATAAGAGGGAAAATACATGAGAGGGAAAACATAAGTGCATGGCCCATGCATAATGAGTAAATGCCATATTTATCATTGTGAAAACAATTGTGATGACCATGGCATTTGTTAACACATGCACCCCAAAAATATGGAATTAAGGCCAAGCAAAAGAAAAGAGTGGTGTCACAAGTAGAATGGATGGAAAATGCCCATATTTTGAATATAATGTGGGCATGCTAGTGTGTATGTTCCACTAGGTAAGTATATAGCCACAATTATATTAATACATGACCAAATACTCCAAACCAAACCATATGGAATCTAGACTAGGAAAAATACTCCCATAACTTGCAAAGGTGGCCATGTGGCTCTCCACATATCAACAATGTGAAAACAACATGAGGCATATATGGAAGCATGTGGAATTTGAAGTAGATCCATCCCAACCCACATGAGCTAGAGATAAACCCAACTAAAATGCAAAGCTCACATAGTAGGGTGGTGGAATAATAAGGTGGTGACAAGAAAAGGTGGTGGAGTTAAATAAAAGATATGCCCCCAACTCAACTTGGGCATCAAGCATTTATCAAGAACCAAATAAAATATATCAAGAGGCAAATACAATTAATAAATGCATATGAGTTAAGAACCAAATGAAAAGGGTTTTATATGATGCTCAAATGCAAGGCGGCATGATGACATGAGCATGATATAATTATGGTGCAACAATTATATGTAGGAAGTAGCATTTTATTATTAGACCATGTAGCATTACAGATGTTAGACAGATGGGATGCTACAGCTTGTGTGCACTGCTAGAGCTATTATATGTGTCTTGCTTAGCCATGCATAGCTATCAGTTCTGGTTCATCCAGATGATGTATCAGATGCAGAGAATCTAGTACGAAAGGAGAACGAAGTATATTGATGAGGTAAGATCAGTGGTAAAGGTTAAACATGCTAAGGCTTGTATGGGAGGCCACGGTGGGATTTGGTTTTTCTAGTCCCATGCTCGCCACTACTAGGAACCGAGTTCTTGACTTTGGAACAGAGACGAGCGTACAGCCACACGGGGCCTGGAAAACCTCACGAGTAACTAACTTGCCTAGTAGATTTCATGAGTCACATAGTTTGGCGTTCCATTCGACATATGCATAGAAAATGTTTTGAAAGATTTGGTGGGTGAAGGTGCATCATAACAGGTAGGTAAGCGTGGACGGGGTTGCTTGGGGTGGATAGAGCCCCTGGTAAACCAACCTTGACTCACATCTCTCGGGACCGGCTTCGGGATTTGACCCGTTACGGCAGAACCCTCCTTAGGGCATGACTCATGGTCTCAGCGAAAGCAAGTAAAGGTCGTGTCCAACCACCCTCTACCGCCTTCCAAGGAAGAGGGCTATTACTAGTGGAATTAAGAGTCGGTTGGTACGTGTGGGTAAAGTTGTACACCCCTGCAGGGTTAAATCTTTTCGAAAATCCGTGTTCACGGTTATGAACGCTTGGTGACCGAATTCTAAGATCATAGAGAACTTTAACCTAATCGTAAAACTTGGCAGTTCAACATGTGCTTAAGGATGCTTCCTCAGGGTACGAGGGGGTGATCCTAGTTGTGAGATGAGGATTAATTTGGTGGATATCAAGATGATGATAAATTCTTCAGAGATGTTGCTCTCTTATCCCCTTTTCTAATATTCTGATTAGACGAGCTTCTTCTCCCTCTGGTTTCATAAACAAAGATGGCTTTATGCAAAATAACCCCACCAGCCATAAGTCTTGCGGAGTACACCCTATACTCACCCTTTCTTTGTTGATACTTTTGTACTTTTGTAGTAGAATAAGTGTTCCCCTAAATACAAGTTTGGTACGACATCGACACGGACGAGTAGCTTGGGGTTCCCAGCCGGTAGCCTAGAATCTATGGGATGGGACATCATCGTTATGCTTTAGGCCTCTTAGGCCATTTGTTAAGTTTGCTATACTTAATAGCATAATTTTCCTTCCGTTGTTTGATGTTTGTGGTTAGTGACCTCTGCTTGTATTATTTTTGTTCTTCGCTAAGTTATGAGCTTGCTATAATAATTTTTTGTCACAGGGTTACTGTTGTGTTACCGATTCTTCACTAGATATCCTCGAGCTCTAGGTTAAGCTTATGCTAGGCTATGGTCTGGATTTGTTTAACCCTGATCCTGGGGGTGTCATAGTTTTTGGTATCAGAGCAGTATTGACCGTAGGAAAACCTTTCTATTGGTCGATGTTGAGTCTAGTGCTTGTGAAAACTATTTTAAAGATGAAAAGTATTTGTGAAAACTCTAGTATGCTTCTGTTTCTCCTTATCTAGTTTCGCTCTAACTCTAGGTCATCTTACCTTGTGTTGATTTGGAAAAATTTTTGATATCTCTTCTAGTCTTTCAAAACTTAGGTGCCTTCTGGGCATGAAGTTTCTCAGCCATTTGACCTAGTGTTGAGTTCTCTAGAGTTGGGTGTGTTGTGAATTCCTTGTGTTCCCTTTGCTCTGCTTCGTCCGAGAGATTCCTTTCCATCATGATCTCTCCATCTTATGGGCCCACAATATTATATTGTAGGATCCATAGTGTTCTGTTCTAGGTTTCGAGGTTTCCTTTTGCCTCGTGTGCCTCCTTTTTGTTTGTTTGTGTACTTCAGAAGTCGTTTCTTCTCTTGGGAGCTACCTCATGATTGCTACCTTGCAGTATACGCTGTATTACTCAAGTAGTAGTTACTCTTTTCTTGGGTTTTAACCCTTGGACTTGAACCAAAGATCCCGGATTGTGCTGGATTTTGTGTTGAGAATCTTGTACATGACGCTAATCTTTAACCCAAGGTCCATTCTATTGACCCCTGTCGTAATGTTCACACATCACCTCAAGATGGCTAGAACTATAATTCTGGTCTTCAATCTTGTGGTTATTGTCGCTATTGAAATGTGATAATTAAGTACTTCCCCTACCACTAGCTATGACAGATGTTCTTTAATGGAACCAAAAGTATCATGATAAGAGCACTCCTCGAGAGTCTCATATCTATATTCGTGACTCTTCCACACCTTCCCTTCTATTAATTGGTTTTCGGAAGATTGTTAATCTATGCATCCACATCTCGGGATTCTATCCTGAGCATGTTCCTTGTCCCTTTGTTGTTTTTTGACCTTTATCTATCAGTTGGTAGCCAAGTGGTATTGTGCATTGGTGTCTTCCGATGCAAGATACTCTTGTGGTCCATCATGACAAACCATTTCGGGATGTCAGGAGAAACAAACTACAGTACCTTGTCATATCTAGAACCAGGTCAAACTGTTGTAATCCGCAGATCAAGAGGCATGATTAGCTATTATTTGTTCTACCTTAAAGTATCACACCCTTATATACTATGAGGTCGTGCTGAGTTTCATAACCCTCTTAACAAAGTGATGCTTCTACACATATTTACCAACCCTTCCTCCGAGCTTTCGTGCTCGTGAATGATGCGTGTGTGTGTAACAATGTGGCCATCTGAGATTCTTAGCAATTTTTATTGCTTTGAACTCCAAGGACATTTGTGTCATCTTCAGCGTGATTGGTTAACTCTATAAGCAAAGTATGGTTGATCTAACAAGTCCGATATTCTGGTGGACTCTCTTCGGTCAAAGAGTTAGGCATGTGCCAAAGCTCCGAGACTATGTCTTCTTGCCTTACCAAGAAAGTTTCCTCTCGAACTAAGTGACATATCGGTGGTTCCTGATATTCTAGACGTCTTCTAGAAGTATCACCATGTTGCCACATGATCGTGTTTGTCAAGTTCTTGAGCCAGCAAATTTTCTGAACTACTCCTTTCTCCAAGGATTCGTACTGGATACTCCTGAACTAGTTGGTTGATCTTAAACAACAACTTGGAGAGTTGTAGGACAAAAGTTCTATCTGACTTAGTTTATCTAAAGGGATGTCTAGTTCTTTTCGTTCTGAAGAAAGATAGTATTTCCTTCGTGGATATGTTATCTTCCCCCGTCTTTGATTTAATTTGGGTTATGGTCAAATCAAACTTAGTTCCAAGGACTATCTTGGTGATGTTGCTACTCGTGATGTTTCACTTTAGTACATCTTCATGTACTTTGGTCTGACCAATACTTTTCCTTGTTCAAGTAACATATGAGTTCATCATCTAGAGTATCTTGATAAGTTTGTTGTTGAGCCCATCGACAATATCCTTATTTTCTCCATGTCAGACTACATTCATATGGAACATTTGGCATTAATGTTGGAAAACTTTTGAGAACCATCTTCGGGTTATCTTGAAGTATGTGTTCTGGATGTTAGAAGTAACCTTCTCCGATTCACGCGCAATGGTAGAAAGATGTCGTCGTGGATTCGAGTAGAGTTATCTTTGTTCTCTCTATGGACACAATGTATTTCATTGCAAGTACTTTATGTAGGTGCAGTTGTCCTCTAACAAGTTGTTAATACATGTGTCTAGCAATCTAGCTCAGTCTTTTGGAGCTTGACACCGTAGTTCATGTCTTGAGAATCTAGTAACTTTACCTTTGTGGTAAATGTTGCAAACTTTCTATTCGGACATGCTGAGTCTGAAGTATCATCCCGCCGAACCAGATTTGAATCTCAAGCAGATGTGATGGTTGGTGTTTCTCAAGGAATTGACATAGGTTTATTTGTAAATCCGGCAAGATTGATGTAATGGTTGACACAACTAGTCAGATGACCTATTGTCATATTCTCTTGAATCAGCAAATAGCAACCAATCTTCATGAGGCATCTTCTATGATTTAATTATAGGAGTTGTGCTTATGGTTTCCTTTGTCTCCGAAGTTTGACCTTTACTTGATGTCTTGTGTCTCGAACATCAAGGAGAACATTTAAAGTAGTGTTGCTAAATGTCTCTCGGTCGATCCTCTAGGCCCTTTTACGTTGGCAGCTGTTGTTGAGCCAAGTAACTAAAGTCTGAGAATGAAGTTTCGTTTTCCTCATGTTATCAGGAATCTTCTTACTTATTCAATTGGTAGTGTAAAGTGATATCACGATCTTTGGCAAAGATTTTGGTAAACCTGGATGAATAAAGAGTTTCCTTCATGTCTCGATCATATTCAAAAGCGACTATGATTTTGGTGATCAATAGTTTCTCTTGTTACATGCTCCTTGTGACTCTTGTGAGTCCTCTCCACAAAACACTTTTCTGTCTTGGCCTTCTATTGAACGAAGAGTGATCCTTCTGTATCAAAAGTAATTCAACAGCTTGGTTATCCGTATCTTTGTATCGCTGGAAGCTCTACTTAAGCCGTTTAGTAGAGTTTCATATCTCTCGAAGTTTGTGGTTTTGTTCTTTCTGTTGCAAGCTTCCCTCTTCAGAAGCTTAAACTCTTCTGAAACTCCATGGTCTCAATCCTTATGAAGACCAGCTATCTAACAACTTGAAACCTTCTCCTCTTGTTTCCTACGTTACCTTGATGTGTTTCATGTTTGTCATTTGTTTATAAACACTCCTTCCATGAGTTGACCATGAGATACTCTCTGTGTTGTTAGTGTGTTTCCCTCTTATTCTTAGAAGTGACCATGTTTCTTTTCCTTCTTCCTACCTTTGGAATCTCAGGTCGAGATTCTCGTCAGGGGGATAGAGCTATAACACCCCAGTTTTAGCTAATCCTAATTAGGGTTGATTGTGCATTCATGAGCATCATCTTTTAAAATTGCATGAAAGAAAACAATGCAAAACCCCTAAAACCCTAGTTTCCTCTCTATCAAATACATTCAAATGGCTTTCGAATTTTGAAAATTACAAAAGTGTGCAGCCCAATTTGAATAAAAGGGCCCCTGCAATATTTTCTATAATTTCATAAAGTCTCTTGTATTTTTGAGATACCCAAAATAGCTTTGGTTTTGAAATTATAAATAGAAAAAAGGAGAAAATATAAATAGAAAAGGTTTTTGCTAAAAAAAAGAGAGCTAACAGCTAACCAGGCTGAAGCCCAGCTCCCTCCTGGGCTACCTGCCGCCCTCGCGCGCCCTGCAGCAGCCTGCCTCGCTTGCTTTGCTGCAGCCCATGCGCGGCCCGCTCGGCCCATACCCCTTCGCCGTTCTTATCTTTTATTCTTGCTCACGCACGACGGAGGAAGCTGCTCGCTGGCGCTGCGCCTGCCGTCCGCCGTCGCCGCGATGCCCGCCATGCGCCAGGATTCATGCTACCAACGGTCGCAGCGTCTACAAGTACCCATGTTGCCGCCCGAGAGCCTTATCTTCCCCCTCTTCTCCCCATTTCTCCTCCCTCCGGAACCCTAGCCACCACCGGCTCGAATCGCCGTCGTTCCCGGCCACCCTGAGACCATCTGAGACCACCATCAGCTCCGACTCGTCGCGCTGGTGCCCCTCCTCGAAGGAATCATTCCTACTCGGACACAGTCGAGCGCAACATCTACAACCTCCCCGCCTCTGTCCCAGCTCCGTAGCCACCATTGACGTCGCTGCCAACCACCTCCGGCCTTGATACCCCTCCACCGTCTCTAGGGTGAGCTCTAGGTTCTTACGAATCCTTCTGCACATCCCCTTCCTCTCTAGTTCACCCTAGCATCGCGCGCCGCCACTCGCCATCGACGGTCACAGTCGTAGGTATTTCTCCGGTGAGCAACTCCGGGCAACGCCGCCACTATAATGCTCCCCGTGACCCCGTGAGTTGAACACGGTAGCGTACGCATTCTAGCTCGCCACCCAACACCGTCCCCGCCGCCAATCCGAAGGATCCCCGCCGGTGTGACGTCATGCTGACATCACCCGTGCGTCATCGCGTGGGTCAGACCCGGTTAAACCTAGGCTGGGTCCCACCCTGTCCGCATGGATGCTGAGGTGGCATTGGGCCCCTCTGTCAGCCACTGTGGCTAGATCCTGGCTCGGTGTGGAAAGTATGAATGTCCCCGCTGACGTCATAATGACGTAGTAAACCTTTTTAATATGGTTTAATAACTTCAGAAAAAAGATAAAGCTTATAAAATTAATAACTAATTATTTATAAGTCAGAAAATATGAATAATATATCAAAATGTTCAGAAAAATGATATTTTTACAATAGACTCATAATCATGCATTGTTCAACAACTTTAATTGCAAGTTTAATTAGAGAACTAAATGAACCCCCGTAGGTGATTCCGAAGTCTCTCCTGTATTAGGTTTGGACCCTTCGGATCCCTCTTAAATTGCCAAGCATGCTTTAGGGTCTCATTTCAATGCTATTAAACTTGTCATATCATCATCCTTTCTTGATCATTGCATCGATGCCATGTGTTGATTATTGTTCCCCCTTTCTTTCTAGTGTTTGCTTCTTCCTGGTAGAATACGATATCGAGATCGAGATCGAAGACCAAGATCAACACCATCGAAGATCCACAAACAATACTTGACCAACTATAATAAAGTCAAGCACAAGGCTTCCGAAGATCTATATCTGGGTATCAACAAACAAGGTAAGCAAAGCCCCACCATTATACAATCCTATGTTTTCAAAAGTATTTCATTCTTTCCATGATGCATACGATTCTATTGTGGTCTTTTATCGATAGATAGAGTATCCTATTTGTTGCATTACTCCCTTTGAGCTTATATTACCTGATCCTCTACTTCTAGCATAACTAGGTTTGGCTTGTGTACACTGCTAGAGCTATTACATGTGTCTTGCTTAGCCATGCATAACTGTCAGTTCTGGTTCATCTAGATGATGTATCAGATGCAGAGAATCTAGTATGAAAGGAGAACGAAGTATACTGATGAGGTAAGATCAGTGGTAAAGGTTAAACATGCTAAGCCTTGTATGGGAGGCCACGGTGGGATGTGGTTTTTCTAGTCCCATGCTTGCCACTACTAGGAACCGAGTTCTTTCCTTTGGAACTGAGACGAGCGTACATCCACAAGGGGCCTGGAAAACCTCACGAGTAACTAACTTGCCTAGTAGATTCCATGAGTCACATAGTTCGGCGTTCCTTTCGACATATGCATAGAAAACATTTTGAATGATTTGGCGGGTGAAGGTGCATCATAATAGGTAGGTAAGCGTGGACGGGGTTGCTTGGGGTCGATGGAGCCCCTAGTAAACCATGGTTGCCTCACATCTCTAGGGACCAGCTTCGGGATTTGACCCGTTAGGGCGGAACCCTCCTTAGGGCGTGACTCATGGTCTCGGCGAAAGCAAGGTAAAGGTCGTGTCCAACCACCCTCTGTCGGCCTTCCAAGGAAGAGGGCTATTACTAGTGGCATTAAGAGTCGGTTGGCACGTGTGGGTAAAGTTGTACACCCCTGCAGGGTTAAATCTTTTCGAAAAGCCGTGTTCACGGTTATGAACGCTTGGTGACCGAATTTTAAGATCATAGAGAACTTTAACCTAATCGTAAAACTTGGTAGTTCAATGTGTGCTTAAGGATGCTTCCTCAGGGTACGAGGGGGTGATCCTAGTTGTGAGATGAGGATTAATTTGGTGGATATCAAGATGATGATCAATTCTTCGGAGATGTCGCTCTCTTATCCCCTTTTAAAATATTCTGATTAGACGAGCTTCTTCTCCCTTTGGTTTCATAAACAAAGATGGCTTTATGCAAAATAACCCCACCAGCCATAAGTCTTGCGGAGTACACCCTATACTCACCCTTGCTTTATTCATACTTTTGTAGCAGAATAAGTGCTCCCCTGAAGACGAGTTTGGTACGACATCGACACTGACGAGTAGCTTGGGGTTCCCGGCCGGCAGCCTGGAATCTATGGGCTGGAACGTCATCATTATGCTTCAGGCCTCTTAGGCCATTTGTTAAGTTTGCTATACTTAATAGCATAATTTGACTTCCGTTGTTTGCTGTTTGTGGTCAGTGACCTCTACTTATAATATTTTAGTTCTTCGGTCAGTTATGAGCTTGCTGTAATAATTTTTGTGTTGCAGGGTTATTGTTGTGTTACCGATTCTTCACTGGATATCCTCGAGCTCTAGGTTAAACTTATGTTAGGATAAGGTCTGGATTTGTTTAACCCTGATCCCGGGGGTGTCACATATGGTCCTTCACGTCGAGATCTCCATCTCGCATCACCGGATTCTGGCGCCAGGGTTTTGGCACCGTAGACACCAGGGTACCGGTGTCTCTCCGACGTGGTAGTTCATCACCTCCGTGACTATCTACTACTACTTCGTAACATAAGGTAACCACTTTACCTTTGCCACAACCATATCGCATCATAACGCCCCCTGCAAAACAAAGTTAGATGCCTCTACTTTATCTTTGCATGTTTTACATGGTTAAATGGGCTTTCGCACAAGAACCGTTCTTACCTACAAACTTTCACCACAACGCTGATCAAGTAGTTGTCTATACTATACCCCTTTTGGGGCCCTTCGTTGCAAATGGCATACCAACTAATGCAAGAGAGACTGACACCCCCCAAAGCCACTTTGTACGGTACAAGCCGTATGTCAAGTGTGGACCAGTCTCGCGAATGAACGCGTAGTCGGTTGGGGACCGCTTCATCACTACGGTATACACAAGTACATGTGGGAGGGTAACAACTAAAATATCAATGCACACACACTACATCTCGTGTGTTCTACCCGTACTAGCATTACTACACATAGATCTAGCTTCGATACTACTGTAGGGGTTTGCATATCAAAAAATAAAATTTTAGCCTACACCCCTGAACCCCTGATGTTGCCAAGACCTATCTATTAGTAATGTAGTAACAGGAGGGGATTTTCGCAAACTTACACTTGAAGACCAAAAAGCATTGTCAACGATCAGAAGAGCGTGGTTGATATAGACGAGCCGAAGCCGACCTCACGATCATGATGAAGTCCTTGCACTCCTACGGCTCCAAAAACTTGAGTGCCTCAAGTGTGACACCTCGTGGGGAGTTACATGCATCCGGTGCCTGGTGATGACTCACGCTTCCCCTATCCAGCAGCAGTCGTGGAAGTAGAGCTCCTGGATCCGAATCCCGTAGCACGGCGGCGCTCTGCGGTGAAGATGTCTCTCGTTCACGCGGTCCGAACTTGGGACCACGGTCACAGGAGAGAGAGAATATCAACTAGAGGTCTCCCCAAAAGTGAGGAAACCTTTATTGAATATTGTGTTGTGTATTTTTTGGTCAAAATACCCCACTATATATATGGGGAGGGGGGGTACTACCTCCCTCAAAGTCCCAGGGTGGGACTAAAGGAGGGGGAGGGGGAGGTGCCGCTGGCCAGCCCTAGTAGGCCCCGCGCAGGGGGGCTAGGCCCAGCCGGCCACCCCCTTGCCTCCTCTCTCATCTTGCCTTTCCCTCATGGTCCCTTCTCCCTCCGAAATTGGCCCATTAAGCCTTTTTGACCATTAAAATGATTTCTATTTTATTAAATAATTATGAATAAATGATTAAATCAATATTTATCGTTCATTCACATATTATTCAATCTCCGTGGCTATGGAACACCTTCCACCTCCACTCCGGACATCCTCCGGACTTACCGAAACCCTTCTAGTTTTCTCTCTTTCTATTCTTCTGTGATTCTACCGATCCTGTAAACACTCTCTAAGCATCATCAAGCCCTTAAGAGTGATACCCCATGGTTAGGGAACACTCCAGACATGGTCGGGACACTCCCGGACCAATGATCGACAGAGGGACCTAGATGGCCATGTGACCCCTGTGCATTCCATGAGTATCGTTCGTCGTTTGAACTGGGACAGTCGTGTCTTATTCCTTTTGTCTCTCGATACTTGCATTGCCCAAGATATGATCAATGATATCACCATGTCGTGTTCAATCTCGTTACCGAACAATGCTACTTGACTCGTTTCGACAAGTGATATCCCTGTGATCAAATCACATGCTACGCAACTATTGGATATAACTTCCCGAGTGGGCCCTTGAGTATCTTTCCGTCACGCGGATGGACAAATCCCGCTCTTGACATATATTTCCTCTACGGTTCCTCTGAATACCCGAACACACCTTTATTGTCACTGTATTACCAAGTGATGTTTGATGTTATCTAAGCATTCTCAGGAGACAGTGATTCTTATAGCCTCACGGTCTAAGGAATAGTCTACGAGGTCTATTCTAATCATCGTAACTTGAACTTCATGACATGATCGGGTCACGATGTTTAGGTTAGGTATTGGTTCATCATCTCATTCTCAGAATGAGTGATACGTCCATAACGTATCTATAATTTTTGATGGTTTTATGCTAATAATATGCTTTCGATACTCCTTTTTATATAAAGTTTATGATTTATTTGGACTAACCTACTAATAGTGGCAAAAGTGCACAATGTTCTTGTTTTAAACTTTGATGTGTAAGAATTACCAAGAATACAAGTGCAAACCTTGTTGGAGTCAAATTGGGATTTTGCAGAAATCTGTCTCAGAACTCTTTTTGAAGATGGTCACGTTTCGGATCGAAGACGGCGTCAAACGGAAAACTCTTCAACTACAAAGTTGTTGGCAATTTCGCGACAAACGATCTGGACATAAAATTTAGCTTATTCCAAGTCCGGACAGTCTAGATAGGCGCGATTTACTGCAGCCCAAGATGGGGTGACGGAAATCCGAGAAGCTATATAAAGGGAGGAAACCTAATTCGTGGGAGACACCTCCACCCACGAATTTGCAGCCACCAAAGCCACGTTTTTACCTCCCCCATAGATCCCATCTGCATGGGGAAGGGCTCCCAAGAAGCCATGAAGGAAGGGTGCTAAGGGGCGGTGCTCCCCTGTGATACCGGCGGTGGGAAAGGAGTCTTCCGTGCCGCCGCCGCTGCTGAAGTGCCTCCGGAGCCATCTCCATCGATCTCCACCACCATCTTCATCACCGTTGCTGATTCCCATGATGATGAGGGAGTAGTTCTCTCTCGAGGCTAAGGGTTCTACCAGTAGCTATGTGTTCATCTCTCTATCTATGCATGATCTTATTGAGATCCTGAGCTTGTAATCTATAAATCTATTCTGCTACTCAAGTGCTTTAATGAATCTCTGCTCTCCCCATGTGTGTGAAAGTGACAGCGTGCTCACCATGGTGGCACTTAGGCTAGAGAATACAAATACTTGTTATGATTTATATTTGGAGTTGGATGTCTTTATGAAATTGTGGTGTTTGTTGGACTCATCTAGTACTCAAGGTGACAGTGTGGGGTTTTCTAGATGGGAAAGATGGACTTTGATGTGTGTTGTTATAGCCCTACCATCGATTAGAGTGTTCAACCGGAGAGTAGTTAAGGGTAGTATCATAAAGAGAAGATATTTTTATGCGAGTGTTCACTAGTGAAAGTATGATCCCTAGGCCTTGTTTCTTAGCACTGAAACACCGTTTGCTACTAGATCTGTTACATGTTTGCTTGCTTTAATCTTTATTTCAGTTTTCCTTTAGTCCTTTCCATGCCATCAACTTATTTTCTATCACCGTTACCACTTATAATTATCTGTACCACTTGTATTTCACTATCTCTTCGCCAAACTAGTGCACCTATACACCTGACAAGTGTATTGGGTGTGTTGGGGACACAAGAGACTTCTTGTATCTTGATTGCAGAGTTGCTTGAGAGGGAATACCTTTGACCACTTCCTCCCTGAGTTCGATAAACCTTGGGTGATCCACTTAAGGGAAAACTTGCTGTTGTTCTACAAACGTCTGCACTTGGAGGCCCAACAACTGTCTATAAGAATATAAGTGCGTAGACATCAATGAGTTGAACCCATTTCCAACTAGCATAAATGCCACATGATCAGGAAACCTTGATCATATGTTGACCAATGAACCAATGACTAGAGTTTCACCGAGAACCTCTGGTTGTTTATATATCACACGTGTATTGACGTTTCCTTTCAATATAGTTATAGCATGATATAAAACTTAATCATAAACTTTATGAAATATGATAATAATCCTTATTATTATTTGTCTTTGGGGCATATTTCCAACAATCAGAGCCTTTCTGATCCCCACCTTAGCGATCTGGAGATTCCCTACCACCCATATTCCACCCGATTTTCTTCTCGCTACCGCTCGAAGATGATGGAAGAGTTGTCTGAGGATTCGCGTGCTCTCTATGAGCTCCTCAAGGCAGAGATATCAGAGGAGTACAACAGGAGATTCACTGAGTACAAGCGGGAGATCATGAACGTCATCAAGCCCTTCGTCTCTGACACTAGCAAGCATCTCAAGACCGTCACCGCCACGGTGGATGGCATCCACTCCACGGTGAGTGCAGATCTGGCCAAGAACAAGGCGCAGATCGGGGACGACCTTGATTCTCTCAAGGAGTCGCTCTCAGGAGAGATCACGCAACTGGCGGCCACAATTGGGCGCCTCACGCGTTCGGATCCGGTGATTCTGGCGAGTACACCTTCGGCTACTCACCACCGTAAGCGCACAGGTGGCTCTACCAGCCCAGAAGGGCACCGCTGTGAACACGCGCACCAAGGGTTGATGTGTGTTGATCACGCATCTCCTCCGGTCGGAGGTATGTACCCTGGCCGGAACTCTGCTTCAAATTTTGATTGCCATGCTAGGAATCCAACTAGGACTGATGTTAATTATACCCCACACTCTGATCCACCACAATTTGATGGTTCCAACCCCAAACTAAGGCAACGACACCATGAGGAGCATTTTTAGTGTTGGATGGTGCCGGAGACAATGTGGGCTACATATGCATCTGATCAATTTGTCAGAGCAGCAGCAACGTGGATGGAAGCATATCTGCAGCAGCACAAGCGGCCGCAGTGGACAGAATTCGTGACAGCAGTCTTGGCTAGGTTTGGAAGGAATCAGGATCAAATTCTGGTGTGCAGGTTGACCCATATCACGTAGGTCACCACAGTGGAGGATTATGTGTCGTTTTTCAGCTTTGATGGACCAGATTGCTGCTTATGAGCCGTGTTTGGACCAAGTGCACTATACGACCAAATTCCTGGATGGGCTGCAGCCGGGTGTGAAATTGCTGGTAGCGATCCAACATCCCCACGATTTGGATACAGCTTACTCACTAGCCTTGCTATATGAGGAATTGAGGAATGATTGTTCAGAGAATAGTCCAGTGTACCAACCGAATCCAACTCCGCGACGACAGTCACCGCTGTCCCAATTCTCACCGCCGACACCACCACCACCACGACCAACTCGTTGGGTGTCCAAATTGGTCGAGGAGAAGAAAGCTGCAGAAGGGTAGAAACACCAATTTGACGATCGATGGCAGAATCTGAAAGCTTACCGTCGCTCTAAGGGCTTGTGTTTTATTTGTGGGGAGAAGTGGAGGCGCAAACATCAGTGTAGATCCTTTGTTCCCATGCATCTGGTGTAGGAAATGGTTAATTCTACGCAGCTGACAACTGATACAGAGGAGGACTTGCCAGCACCCGAACAACCAACTCCTGCACAGCAGTTGATGGTTCTCTCTTCCGTCGCGTTATAGCTTGGTAGCCCAACTCCTCACACTATGAAGTTGCAAGTGCAAGTCAAAGGGCGTGACTTCTTGTTCTTGGTGGATTCAGGTAGTTCGGCTTGCTTTATAGATACAGCCAAGGCTCAGTTGCTGATGAGCAGCAGATCCATGACAATTCCAGTTTCAGTTAAGGTGGCAGGGGGAGCTATGCTTTAGAGTACTCAATTCTTTCCTGAGCTGTCTTAGTCAGCAGATGGCATGGAATTCTGTGACTCTTTCAGGATCCTTTCCCTATGAGGATATGATGGTATTATTGGACTCTATTGGCTCGGCAAGTATAGCCCTATGTTAACACATTGGGAAGCAAGTGGTACTGCATGGAGAAGGATCAGATCAATGCACTCACACCTTGATCGAATTGCATTTAGTTCGTGACACATGCCCATAACAAGTGGCAAAACCTCCACCGGAAGTTTGTGAAATCTTGGATCAATTGCGTCAGTGTTTGCTGCTTTAGTGGGTTTGGCCCCGTGTTGTCACTATGACCACCATATTCCGCTGATTCCTGGTGCTCGCCCCTTGTCTATTCGTCCCTAACGTGTGGCTCCAGATCTAAAGACAGAAATTTAGCGGCAGGTCAAGGAATTGCTGGATCAAGGG
The DNA here is from genome assembly GCA_910589775.1 of Avena eriantha. NCBI lineage: Eukaryota > Viridiplantae > Streptophyta > Magnoliopsida > Poales > Poaceae > Avena > Avena eriantha. Next base: position 389,145,098 of record OU342744.1, on the reverse strand, counting down.
GTGATTGCCCATAGCAATAGTGCCTTTGGCTCACCGGTTTTGCTGGTCAAGAAGGAAGATTGTTTGTGGTGTCTGGTGGTTAACTACCGTCATCTCAATGCCCTTACTATCTATATCTAATAATAAAGGACGGATTGTTTCTTCCGGTCCAACTCTTTTCTGGACGGATTTGCCCTCCCACCAGACACAAAATTGTCCGCCAATGCCACCGGTAAATTTTTTACCCTCCCACCGCTTTAGCCAAAGAAAAAAACTAATTATTGCTGATTTTTCCCTCCCACCGCTTTAGCCAAAGAAAAAAACTAATTATTGCTGATTTTTCCCTCCCGCCGCTTTAGCCAAAGAAAAAAAATAGACAATTCCTGGGCACGGCAAGACCGCACTAACGCATCACCTGGACTTTGGGCTAAGTTTGATCCACAAGCCCAATCCTTTGACCAACGTGGTTGTCTCGATGCCAGATGCCAGCTTGATCCCTTGCCGAGGGGCCATGGCGTATATTTAATAGTACCACCTCGTTTTCTTAAATGAAAATATACCAGTTTATATACTTAGGCATATTGACTATCAAACAAGCCAAGCAACATGATCTCGATAAAATACAATGGAAAATCAAAAGAGCCAGAAAGCGCGGAGGGCTATTGACGCGAGGTGGCCGGCCGCCAGCAGGGCTGCACGAGAGGCTCCTCTCCGAGATTGAGGAGGTCTCGACGAAGTGGAGAGAGAGGGAGAGAAAAGAGCTTTGCTGGGGCGATGGAGGTCGACAAGGGCGCCGGCGAGGTTGGGGGAGGCGCTAGGCCCGCAGTTGCTGGCGACGGCAGCAGGGAGGCAGGCTCGCGCAGCCGGGCCGGTGCACCATGGCGGGTCCGAGAGGCAGGGCAATGACACGAGCTCTGCGACGACGGGGCGGCGGTCCGGGAGGCAGGGCCACCGCCAAGGTGGAAGGCGGGAGATGCGGTGCGGTCCATGCCGGAGACGGTCTTGCGGAGGCGTGCGCGGGAGGGAATCAAGGCGGCGGCGGCCACTGTAGGGACGGAGACGACCGATTGAGGGAGAGGTGGAGATGGGATCGTGCGCGTGTTTTTTTCTTTTTTTTCGAGAGCGACCGTGCGCCTGGTTGGTGTGGGTCTGGGTGTGGGGCTCTCCAGGGTGTGTTGCGTTGTGTGCCTGTGAGGATCGGTGTGGTTTTTTTAGATAAAGTGGTCGGTGTGAATGCTAATGTGTTGTGGCAGCGGGGTGTATTAGGCCACATCAATGAAAAAATTCCGCACCTTGTCAGGGAAACCCAATGAAAATAGTTTGGAAACCACTCCACGTTGTGGTTATTTTTACACTCCTGCTAGAAATGACCCAATGCATAAATAAATATTTTGAGTTTGCTTAGAACAAACTCAGAGATTGGTCTCCGTGATGCTAACATGCACCGCATAATTAATTTTATATTGCAGCACCGATAGTGGCATGAAAGAAACTAGGTGCACCGATGTTCAGAACTTTCCGTTTGGCCCCAGTTGGAAGACAACCGCTCAGAAGTGAATCTGACAATGATGAAAACCTATATTGTGGAAGGCCTTAGTGTATGTTAAATTATACATGGGTTTTCCTGTTTCTTACATGTAGCCAAAAAAAATCCTGGCCTGGAAGCGAATGCCAGCCATCATCATATAGAAAATGATTGCAATTTAAGTAGAGTTTTTATTAGGAAAAACCTTAAATCTATATGTTGGTAAATCAACATACTCCTTCCGTTCTAAAATCGGTGTTGCAGATTTGTCTAAATTCAGATGCTAAATAATGTCTAGATTTATTCAAATTTAGATAAATTTGTGACATCTTTTTCATACTAAGAAACTATATTTTTCTTCTCGTTGCAACGCACGAGCATGTGTGCTAGTAAAAAGAAAATACCCCTTGTCTATCATTGATGAATTGCTCGATGAGCTTGCCGGAGTGCGTTGGTTCTCGAAGCTCGATCTCAAAGCAGGGTACCATCAGATTCAGCTGGCGCCGGGGGAAGAGCACAAGACGTCCTTTCAGACACACACCGGTCATTATGAATTCAAGGTAATGGCGTTTGGGTTGACTGGTGCTCCAGCAACATTTCAACATGCCATGAACGCATCTCTGGCACCGGTGCTTCGCAAGTTTGCTCTCGTATTTTTCGACGACATTATCATTTATAGCTCGTCGTATGAGGCGCACCTACAACATATTAAGGAAGTACTTGCAATCCTACAACGTGATCAATGGCAAGCCAAGATGTCTAAGTGCGCTTTTGCGCAGGAAAAGATAGTATACCTAGGGCATGTGATCTCAGCTGGAGGTGTGGCGACCGATGACTCCAAGATTGATAACATCCATGACTAGCCGACACTGACTAACCTCAAGGAACTGCGAGGATTTCTAGGCCTAATGGGTTATTGCCGAAAAATCATCAAGCATTATGCTGTTTTCAGCCAGCCACTCTCGGCACTATTAAAGAAAGGTGTCATGTTCGTCTAGACTGAAGCTGAGGCCACAACGTTTCAGGTTTTGAAGAATGCCTTGATCACTGCACCGGTACTTGCTCTTCCATATTTCACCCAGCAGTTCGTTATTGACATAGACGCATGCGATGTGGGGATCACAGCTGTCCTTTCCCAGCGAGGGCACCCTGTGGCCTTCGTCAGTCGTGCCTTGGGGCCGAGGAATCACATGCTTTGAGTATATGAGAAGGAATATCTTGCCATTCTCCTTGCTGTTCAGCAGTGGTGCAACTACCTTCAGCTGGTCGAGTTCATTATACGCACAGATCACAAGAGCCTGACACACCTCACTGATCAACAACTTCACACAGAGTGGCAGCAAAAGGCACTTACTAAGATGATGGGGTTGCAGTTCCAGGTTCAGTACAAGAACGACATCCATAATGGTGCTATAGACGCATTATCTTGGAAGCCGCCTCAGACTTCTGAGATATTCTTAGTATCGACAGTGCAACCCAGTTGGTTGACTTCAGTTTAGGACAATTACATCAATGATCCTTAGGCACATGCGCTGTTGCAGAAACTCGCTATTGATCCCTTAGTTGATTCAAAATTAAAACTGGATCATGGCATTTTGCGTCGGGATGGTCGTATATGGGTGGGGGCTGATGCTCAGTTACAACAGCAGATTGTGCCAGCTTTTCATGACAGCCCGCTTGGGGGACACTCAGGGTTCCCGGTCACGTACCGCCGGCTGGTGGCCTTGTTCAGTTGGCCCGCTATGAAGCCCATGATCAAGGATTATGTTCGCTGCCGCCGTGTGTGTCAGCAAGCAAAACCTGAAAGGACCCCTCCTGCTGGCCTCCTACAACCCTTGCCGATACCGTCAGAACCGTGGGAAGTAGCTACCATGGATTTTATTATAGGACTGCCACGGTCTCGTCACTATGACTGCATCCTAGTCATAGTGGATAAGCTATCAAAATTTGCTCACTTCATTCCTCTCAGTTACCCCTACACTGCCTAGAAGGTGGCTGAACTTTTCGTGGATAATGTGTTTCGTCTTCACAGTATGCCTCGAGCTCTAGTGTCTGATAGGGACCCGGTTTTCACTAGCATCTTCTGGTAGTCGGTCTTCAGGGCAACATGCACTCAACTGAAGATGAGCACAACCAATCACACGGAGACCGATGAACAGACGGAGCGGGTTAACCAATCCATCGAGTGCTACCTTTGTTGCTTCATCAGTGCACAGCCACACCACTGGGCAAAATGGTTGTCATTGTGTGAGTTATAGTATAACACCAATTGACATTCCTCCTTGGGAAAATGTCCTTTTGAGGTGCTTTACGGTCGGCAGCCGTGCTATTTTGGGATCACTGCTTCAAATAAGATAGCGTCAGCTGATGTGGAGGAATGGCTGCGGGAGCGTACGCTGGTCTTGGCATCTGTTCACCAGCACTTGCTCAGGATGCAGCAACAGATGAAGACCCAAGCGGATAAGCACCGTACTGAGTGCGAGTTTGTTGTTGGCGCTGAGGTGTTCTTGAAGCTACATCCATACATTCAGTCCTCGGTGGTTTGTCGTGTAAACCATAAGCTGGCTTTTAAGTTCTTCGGGCCCTTCAAGATTCTGGCCAGGGGTGGCAAGGTGGCTTATCGTCTGGAATTGCCTCCATCCAGCAGGGTGCACCCGGTGTTCCACGTTTCCTAGCTTAAGCAGTGCGTTGGCCCTACGACTTAGGTATCACCAGAGCTTCCTCCTTCGGATGCTATGTTGCAAATTCTTGTCAATGTTCTGCAGAGACACATCCGGCAAAAGAGGCACCGTGCGATCACTCAAGTCTTGGTGCAATGGAGTGGCGGCTCAGAAGAACATGCCATGTGGGAAGACCTGGACTCACTTCAGCAGCAATTTCCCTTTGCGCCTGCTTGGGGACAAGCAGGTTTCCAAGAGGGGGGATTGTCAGCGACCCGACCCTACATGGAAGCGTCCAGGAGAAGGAGGGCTCACCAACAGGCCAGCCCAAGAGAAGGAAGAAGGCTTTGGCCTGGCTCGCCCAGGGCCCATGGGTTACTTGATGTGTATCTGTCTGACCGAGAGAGGAGTGCTATTTGAGGTGAGGCGAGAGACGGGAGAAACTCGGCTTGTAACGAATGATTGAACGGCAATGCCGTCTAAACTTAGCTCGGCGAGTGGTTGGGTGGATCCGGCCAAGATAATTCCAATTCCTAGTTCCTCGTGTTCTTGATTCCCTTGTGCTACAAGTTGCCCCTTACAGAGTATCATATCGTAGTATCATGTATATGATACTAGTACATGATACCATCTCCACAATGCATAGTATTATATATAGTACCATAGTCTTAGTGTATTTATTATTTTGTAAAATCTCAATGTAAATTTGTGTACAAGATTTATTTAAGATTAGTTTTTCTAGTTCCACGTGCTATGATACTCTATCTATCTATAATACCAACACAATCTTTTTCATCGTTAATTACAGTGACACATAAGCATTTTGTATGCATGCAATGCATGATACCACCTATGACCTCTGTTGGGGCTAGTCTTAAGCTGATTGATTTCTTTTTGTCCACCTGCTGCCTCCGCGATTAGCCAAGCACTTGCTCCGTAGAGATCCGAAATTTGGGTAAAAAAGGACAGAAAAATATAGCAGCCAGAGAATCTGCCCTTGGCTACTCCCGCTTTCGCAGATGCATCATGAGCCACACATCACGCTTTACCACGACACAATCCGGAGACGAATAGGAAACGAAAACCCCACCACACAAACGCATCCGCCTATTTAACGCCACCCACCTTCCTCCGCCTCCGCTCGCCTCCCAACGCCGAACCGGAACCCACACACCGCCATCGCCGATTCTCCGTCGCCCTCAGTCTCGTCGCCGGAGAATTCAAGAGCGAAGAGAGAGAGAGAGAGAGAGAGAGAGAGAGAGAGAGAGAGAGAGAGAGCGAGTCAGAGAGCGTTTTCGGGTCCCTCGCCGCAGCCCCAGCCGGAGTTTCACCCTCTTTTCGTTTGGGTCCGTTGAAAGTCATCACGGCTAGCGTTGCAGCCCTCCGGCGCGGCCACGCTGCTGCGCAGGTGGAGCCTACAGCTACCATCGCTTCCTCAAGCCCCGCCCCGCACGGCGGCCGCGGGGCCCTCCCGTCCGCCGGTGGCAGCCCATCAGACCTCCTCTTCCTCGCCGGCGGCGGTCGCCTCTGAGCCGCCCGCCCGCCCGCTAACCCAATCTCACCCTAACCATCCGTCAGCGAACTGACCGACTGACTGATTCCCCGAGAGAGAAACAGAGAGTAGTGCAACGAGCAGAGCGAGAGACTGACCTTTTGTTCGTAATATGGAGATGAAGCTGACGATTAAGAGGGTGCCCACGGTCGTGTCCAACTACCAGGAAGACGCCGGCGCGGGCGCTGGCGAGCGGCCGCGCGGAGGGTGCGGGAGGAACTGCCTCGGGGAGTGCTGCTTGCCTGGTGAGTCTCCCTTCTCCTAGGTCGAAACTAGTGTCGTTTTCTTCCTAAATCAGATCAGAATCCTTTGGTTGTACTAATTTTTTTTGTCTTAATAGGTTCCGGTCTGTTAGATGCTTATGGAATCCGCAAATTTTATCCTAATTCTTTGTTGATGACTTTTTTTTTTGTAAAACTGAAATCTGTCCAGAAAGCTGAGGATCTTTTCAAATAAACAATTGCTTTTACCACTTGTACTCGAAAGGATGCTCTTTATTAACGAATTTTACTATTTTTACTCTGGTTGTAGAACTATCACCGTGGGTGTTTTTTCTTTTGACTAGATATAGTTTATTTTCTCCATCTGGGTAGGATAAAAATAGGAGTCACAGGCTATGCATGGAAATCTTTGAGATCTGTCGGAGTATTTTCTGTTGTTGAAATTCTACACATTTGGTATCGGCACAACCAAGGTTTTTAGTGTTTTGTTTACATTTTTTATAAAATTGGTAAACTAATACTCCCTCCGCCAGAAATAAGTGACTTGGATTTGTGTAGATTCGCATATATCTATACACTAAAACGCGTCTTGATACATGCAAATCTAGACAAATGTATCTATACACTAAAACATGTCTTGATACATGTAAATCTAGACAAATTCAAGTCAGTTATTTATAGACGGAGGGAGTACTTGGTTATCAAGGTTTTTCAGTGTGATAAATTATCATTTTTTAATAAATTTGGTAAACTAATACTTGGATGTGTTTTCTGAGCAGTTTCCGAGCTTCCTGTCTATGCTTTCAAGGCAAATCCAGCAAAGCTACCTTCACAGGAGGACGCTGTTCCCACTGATTTCTTCATCAATCTCCTCCTTGGCCAGGTAATTTTGCACAAGATAAGACATAAGAGTAGTCTGAGTAGTTTAGAATTTTTTTTATATGGTGTTCTTAAACTACTCTACCTTCTCGGAGATGTACACTGAGATAGTTTGTGGAGATATTTGCAATGCATAGTAAGTATGAGGAAATTCTGTTGGGTAAATATCCATCGATTTGCGAGTTGAGGATGCATGTAAACTATGCTCAAGCAGTAACAACTGCTTACACATGACTTGTAAGCTGCATGTGAGTTGTTACACACTGTCATACATTTAAGATCAATATTCTTTAATTGTGAACAGGCAACATGCATGTGTAATCTTAATTCACTTCTTAGGTTTGTTTGCATGCGCTCACCATAGTTACTTTTGAAGTGGAGTTGCTATTACTATACTGAAAATATTACTCCCTCTGATTCTACTTAATGTTCTCAGATTTGTCTAAATTCGAATGTATCTAGTCATGTTTTAGTGCAGATACATACGAATCTAGACAAATCTGAGAACATTAATTAGGATCAGAGGGAGTACTGTTTTTCGTCAAACCAGCAGATATTGCCAAATAGCATCGGCGGTGGGTTATTTTATATAAGCAAGTAGCGAATAAGCTTAACAAAAAGATCCAAAAGTAGTACAATAGAGTTTCCGAGTGCACTGCAGTGCTGAATTAGAACATTCAAATTTTCTTGTTAGATTAATATTTTGTTGCTTACCTTGCAGTGGGAGGACAGGATGACCCAAGGCTTATTTCGATATGATGTTACTGCATGTGAGACCAAAGTGATCCCTGGCAACCTTGGGTTTGTTGCTCAACTGAATGAAGGGCGCCACCTGAAGAAGCGCCCTACAGAATTTCGTGTGGATCGTGTTCTTCAACCATTTGATGCTGCAAAATTTAATTTCACCAAAGTTGGCCAGGAGGAGGTGCTCTTCCAATTTGAGAATGGTGGTGGTGATGACAGCTATTTCCTGAAGAGTGCCCCAATCACGGTTGCTGATTCTGCTCCCAATGTTGTTGCAATCAATGTAATTCCTGGTCCCGTGCAAATCTATTTGATTTTCAACTTGTGTATTCTTGATGCTAATACCTGTTTTTGCCATTTGCAGGTGAGCCCGATTGAATACGGCCATGTTCTTCTTATTCCCCGTGTCCTGGACCATCTGCCTCAGAGGATTGACCAAGAGAGCTTCTTGCTTGCACTGCACATGGCGGCTGAGGCAGCTAGCCCATACTTCAGACTTGGTTACAATAGTTTGGGTGCCTTCGCAACCATCAACCACCTCCACTTTCAGGTATTGTATTTCAGACTGTACCTTGGCTCACTTTTCGCGGAACTTTCTAGCTGTATAGCAGTATACAAAACTCTGGAGAACAGCATTGCCATATACATGCATCACTGAATATCTCTGTTTTTCCTGGTGACCTGGATTTTGCACTTGTCATGGTGACAGTAAATTGTGTGGGTTTGGGAAGCAAACTAACTATGATTGCAACTTTTTGCCTCTATCATCTATAATCTATCATTTCCCCAATTCTGTTGAAGTTGTTGGTTCCTTGCTTAAAAAAGTCCAGTAAGATGCACTGTAGGTTGGAGTCATAATTTCTTAGGATGAAATTTAGTGTCTGTCATGTATGTTTGTTTGGTCTAAACAGTTTAGCCCCCAAAATCAGCTTGTTCATAGCATGTCTACCATTGTATAATGAAGTATATGTTGATTGTTTTCCCTCCCCAGGCTTACTACCTGACAGTGCCTTTCCCCGTCGAGAAGGCTACTACACAGAGGATTCCCCTCGCTGAGGGTGGGAAAAAGAGTGGGGTGAAGGTGTCGAAGCTGATGAACTACCCTGTGAGAGGACTGGTTTTTGAGGAAGGCAACACCCTGAATGATCTGGCAGATGTGGTTTCAAGTGCTTGCATTTGGCTGCAGGACAATAATGTGCCTTATAATGTGCTCATTTCTGACTCTGGCAGGAGGATCTTCCTCTTTCCCCAGGTAAAATCATTACCTGATTACTGGATTTTTAAGTACTGACTGAACTGTAACCTCATGTAGGAGTAGTAATTTAGCTTCAGCAAATTATATCCCAAAGTAGAATACTGTTGGCACACAGTTAATCTGCAACACATCAAGTGATTCTGGTGAACCATTGTGATTCTTATAGTAACATAGTGTAGACATGATATCTACAGTTGAGTAAAATATTCTGCAGTACTGCTGGCAAATATCTTTTTGATGCTTAATAATCAAAACTGTTTGCAAAATGCAGTGCTACGCTGAGAAGCAGGCTCTCGGGGAGGTGAGCCAGGAACTGCTGGACACGCAGGTGAACCCTGCCGTTTGGGAGATCAGTGGCCACATTGTACTCAAACGGAGGGAGGATTACGAGGGGGCATCAGAAGCTTCGGCATGGAGACTCCTTGCGGAGGTCTCCCTGTCGGAGGCGCGCTTTGAGGAAGTGAAGGCCTACATCTTTGATGCAGCTGGTCTGGTTCAGTCCCATGTGGAGGATGAAACAAAGGAGGCTGTCTATGCACCTGTGGTTGTTGCCTCTCCAGCTGTAGCCAAGGGCTGCCTCGTCCGTCAGTGAGATGATGATTGATTCAAAAGGTTGTGTCCGAGCAAGCACCTTGGTCTTCGTCCTTGTCGTTTCCGTCGTTATTTCAGTCAGTCACTGGTTGCCTAGCTTGGCTGTAGTTGAGGTTGCTGGTCTAAATAAAGATCCATGTGATCGAACTGCCTGGTGCATTTGCTACTCGCTCTTGTTTCTTGTTTCCTCTGTTTCTTTCCTGTGGAGAATCTGGTATTCAGTAGTACTCTGCAAATATTTAGCAGAGACCAAATTGTGTACTGCCTCTGTTATTTTAGAACTGCGTTAATACGATGGACATTATTACTAGTACTCGTATTACTTGTCTGTTTCATCTTGTACTCTCTGAAGTCCTTATTTGTAGCATTCCATTGTCTAACAATTGTAATGATACTTGGTCTAGTAAGATAATGGCTACTTTCTATATATAATTGTTGCATCATAATTATATCATGCTCATGTCATCATGTCACCTTGTATTTGAGCATCATATAAAACCATGTTTCTTTGGTTCTTCTCATATGCATTATTAATTGTATTTTGCCTCTTGATATTGTATTTGGTTATTGATATATGGTCTAAATGCTCAAGTTGAGTTGGGGGCATATCTTTTATTCAACTCCATCACCTTTCTTTTCACCACCTTATAATTCCACCATCCTATTATCCATGAGCTTGTAATTCTTTTTCTTTTGATTTTATTCTAGCTCATGTGGGTGGGGTGGATCTAATTCTAACATTCTTTTGATTGGCCTTACTCCACTTCTTGTGAATGCATAAGAATAATGGCATATCATTATTATTGTTCACACAAAATAAATCATGGTATTTATTATTTTTGCATGGGCCATGGAAGGGTATCACCACCTTTGTCCCATTGGCTTTTCCTTTGTTTAAGTGGTCCCTTCTTTATGGGATCATCTCCATCTCCTACCACCATCTCCATCATCTCTTCAACACCACTATTTTTCTTCATGCATGCTCATAGGAGGGACTATCCATTTTTTTTTCTTCTTTTCTTTTCTCCTTACACTTGCCCAAGTCATGATCATGCCTCTTTCAATCCCTACACTTCCACACCCTTCTTTTTGACTTGATCTTTGAGCTTGAGTTAAAACCTAAAAACTCTAAATCAAACCCTAACACCACCCTCTCTCCTCGAACCCTAATTCTCTTAACTAAGCCCTAACCCCTACCACACCTCTCTCATCTCTCCTCTCTCTACCATGCTGGTCCCACCTAACCTCCTCACCCCCTCTCTCCCAAAACCCTAACATGAGCCCTACCTAGCTAACCCGAGCCACCCTCTCTAGTATGCCCTAGCTAAACCCGGGCTACCTCTCTCTCTTGGAGCATGTCCCACCAGCTCCATCGCATGCCTCTCCCCTGGTCCCCTCTCTTTCTTTCTTAGCAAAACAACAAGAGAGAGAGGAGAAGAAGTCACCCGAGGCCTTCCCTCTACCTTGCCAAAAGCGACCATCCTCCCATGTGCTCTCCCCTCCCATCCTCATCTTTTCCACCGACCCTAGATCAAGATCCACCTCGCCAGGCTCCCTCTCCCTCCTCCTCCTTCGTCCAACCAACCAAGGCAAGGCCACGCCCGAAAAACCCTAACCTAGCTCGGTCTACCACCTCCCTCGTCGGCCCGGTGGGTTGCAGCACGCCCGGGCATACCAGGACCTCCCTCTGCCTCCTCTACCTCACCCTGCACCGACCACGCCTCGCCGGAGTCCTCTGTCGCTCCCCGGACACGCCGCAGCCACCTGGATCAGAAGCTCGCAGAACCCCTGCCTCTGCTCCGACCCGATCCACCCCTCGTGCCAGCGACATCACGGGCGACCCCCTGGTGAGCCTCTCAATCTCCTAGACAAGTCCGTCCTCCTCCTAGCGGCCTAGACTCGCCAGACGTTCCGTCGAGCGGGCTCCGTGCGCCGCCGCCGTGCTGTTCATTGCGTCTGCAACAGCAACCGCAGCATCCGCCCGCCTCTGTTCCTCACCCTGCCCCGCGCGCTGTAGATTGCCTCCGTGCGAGTTCGCTGAACGAAAGATGTAGCCCGTTGTCCCCTCTACGATTTTCATTTTTGGGGCGACGCATTTCGTCCAGCGGATGCGACGCCACCGTCGCCGGAAGACGGCCAGATCCACCGCCGTCAGAGCCTGGCCCGTCAGCGCGCAGCAGCAGCCGATGTCCTTTTTGCACTTGGCCCCCTGCCCTTTTTCCCGCCTAAACCCGCAGTCCCAGGAGCCCCACCTGTCAGCCCCGGGGCATTCTTGCAAGAAAACCCCCGCGGTCTGGAGATTCTCCGCCCGCGCTGCCCTGGATCGCCCACGTGTCAGCCGCCCGCTGGCCGCGCGCGTGCTGTGGCCCCGTCGCCCGGAGGCCCACCTGTCACTCTCTGTGGCTAGACACCCCCACGGTGAGAAAAGCCGGGCGGACCCTCTGCGCCCCACCTGCTGCTGAGTCAACGCATGGCCCACTCGTCAGTGTCTGCGTCTGGCTCTGCCTGGGTGTAAAAAGTCTGGCCACTTATCTGTTTTAAACAAAACAAATTCAAAATGGATTTAAATTCAAATTCAAATCAGATTTAAATAACTTTTCAAATATAAATCCAAATAATACAAATGATATATGTTTTGGAATCAGAAAATGTGAGGAATTCAAATATGCTATTCAAAATATTGTTTGAACCCTTTAAAATTTCGAGATGATTAAAATTACAATAAAATGCCCTTTTTCTTATTAAATTAATAACTTTAATTCTATAACTTCAATTTTGGCAAATAATATGTCTAAATCGATCAGCGCGACGAGCCCGTTCTATCTATGTAGTCCTTGTTCTGATTTGAAGCATGCATCATGTGATTATTAAAAATCTGAACTGTTTATGACAATAAAACTTGGTTAAATAAATAATAAAACGCTTTATTTTTTGTATCCACACCTCACCTTTGCCATGCTACTTTAATGCCATGTAAATTGTGCACATTCATCATGGCATGCTTGTTTTCTTGTCGCATTTTAATTCATATGATTGTGCACTTTATTTATGTTGGCCCTTGTTTGTTTGGTTCTTCGAATAGACGCCCAACAGGAGAATTACCAGGAATCATAGGAGTACTAACCAGATCCATCTCTCGCTTCAACTGAGCTGCCAGGCAAGCAATACCACATGCTTGCATACATACAGTACCTATTGCCTCTATCTTATTCTTGCATCATTGAGTCGCGAATGCATTAAATTGAATCCCAAGTACTGCATAGCCTTTACTTTTAAACCCCACCGAAGCTTGTACCTCCATCTCATGAGCCATTACTACAGGAGTTGTTTGGGCCATGCGAGTCGTAGAAAAGCATGTGTAGGGTATGCGAGTGTCTGATGGATACAAGGTACTTAAACAACTTAACCTGAGTAGTAATGGGATAACTAATGAAAGAGGCACCGGTGAGCAATATCTGCTATTTGGTTTTTCATGCTCACTTGTGTCCTGTAGGACCCCGAGTACTTGCTTCCTGTTCCTTGACTATTCGCACTATCCACATCCAGAAGGCCTTATGGACCCCCCTGAGCCAGAGCTTGATTCATACTTATTTCTTGGGGCCACAAAGTAGTTTGGGGCTTTATTACTATCCTGTACTTATGCCATGTTACTGCTTTATTAAGATTGTGCGTGGAGCACCTGTACTGTTTTGGATCGTGGAATGTTTTCGCGGTATCGACAAGCCCAGTCACATTTTCGGGTTCCCCGTCGTTTACAGCCATTGACACAAACCTTGGGTCCGTCTCGGAGCCGGCCAACTTCGTTGCGGGTAGCTTAATGGGGTGGCCCCCTGAAATATTTCTGAATCCTGTGATTGCTTTGTCGTGAATGCCTCGTTGGGTTTTGATTTGGTTTTTCCGAGGTTGATCGAGTGTGTGTTGCTATTCATGCACCCCTGCAGGGTAAATCTTTCTGAAAGCCGTGTCCGCGGTTATGGACGACTTGGAGCACATTTTCTCGATCATAGACAAGTATTACTAAAGTACCGCTTTTAATTTAACTAAGTACTTGACTAGTAAATAGTGCAATGCTCATGGAATGGTTAATAAAACTGCCAACAGATGATGGGGGTTGTTCGTCCGCTTCCTCGTTGGTAAGCGAGGAGGAGGATGGATCTGTTAATTATACTGTTATAACTGTTGTTCCTAATTAACGGACATCCGTCTATCATTGGTTAGGCGGATGGTTAGCGAGTATCTGTAGAATTGTTAGGTATTATCTTTTGCTGCAATTGCGTCACCCCAGGTTGTGTCCCCTTTAGCGGCATAAAGACTTGCTGAGTACCCCTAGGGTCTCACACGATAAATTGTTTGATTCAGATGAACAGGTGTACCCGCAAGATGGATACTGGGTGGAAGAGACAGATGATGTTGGCAACGATCATTCGGTGTAGAGATTTCGGGAACGGGGATCCGTGAGATCTGTGGGCGGGATGTGTTTATTTATGGGGCATCTTATGCCGATTTGCTTCTTATCCGTACTCGAATCTTGTTTTCCGCTTCCGCCTGATACTCTGATGTTTGTTGTATGAGGAGCTATCCTAAATTATTATGTCTATCTAGGATATCTGAATCTTGCCGTATGGCGTTGCAATATTTCTATTTCTTTTAGACGGAATGGCTCTGAGGACTGTTGTATGTGGCTTGCATATATACTCATTTGTGTATGTGGTTGATCCCTTTGCCTGCCGATTACGCCGCTCGTTCTTGTCCCGATGTCTGAAAGTGGTTAGGACGGCCGAAAGGTCTACCGTGAGTGGCCATGGGCTCCACCGTACTATTTTAACCACTTTCGTTCATCCAGGCATGTAACTAAGAGCGTAATTCACCGAGGTAGTTACATTATTCCAGCCTCTCACTCCTCTCCGGCTTGATATCTCTTGCCGGTGCGCCATCGTGTCCTAGTGAACCGGAACCCTCGGCAAGTAAATGATGCTAAACAGTGTATACTTAGAGGCTGATACTCCAGCCAGTAGGCGTCAGGGATTAAGAAAGAAGACATGTTCTCCAGTTTCGATGGACTGTATCAGTTCAGAGTTTAAGGTACTCCATCCGTCTCAAAATATATGTCTTAGATTTGTCAAAAATTAGATAAATCTATATACTACATAGTGTCTAGATTTATCCAAATTTTAAAAAACCGAGACATCTATTTTGAGATGGAGTACTACTTCCTCCGTTTTAAAATATAAGATGTTTTAACTTTGTGAAGAGAGTGTATCTAACACTTATAGGGTCTAGGTTTATTTAAATTTGGAGTGAACCTAGATACTAAAAAGGGTCTAGATACACTCTCATCACAAAGCTAAAACATCTTATATTTTAAAACAGAGGAAATAGTACATACATTTGAAGAGTTCGGCCGACTGGCCACACCGAAGCCCTGACCGAAGTCTGGCATTACACTCTAGACCTTGACCTCGTCGCGCATCTCAAGGGGGTGGTGGTGCAGCAACTTGTGCAAACCTGTATTTTATCTACTCTCCCATCTATATTAATTGTCGCAGAAATAGCTATATCTAGATATATTTTAGTGCTAAATACATCTATTTTAAAGATAAGTAATATGGATCGGAGAGAATACATCTTGTCGCGCACACCTCCCATACATATTGGGGAGGTATAGGTGACTCGACAGTACCAACATGCGGGTAGTTGTTTTTTGTTCGCTTGTGATATGCTTGAGTGCGCATTCAGTGAAAGAAAACATCATGACAACGGTTTCGCCTGTGGAATTTAGTTCCATGTTCACTAATTTTGTTTTCCAACCTAATAATACTCTCTTAGATCCAAATTAATTGACTTTAAATTTGTCTAGATTTGGATGTATCTAGACATGTTTTAGCATTAGGTATATCCGAATCTACATAAATCCAAGTCAAGTACTCCCTCTGATCCAAATTAATTGACTCGGATTTTTCTAGATTCGAATGTATCTGACAAATCTGAGTCAATTAATTTGGGTCAGAGGGAGTAATATAATATGGCGGATTGCTGTTTTCAACCTTCAATTATGCTTGCACGGAAGGCGAAAGTGAAAGCGCCTCGATTTGCTACAATTATGCTTGGACATGGGCTTTGTGTAGGAAGGCGACGGCGCGGGTGCAAATCCTAATGCTATTAGTATTGAGGTAGTTTGACACCTTCGTAAGTTGGTAACGATGCTGTTTTAGCCAAAGGAGACGCCCGAGTGGGTAAAAGGCGATTCTTCTGAAAGTGAAGCACGCTCGACAGGTTTGACGTAAAGGGAAATGCTCGGTGCACCACTCTTTTCAGATTAAATGACTCAGGTATATCTAGATATGCATATATCTACTTCCCTCCGTTTTATAATATGTGTTTTAATTTTATGAATGAAATATACCTAGACTACTTTTAATACGTAAGTTCGGAGTGAACCACTATGAACCTATATACTAAAAATAGTCTAAATAGATTTTTTTCACAAAGCTAAAACATTTATATTATAAAACGGAGGGAGTACTTGAGAGGTTTATCTAGCTGCGTAAGCTCTATTAAACCCTCTATTAAACCCCCGGGTGCAGATAACTATTCGGCACCCGGGTTCGACCGAACCATACTGCACGGTCCATCCATCCCAGCCGGTGTAGCCGCGCGTAGTCCCACCACATGTGACGTAAGTTTATTTTTCCCTTTTACATCCACGATTTATTCTCTCACCAATACTGCTACGAGCTGCCCACGGCCTAATCAAGGCGATTACGTCTAGCGGCGAGCCGCGAGCGGGCAATTGCAGCTGGAGCGAGCGGCTGCACACGGGATTGCGGCGGGCGGCGAGCGGCTGCAGCTGGGGTTTGCCACCGGCGGCGAGCGGCTACAGTCGGGAATAGGGTCGGTGGTTTCGGGGCAAGCAGCCGGCGGGCCGCACGCGTCGCTGCGGGAGGCTGTGCGGGCGGGCGGGCTTGCGGCATGCAGCGTTGTGGGTGGCTTCGTCCCTGGCGGCTTCTCCTACATCTAGCGCCGGCCACCACTACCATCTTCCCCGTCGCCGGCATCCGGGCAGCCCCGCATCCTCCATCCATGGCACGAATAAGCCTCGCGTCCCTCCATCCCCGCATCAGCTACCCGGCGGGCTTAAACGTCAAGGTAGTCGCGGCTGTTCCTTCTTTTTTTTCCTCAGATTTGTTTTCCTAGTTTAAGCCATGATGTTTTCATGTAGATGCTTATCTATTAACAGTATTTCTAATCAAAACAATACTACCTAATTTTAAGGCATAGTTTCATTCTGAATAATGTTCTTGCTGGTCAAATTAATGTGTGTAGTACTCCTTCTGTTTCAAAATATAAGATGTTTTAAAACATCTTATATTTTGAAACGGAGGGAGTACTTGACTTGAGTCATATATTTTCTATTGATCCATCTTTTATGGATAATTTTTGCAATTGGTATCCGAGAGTAGCACATCAATTAGTGTCCCTTAAATACTGATGGCATCGCGCCCGCCGACCGCCTCCACTCGGCACTTCGGCAGCTGCTACCAGTATCTTCTAGCATGAAGAGACGCTGCTTTTGCCCAAGTGGAGAGGTGATGCTGCCAGGTCCCCTATCTTTCAGAGACGTCGCTGCTGCCGGACTGCACGAGAGCACTTAGACTTAGGTGAAGTTTTCATCCGTGAGCAGTTCCCCTGAGACTGAGCTCGTGACGACCTCTCAGCTATCTGGTTTTTCCATCAAGTCTATCCTTCTCACCCTGCCTTTGATTCTTACCAATAGCCAAGAGGGCCACTGAATTAAGTATTCAGTTTACCTCGATGGATATTTGATCTTGAAATTTTCTTACATCATATGCTAAGATACAGACAACGACCGCCCATGCCATTCCATGGCTCTGCTGATTCATGCCTCGTTGTGGATTATTTGTTTGTGCATGACGAGTAGTATTTGTTTATTGACCATGTGTGACGGGTAGACAAATTCAAGTGTCATGTCATGTCTTTATGCATTCTTTGTTGAATAGTGATTTGCATTTAGGCATTTATCATTTGAAGTTTCTTTATTCCAGAAATCCATCTAAATAAAAAATATTTCAGTTACAACTCTTGCATTTTTCAGGCAGTCAGGGCATCACTAGTATTCTGCTAATCGCTAGCTTATATGTCATCAACTAGTAGTAGCTCAATTTGACATAAGTGAGTCATAAATTCTGACAATGCCTTGCCTATTACTTGTAGAGGATCACTTTCAATGCAAAAAAAACTCTATTGCAACTATGCAAAGCTAGGCTAATCAATTTTGCAACATCAAACACCAGCCTTCACATTTTTTAGGTCTTCTCTATACTTATTTTATGTTCTTATAATTGGTCTTTGATTGTTCAATCATATGGATATATAACTAGCCTCATCCATTCTAGACTCTACGTATCAGTGTATCACGGTGTCAATGACATAGCCCTATGGTCATGTGACCTGAATTATAGACTAGATTTGTCCAGCTAATAAGTATTATGTAACCCTAAAAAAGTCCCAGATCTATTTACCTATTATCCATCTGGTATATTGTTTTACAAGGCTTAGTGTGCTGATTTCCTTCTTTTGGGGAGCTTATTGGCACTGCTAGCAGTTCACAGAACTACAAGCACCACACTTAAAATGTTGAATCTATGATTTTTGGTCATTATTCCAATGCCAAATACAATTGTTTCCTAGTGTTGATCTACGTTGCTGCAAACCTAGCATCTGCACATGTTTGTTTATGTTGCTTCTGGTTCAGGATTATTTACACAAAACCATAGGCATGGGTTCTATACGGATTTGTTACCATAAAATATCTTCTGTTACTAATACTGTAGAATTAGTTCGTTTTCACATTCTCTCTATTCTCGTGTTCCTGTAGGAGCAAAATTATATTATATCTAGGTCACCGGAATACTTTTTTTGGACAGCTGAAGCATATGAAGAAACAACATGAGACAAGGAGCATCGGTCCTGTTTCCTAAGAGCATCTCCGCTCGTTGGCTGTTACTAGGCCGAAATCCGGAGCTAAATAGCGCCGGACGGAGGAAGTTTTCGGCCTGGGAATGGCCGATTTCCCACTCGCGTTCCCAGGCGAAGCAAAAAACAGCGACATATTCGAATTTTATCGTTCCTGCCGGCGAAATCTTGGCCAAAGGTGTTCGATAGAAGTACGCCCAAAAAGTTCGGCCATCAAATTATTACAGAACAAGATAAAATGGTTCGGCGATCAGTCGTCGATGGGGATGGTCTCCTCTGGCGTGTCCGGCGCGACGAGGATAGGTTCGTCGGCGTCGTGGCCGGCCGATTGGTTGGAGGAGGTCGAAGCGGAGCTCGGCGAAAGCACGGCGGCGCAGAGCTTGGCGTGCTGTCGGCGATATCCTCCTAGAGGATGGCGTTGCGCCGCACCATATACCAGGACTTGACCGGCGTGCTCATCACCGAGGTGTCTTCGCCACCCATGAGAAACTGCAGATCCGTGTTCCTCTTCTTGGCGGCGAAGTTCGCTTTGAGGAGGTCGAGCTTGTGGTCTTGGTTCTATAGCAGCTGCGCCCATCTCTCGTCGGCCTTCTCCTCCCTCTTCTTGGTATGGGCCTTCGTGTCGGCGATGCACTTCTCGATGGAATCCTGGAGGCGCTCGGCGGGAGGTCCTGCGGCTTTGAGCATCTTCGCCTTTTTCTGGCCGAGCTCTGGCCTTCCTTCGCCGGCAGCAGGTGGAGGAGCCGCCGGGTTGTACACGCCATCCTTGGTCTTGCCGAGTGTCCGCCCATTTCTGGAATATTGTTCGAATTTTGGTGGTGCCAGTGATGGGATCCATGCTCACCGATTTCCAGGCGTCGGCAATGCAAAGGTCCTCAAGCGGCGTCCACTTGATCCGGGGCTCCGGCGCCGAGGTGCCCACCTTCTTCTTGCCTTTGCCTTTGCCCTTCGCCGGAGCTAGGCCATCGCCTTCCTCTTCCTCTTCGGTCTGGGTCTGCTCGGCGAAATCCTGAGACTCGATGCCATGTTTGGCGTTGGCCCGGGACTGTTCTTGAGTGAAGAAAGAGGCATTGCTGGCCGCAGCCGCCGCCAACCCTTCGGCGATCATGCCTTGCATGTAGGCTTCGTGCGACATTCCGCCGAACATGTTCTGGGCGTCGGCCTCGCCGTGGGTCGCATGCGACGAGCTTCCGGCGAACGGCAGAGGGCCGCGGCGCGCCGTCGAGGAAGCGATGTACGCCGGAGAGGAGTAGGGGGCGTTGATGTCGACGTTGAAGGCTGAAGGGGGGTGCGGTGCGGGGCAGGGGAAGATGGTGTTCGGGTTGAACCCGCCGTCGAACTTAGGGGAGGAGGAGTACCTCTGCCGTGGGTTCGCCTGGTTCTCCTGGAACATCGCCGGCGAGATCGGCGAGAAACCGACCGGCGAGTAACCGGCAGGCTAAGCGATGCTTGGCTGGCTCCCCCAAACGCCGCCGTACTGCGCACGCGACGCCGCCGCCGCTTCCCTCATCGCCTGGGCCTCCGCCGCGGCGTGAACCTCGGCGAGCGCCTTCCCTTCCTTGGCCCTTGTCTCCCTGTCTCTGCGGCTGTCCGATTCGACCTTTCTCTTCGTGGATAGGGCTAGCCACGTGGCGTCGGTGATGTTTTTAGGTCTTGGCGCGGGTGCTCTCGGCTTCCTCACCTTCTTCTCCGTCGGTGCACCGGCGGCGGATCGGGGTTTGGCGAAACCTTTTGGCAGCATGGCGGGCGGGTACTCGGCGAACTGGCGGGAGATGTGGGGGAATGGCGGGAGCTCGGCGAACTGGCGGGAGATGTGGACGACAGGGAAGGAGAAAAGGGCGGGTACTCAGCCTTCTGTCGCTGACAAGAGTGGCCCACACGTTTTTTCGCTTCATCCGGTGTTCCCAGGGCGTTCCCGACGCCGCGGGATCGGCCTGGGAACGCCGGATGAAAGTTGGGCCAAATCCAGACGAAACCGGCGTCCTAGGAACCCGACCGGGCGTAAAAACGCCGTCCGGACGAAAAAAAGGCCAAACGCGAGTGGAGATGCTCTAATGCCCGAGGTGGGTTAAGTTATGTGTTGCGTTTCTTTTCTTTTGCTCATTTTCAGGACTGCATTTGTGTCTAATCTAGTGTTCCTGGTTTGTCTTTCAGTTCATCTGGTTTGTCTTTCAGTTCATCATTTGGCGATCAGCTCTTTGTCGAATGCTACTGTAATGTATGTTTGGTTGATTCTCATTTCTGGTTTCATCAATCATTCATGCTCTGCAGGTTACTGTTGTAGCCATTGATCCGGATCTTATCTAGTTCTCTGCATATTCAATTTATATGTACAGATGTATTATAGTTTTTTAGGGTGCATCTCTTGTGCTTGCTACTTCACTACTTCCCAACAAATAATTGTATTACATATAGTTGCATTTTTATGTCCACTTCCCTACTTTTCAACAAATAACTGTCAACAGTACAGTTTAGAGGTTATTATCATATAATAATCGTATACATTTTGATGTGTTTGAGAATTTTTTCTAAATTCAAAATATGTGTACGGAGGATTGGACTATTAAAGATAACTGGGATGTTCTTGATAAAAGTGTGAAACAGGCCAATGTGATGCATATCACAATCCAACTAAAGTATGCCATGTGATATTTTATAGTGCACTTTCAATCTAATGCAATCAAATATACTATTTTTGTCCCTTGATGACTACCGCTATAGTATAATAATAGGAGTGTCGCGTGCTATTATTTTTCTTACAAGACCTTCTAAATCTTCATGTTATGTGCAATTTACAGGACCTTCTAAGTCTTCATGTTATCTTTTTTATGTTCTCTGGATTTCAGTTTATGTGGAAAGGGTGCAGGTTAAAGAGGATTGGTCGTTCTTTTCTTTCAACGAAGCTCCACTTCTAGATTTGGCTGATTACTGGTAGAAGATAAATTTGAGGATCTGAGAACAGAGGTAAGTTGGTGCTTGCTATAGAACTTTTGTAAGTAAATAATACTTATTAGCTAGCCTACCTACTAGTTTGATAGTTCACAGTTAATGCAAAGAGATTCATGGTGGACCATGGATCTATGCCCAACAACTTGCTTACCTGTGATGATCGAATTGCCAGACTAACAGCGGGAAGCACGGAGGTAGCACCGCGGCTCGCCATACAACACTTCTTCATTGAAGGACTCGAAGGCCGACAAGATCTTCACATAAGAGCATGAGATGTAGTCCAGTTGTCGATACCGGAGATCCTGTCTCCACAGATGGCCTTGGGCCTTCGATAGCAGCACCTTCGTGTTGGACATCAGTGCCCCAGAAAATTCTCTCCGGTTCTGCATCCCGTCGGACCAACCAACTGGTTATCACAAAGCGCCTTAGAAAATGGTAGTGACAGTCAGAAGATGTAATTCTTTGAGAAAACGGTGTGATTCTATTCATTACACAGAGCGAGGCTGGGAGCTAGCGTGCAAGACACTGGCATGATTATTGTTTACTTAGGTATGTTCTTTCCCAAGGTAGCTAAGCTAGGAAAGTAATCAGCGGCGAGCCGGCGATTGATCTAAAGTAAACTGAGTGGAAATTATGTTGTTAGCACACTTGTGATTATGTTTGCCTAACTACGATTATTCCTTTCTGTACAACTAATCATGTTACCATGTAAAAGTATGGTCTTGAGATTATGCGTTGGCTTAGCTTCATCTAATTCTTATACGTTTAGCTCTACTTTTGGCAAAATATGATTGCTAAAATTAAATTATGTTTACTCATGTCCTTTAGATTATACTTTTGGCAGAACCTGATTACCAAAATTAAATTATGTTGTTTACTCATGTTCTTTAGATCTGTTGATGACTGATTAGTATCCTATTAAGATTGCTGGTATCTGCTTCTAATTTTATAGTTCTCCTATGGAGGCTACCTTTTTTTAAGTCACAATGCACGTTGGTTCGCTGATTCAGACATAACATTCTTACGTTATGCAACTTCATCACGTCTTATTTGTACATCCCATGCGTGGTAATTTTACAGCACCTGGTACGCGGGGTGGTGGATGGCCGGTCTGCGCTCGGGTCCGGTGGGGTGCAGAATATTCTGCACCCATGGAGTCAAATAGCATGACTCTCTCTCTATATATATACATACACACGAATCTAAATAAATCTGAGAGCAGAGGGAGTTGGTTAGTAGAGTGCAGACCAAGAAGAAAATGATCCACTGATAGACGGAGCTGCTCGTGATCGGATGTACATGCATACAACTATAGAAGCCGAATTTCAGGAGATTTCTGTCAATATACTTGTCAATACGGCCCACCAACAACCCAGTTTACCCTCCTTCAGCCTATTGGTCTGCCCAACATTTTCTTGGCGCCCCTGGTGGTTTGCTCCAGGGTCGAGAGGCTGCTGATTGACTTTACATCTCTCAAGAAGCCAGAGAAGCCGACGAAGCCACCTGAACATTCACAAGTGGGTTAAGCCACCAGCCATTGAGAATGTGCCTCTCAACTGCTGGACCGATGACGTCATGGCGAGGCTCTTGGGCCCAGCCACAGTGCTCCACTACTTCGATATTGCGTCGCTGCTCAAGGAGGATGCGTCGGTGATCGGCCGTTGGGCATGGTCTTCTGACCCCAACTCCATCCCCAAGATTTAGTGGCTCACCATCACCGACAACCCGACGGCTGGAATTGGCGGCACGACTGCGTCGACGGTGACCGGGCATCGTGGCCTCAGGAGGAGGGCGCTGGTGCACCTGGACATGCCCGAGGACTTCACGCCTAGGCTAGATGGTGCCATTCCCAGCCGGCCGCACACCTCTGAGCCCACCCCTTACCGGCTGGGTGTGGTGGACGGGGAAAGGCACATCAGGGACAGGCCAGGTCTCCTCCACCAGTGCGCCACTGCAATGATGATGATGACAGAAGGCGCATACAAGATCACGATAGAAGGGATGATGATGACGACCGTGGCCGCCACGGCCGCGACGGCCAGCGCTCGGGTTCGTCCTGGCGCCAACCCTCTTCAGGAGTCGATCGAGAGCTCCTGATCAATGCCGCCATGATGACCGTGAAGACAGGAGGCGTGATGATGGGGGCCGCAGGGATGGCGGCCACGACGACGGACATCGTCGGGGTGACTACGACACCGATGCTAGGACGGCTGATCTCTCACGTGTGCAGCGCCTTCCAAGTGGGCAGGTTATTCCAGCGTCGGGGTGCCGCTGCCGTGGCCTTTCACCCGAGCCGCGTCCACGACCCTCTCGTTCAAGCTCTGTGGACACTCCATCCTTTGGGCACGGGCGCTCCCCTCCTAGTTCGCCGCGCGTGGTGGCAAGGTTGCTGGTGGCAGAGACAAGCTTCACCCACCGCCCCCTTAGATCAAGACAATGCTGCCATGCTTCACCACTCCAGTGCGCTCGATCGCTTTGGAGGATTTCCCGTGGGTGCAATCTACACCTTCTCTAGATGGGGAATCTGGGGTGCTAGGGCGTGTGGCCTTTGCGATCCTGATGCCGACGACAAGCCAAGGCCAAGACCTGGATGAGGAGGGCTCGCTGTCGCCGCCCCCTCCTCTGCCGCGTGATGGGCCGAGGCCGACGAGGCTTTTCTCCCTACCCCGATCCATCAATCGCCGCAGGCCGCTGCGACGACACCTGTTCTGGCCACCGCTTCGCCTTTGGGCGTCTGCACGCCTTCGACTACCACTACAACGATGGCTCAGGCTACTCCTTCGCCCTCGCCTGCAGAGGTGATGCACAACATGCAGCTGCTAGCAGCAGCTCCAATAGCAACTGACGAGGTGGTGCTCTTCACACCAACACATAGCCCTGATGCCTCGCCACTACTGATCGACTTATCACCGCCTGCATCATTGGATCTTACGCCTATTTTCGTCCCTGTCCAGGCCCCTATCCTGACGGCACCAAGGTCGACACCTCCGTGATACATTGCAAATGTATCTATAATTTTTGATGTTCCATGCTTGGTTTTATCTACTTTCTTATGTTTTGTCCACACTTTAGAGTAATTTTCATATGATTTCTTGGACTAACCTATTAACAAGAGCCACAGTGCTAGCGGCATGTTTTCTGCTGTTTTTGGTTCCAGAAAGTCAGAAAATAAATATTCTCGAAATTGGACGGGACAAAAGCCAAAGTCAGTATTTTACCGAGGGACACACGGAGCTAGAATACGAGACGGAGAGGAGCCAGAGGGCGGCCACACGACCTGGCCGCGCGGCCAGGCTTGGCCCGCGCCAGGGGGTGGTGTGGCTAGCCCAGGCACCCCCTCGGCCTCTCCTTCCGCCTATAAGATAGCTCCGTTCATGATCAACATCATCTATTTGTAATCATACATGTTGTGTTTGTGGGGATCCGATGGATATTGAGATGCTATTTCAGATTGATTATTGATTCTATCATGTCTTTGTTATTTGTGGTCTTGCATGCTTTCCGTTGTTAGTAGTTATCTTGACCAAGTAGATGCTAGCAACTTTAAGAGTTAGTATTTATGCTCGATAGTGGGTTCATGCCTCTAGTAATCTAGGGAAGTGACAGAAATCTCTAAGGTACTAGATGTGCTGTTGCTACTAGGGAGAAAACAACAATCCTTTGTTCATAGAACAATCGTATGGTTTACTTTATACGCAATTCGTAATGCAATAATCTGTTGCTTGCAACTTAATACTGGAGGGGGTTCGGATGATAACCTGAAGGTGGATTATTAGTCATAGATGTAGTTGGATGGCGGTCTATGTATAATGTTGTAATGCCCAATCAAATCTCAAAGGAGTCAAGATGAGTAGTATATGCTTGTATGCTTTCTCGATGTTTGACAATTGCCCCGCTGTAATTTGTTCACCCATCATGTTATCTATCTTAAGGAGAGCCACCTCTAGTGAACTATGGACCCCGGTCCTTTCTTTTGCATTCAATCTACAATCAAACTGTTTACTGCTTTGTTTTTACTTTCTGCAAACTATTACTTTCTTCCATTCGATACGTTTAATCCTTTGTTTTCAGCAAAACCGGTGAGATTGACAACCTCATCGCAAGTTGGAGGCAAAGTTCTGTGGTTGTGTTGTGCAGGTCTCTACGTTGCTACTAGCACCGGTAGTGCGCCTTGCCAAGGCTCAGCTAGCAACACCTTTGGGGTGTTTCCTTGCTCCTACTGGAATGATAACCTTGGTTTCGTACTAAGGGAAAACTTTTTGTTGTGCTCATCATACCTTCCTCTTGGGGTTCTCCAACGAGCTCGATATATTTTGGGACATCACTCCGCGCCAGCTCAAGAGGAGGAGGAAGACGATGGCTGGGGTCTCATCCTTTGCTGGGTTTCCGGTGCGCTCCAGCCCGCGCCTTAAAGCAAAAGGAAAGGGCATGCCGATTGCAAAGATGGCGAAGAAGCTGCTATGCCAAAGGATGGGCATTGTGGATGAAGGAGAGGAGGTGACGGAGGCTGCCATTGCAAAATTCATTGAGATGTTTGATTGTCGCCTCCCGAACATTGCCATTACAGCTCTACGAGCGCTATTCAGGCTCGACTGCGATTTCGCGACTGCGGTGGAGGACGCACTGCTGGAGCACGGAGGAGCTACAACACTTGAGCAAGCTGATGCGCAGGCGACGCCAAGCTAAATGATGAGTTCCTGAAGACGCAAGTTCCAGTAGTATTCATTTCTCGATGATAGATTAAAATTCCAAGACTTGTATCAGTGTGTGTTTCTCTTCCCAGTATTTGTACTGCACCTTATGCATGTTTCCAGCAGCTACGTGTAGCTGGCCCCGGCCTTGGCAAGGCATTATGCTCCTCACTAGCGAGTCACTGCAACTGGATTGCAGTCTGCCTCTAAGTATTTGTGGTAGCTCTAGTTATCCATGTTAGACATCGAGATTAATGTAATGAGTTGGAATCCAAGGGTTTAAATTTCCCAAGAAGACGTGATGTTGTTAGTGATCTTGTTGCCTCCACTTCCTGTCATTTAGTTTGTCTGCAAGAGACCAAATTACTGCTTGTGGATGCCTGCATAGCTGCTCATCTTGGAGGTCAAAAGCTGCGGCAGTTTGCACAGCTACCAGCTAATGGAACGAGAGGGGGAATGCTACTCTTATGGGATGAGAGAGTGCTTGATGTTACTGATATTTCCATTGGCACCTACTATCTATCTACATCCATCCATGTCAAATACACTGCTATTTCCTACAAGATCACGAATGTTTATGGGCCAACTAGAAGCAACTTGAAAGAGGCTTTTTTCACCGAACCCTTAGACGCGAAGCCTACAAGTGGAACACAATGGCTCGTCACTGGAGATTTCAACCAAATTTATAGAGCCCAAGACAAGAACAGTGGCAACATAAACCGGAGAAGATTAGTTAAATTACGAAGCACTCTAAACTCTTGTGGCCTTAAGGCAATCCATCCCCACAACCGAAAATACACTTGGAGCAATGAACAAATCGACCCTATTCTTTGCAAGCCTGATGGTTTCTTTTGCAATGAAGAGTGGGATTTCACCTTCTGAAAGCACCTCCTCCATGATCTCTCCTCGTCTCTATCAGACCATTGCCCCCTACTCCTTGCAAATGATAGTGGACCAAAAAAACCTAAATCCTTTCGCTTCGAAACTTTTTGGTAAAAATGCCAAAGTTCAAGGAGGAAGTTGAAAAGGCTTGGAGCGAGCATTCAACCCATGTTGAGCCTTGCCAACGGCTTTTCCACAAGCTTAAGAAAACCGGACAAAGATTGAGAAAGTGGAGTGGAACTCTATTCTCCAAAGCAAAAGTGGAGCTCCATATGGCCTTGGAAGTTATCCTTCGACTTGATATAGTGCAAGAAGGACGAAGTCTAAGTATGGAAGAGAGAGATCTTCGGACGCGACTTAAAAGAAGAGTTATTGGGCTTGCGATGCTCGAAAAAACTAGGAAGAGGCAAGCCTCCCACGTGACTAATCTAAGAGAGGGTGACGCCAACACAAGATACTTCCATCTCCGGATAAATGGAAGAAGGAGGAAAAATCACATCCATAGGCTAAAGCATAATAGCGGTTGGATCACGGAACATAACCAAAAGGAAGAAATCATCCACGCCCACTTCCAAAAGATTATTAAAAAGGGGCCTTCGAGATCACGAAACTTCAATTGGATTGTCATCCCAACCCCGCAATGTGACCTCTCCAATATCGATGTACCCTATATGGAGGAGGAAGTGAAGGCCGCGGTGGACAATACCGCTAGTGACAAGGCACTGGGACCGGATGGCTTCATCGGGGATTTCTTCAAAGCTTGTTGGAGCACCATAAAAGATGACATATTGGCTGTGGTTAACCAATTCGCAAGCCTCCAATCAAACAATCTTCATTGGCTAAACTCCGCAAATATTACCCTCATTCCCAAAAAAGAGGGGGCCGAAGATGTCACTGATTTGGGGCCAATTAGCCTCATCCACGCCATCTCCAAGCTCATTTCAAAAATGATAGCGGCACGTCTTGCCCCACACATGAACAAGCTAGTATCAAACGTCCAAAGTGCTTTTATCAAGAAAAGAAGTATTCACGACAATTTTTTGTAGGGTTATTTATTCGTTTGCCACTTGAGGTGTCTATGTACTCAGTTTTTCCACTAGAGCCAAATCATCCTTAGTTTTACCACTGCTTCGGGCACCCGAACTCATTCCGTCGCTACTGCCATTTATGCCAGGTCAACGTTCTTGACTCAGCCGTTGCCGCATGTGGGACCACGTGCGTGGGGCCGGACGGAGACACATTTCAAAAATACGTCCGTTGCCGCCTGTGGGACTGTGGAACGTTAGCTTCGCGTGTTAAAACCGGCGGAACACGTCGACGGAGATCACAACGTTGAGCAGGAATTGGAGGCGGGGGACGGTGTTGGAGGTGGGGGACGGGGTAGGAGCTCGCAGCGGTGAGCAGGAATCGATCTCCATGTCTTCCTCAAGCTCCCGCGCCACCTTGCGGATCGATAATTCGATGCGCGTGGAGATGCTGATCTTCCTCTATCCGCGGTGCCGGGCGGGCATTGATCGGAGGCTTTCATCCACATCCAAGAACACCAATAGTTTGTTCTACATGTGTAGCATGAATGGGCAAGAGAATTAAGCGCATTTTCGCAATTTTTGTGATCGGGATCCTTGAGAAATACAGGGGTCGATCTGTTTAGCGTGCTTGTAGATGAAATGCTTCTTCCTTTGGGTTGATGTTCTAGCACAGAAGCTGATGAATGAGCTCGTCAAAGAGCACGAAGAATGGTTGCCAATCCTGCCACAAATGATAGCGGCCGCAGCGCAAGCTCCGGCAGAGGAGACAGAGTCGGAGCACTCATTGATAGGGAGGTAGTTACTGAGCTAATTAGGATGAACCAGAAGATTAGAGAGCTTGAAGAGAAATCACAAATTTGCAATTACATTTGGGCATTTGTAGGTGGTATGGTAATTGCACTGGGTGTAATGTTGAAATTGTATGAAAAGGCATGAATTTGGGAGGAATTTCTAAGCTTGAAATAGTATAAAAAATGCTTGAAATGAGAAATGGCTTGTTATCATTTGAAAGGGAAAAGAAATGGAAAAAATTTCCTGTAAAAAAGTATCGCAGAGCCGAGAGGCCAGTGTCGGCTTGACTAATGGGCCAACTCCATCGAATTAGGCCCATTCGGAGTAGGCAAATGAGAAGGGTTAGAAAATAAACAAAAAAGGTGGGGTGCGGCTAGGATTCAAACACACGACCGCGTGGTTTGGTAGTGTGAAGGGTTGCGTTGGTAACCCGTGGGACAGATAGAAAGATGCTGAGAAGCAAAGAGAAGAACGATACCGATAGATCGTGCTTGGGTTTAGGGTTTAAAAACACATGTCGTGTTTGTGATTTTCACGAGCATGTTGTATTTTTATACACAGATAAATGATTTTTGGCGAACTTTTCAACACACATAAAGATCATTTGGGCAAAAACATTCTTCAACATACCACTTATTTATCTTTGGGCACTTTAACACACCATTCATTTGAATAACTTGATGATGAGACTAGCTTGGTAACAAAGGTAGTGTTTATTTCTAGACTAGCTTGGTAATAAAGGTAGTGTTTATTTGTAGACTAACTTGGTAATAAATGTCCTAACACATCCTAACATGTCCACTACTTGTTAGTTGTTACCCAATTTATAGACTAGTTTGGTAGACATGTGAAAATTTTCAACACATAATGACGAGATCTTTGGGCACGAACACGAACACTTTTGAACACACAAATGGTTACACAAGATAAATAAGATGCAAATGTGACCACCATTACATAGATAAGTCCACAGACACGATACGGCACACGACATAGAAAACCACAATAAACACGATGAAACAAAAAACTCGAGGGTAGTTTCAAGAACATCTTCATCTTGCACCTTGGCCACCTTCACCACTGCCCTCTTCAACTTCACTCATCCTCCTCATAGGGGAGGCAGTGCATCTGGTTTGGGGTCAGGAAGATGCAGTCAATATTGGTGAAGATGTTGTACATCGTGGAGAAGATTGACTCGCAGCCACACCAAAAGACTTGGTAGAGCAGTGCGTACGCATCGAACGGGTTGGTGAAGGTGACCGTGACCAACCTGAGGGCGACGCCGTCATAAATATCGTTGAGGCGATACATCACCGGTGAGCCCCGTGGGAGCTGGGCAAAGCCAGCGGTGAGGAAGCCGCAGGCGAGCTCGACGGGGCCCCTCCACCACGACTGCGCCCACACACAGAGCGTGCTCTCCACGAGGACACCCGCCGGGTAGCGCAGCTCTGGCACGGTAGGCGACCGGCGAAAGGTTGGTCCGTTGTACTGCATCTTCGGTGGTGCTTGGGGCGAGAGATGGAGGGCTCGCTCGGTGTTTGGAGTGGAGATTTCTGCTCTGGCTTGGGTGGTGTGTTGGAGAGGAAAAGGGTTGTCTAAATAGGCTAGAAACGGTGGGTTAGGATTAGGCAATGAAACGATGGGCATATGAACGTGTGTTTATCCGTGCGTCTGAATCGAGAAGGCGGCGGCGCATGGAACTGAATCGAGCAAGTGGCGGCGCGTGAATCTGAATTGAGGAGGTGGCTGAGTCACTGCGGCAAGGCGCGCATGCATGCGGACGGCGCATCTGAATCGACTTAATGGCTCTAGTGCGACGAATCGCTGCGGTGAGGCGCGCATCCATGGCGAAGTCCTCGCTTCTTGCGCATGCATGTCCACGTCGTCCTTTCCACGCATGCCTGGAAAGACTGAGACCTAGCATTGCCGCGCATTGCACAACAGACACGAGCACAGATCGCGACACGACCCAATGGTCCATCTAGCATGCCCGCTCGGAACACCCATCTGTGTTGAGAAAAAAAGCGTCTAGCCAATCAGATAGCAGAATGAGCTTCTCGCGGATCGCCCAAGCTTGCCCACAAATTCCTTCTAGAAGGACGATCGGACGGCTGCAGTTCACCCTTAGGGTTACATCAACGGTAATTGTTCAGCGCTAGGGTTAGATCGTTCAGGGTTTGGAAGCGAGTTTGACTAGGGTTTGACCAAATACTCAAATGAGTTTGAAATAGTTTTAAGTTTCAAAAACCACACCAAAGCTTCATTTTGGAGTGACTAAGAAGGATCCAGGCTTAGTTTTTCATTTTCGTTTGAAAAACTTGTTTAAATGTTAGTCAAAGTTAGGTTTGACCAAATAGTCAAATGAGCATAAAAAATTCAAAAAATTCAAAAAAATGAAAACCTGCGCATATAGTCTTCTTATGTCATATACTAAGGATTCAAGTTGATAAACAAGGTCTACATAGTTTCAAATAGAAGGTTCATGTACAATATGTGATATCTCGAACTCTGTTGTATGATGTCAAGGGTTCAGAGAAGGGATTTAGGTTTGGATCATGAAAAGTTTTAAAAACCACACCAAAGCTTCATTTGGAGTGACTAAGAAGGATCCAGGCTTAGTTTTTCATTTTCTTTTGAAAAACTTGTTTAAATGTTGGTCAAAGTTAGGTTTGACCAAATAGTCAAATGAGCATAAAAAATTCAAAAAAAATCAAAAAATGAAAAAATTGCACACATAGTCTTCTTATGTCATATACTAAGGATTCAAGTCGATAAAAAAGGTCTACATAGTTTCAAACAGAAGGTTCATGTACAATATGCGATATCTCGAACTCTGTTGTACGAAGTCAAGGGTTCAGAGAAGGGGTTTAGGTTTGGATCATGAAAAGTTTCAAAAACCACACAAAAGCTTTATATAAACAAAGTTAGGTCTGAGCAAATAGTCTTCTTATGTCATATAAACAAAGTCTACATACTTGGAAACACAAATACAACAACATTGGTCCAAATAAACATTGCAACAACCAAATAACATAGGTCCAACATTATTCAACACAATTACAACAACATTCATAATGTTTTAAACATTATACTTGGTTCTTGCCACCACTTTGCTCCGTGTGATCATTGTGCTTATTGCCACCACTTTACTCCTTGTTCTCCTTGTGCTATTCTCTTCTACTCTTCTCCTCTTTGTTGGAGGCACCTCAAGTACCTCAGAGCTCACCGCCACCACTTTGTTCGAACCTACCACATAGCTATACAACCCAAACATAAAGGGTTGTGAGATCATGTCAAGTGATAATTGTAAAATAGTATTGGCAAGATTTACATACCAAGCAGAACTCACAACCATAGAAGGTTGGTCACCATCATTTGGAGCCTCAGTCGGAGCATTATTTTGCTCACCAGTTTGATAATTATTTGGAGCCTCAATTTGATCATCATTTAGAGCCTCCGTTGGAGCATTATTTTGCTCATCAATTTGATCATCATTTGGAGCCTCAACTGGATCATCATTTGGAGCCTCAATTTGATCATCATTTTGATCATCAGTTTGATAATCATCTGAAGCCTCATTTTGATCATCATCTGGAGCCTCATTTTGATCATCGTCTGCAACCGGCTGTTGACCATCATTTTCATCATTGAAACACTCTCCGAATGCTGGATCTACTACGTTATCACAATAATTTGCGAAATGACCAGACCCACCACACCTTGTGCACTTACGCTTCCTTGCTCCAAGTCTAGCTCCTTCGCTGCGAGGTCTTATTCGACTCTTCCTCGGTCTACCTTCTCCTCTCTTCAAAACTGGACCACAAAGTTTGAAACCAGGGTCCACTATGTCCCATTGTTGTTTTCCCTCCAGAGCAGGTAAGGCATGTGCATATGTATCTTTGAACCTTGCAACAAAGTAGTATGCATGCACATACTGTTGTATGTTCCCTGCTTGACCAGAGAGAGTTGTGATGAAAAACAAGGCATGAATGCATGGCAACCCAGTTATCTGCCATTGCCTACAACTGCAAGTTCTAGCTTCTAAATCCACTAGATATCTCCATTCCCTCTTCTCTTTATCCAAAAATGACACCTCTGCTATGGTGGCCGAGCAAAGAGTCATGTCCATTTCCAAGCCTCTTGTTTTGTGCTTCAATTCATTCATCACGGAAGGGATGATAATGTGGCCCATGAATTTTGCCGCGACTATTCCTGCACGAACATGAAACTTCTTAATGTATTCTATCCTTATCTTGTCAAGAAAATCCACCAAATAAAGACCCTTTAGTTTTTGGATCGTTGCATTGAAAGACTCTGCAAGATTATTGTGCACATAGTCAAGTTTGCTCAGTTCACTGAATTGGCTTCTGGCCCATAACATGGAGTGGTGTGTTTCCAAGTATTCCTTCACTTTGCCATTCTTGTATAGCTGCCTCATGTGGTAGTTATGCTTCTTCACACAAGTCAAAGATGCTGGCCACAAATTGTCGGCATACACCTTTCCTTTGAATTTCTTCCCAAAATTTGCAGCAAGGTGACGCATGCATTCCCTATGCTCTACTCTAGGGAACACATTGTCCACGGCCACTTCGAAACCCTTGTAGGCATCTGTATTAATTACCAACCCATTGGGATGTGCAATAGCCTGGCGCAGATTCTGCAAAAACCAAGTCCAGCTCTCCTCAGACTCTGTCTCCAGCACACCTTATGCAACTGGAAATACAAAAGTGTGTCCATCAACTGCACAAGCTGCTACTAACTGTCCTTTAAACCTCCTTGTGAGGAAAGTTGCATCAATAGCTAAATAAGGCCTACAGCCTTCCAAAAAACCCCAGCGACAAGCCTCAAAGCAGACAAAACCCCTCCTGAAGCATTCCTTGTACTCCACGCAGTGGTGGTCAATATCTACAATACTACCTGGGCTGGTCCTCTCCACTTCACCTTTGAATGAATACAACATTTTAAAACTTTCCTGCCAATTACCATAAATAGATTCCATAGCATGTTGTTTACCATTGAACACCCTCATGTATGGTATCTCTATCTTGAACTTTTCTTTGAGGTTCTTCTGCAACTCCTTTGTATCCACCTGATGGTTTCTGTCACCCACCGCTTTACTTCATAAGCCACCCATCTTGACTTGGCTCTACTAATTGTTTCCTTTCTAAGGGTTGATTCTAGGCATGTGTGCCTAAAAGGGTTTACTTTGACGTGAATATTCGTGCTATTTCGCATTTTAGATGCGTGCATCCTCCATGGCAATCATCAGTCGGACAGTGCACTCTATAAGGAATAGTGTCGCTATGGTCAACTACCGAATGTACGTTCTGCTTTGATGCAGTATGTCACAAGTGCATTTATACACTCACCCATGGATGAAAAATGGAACCTTCTTCCATCTGAGGGTTCTCAGGGTCCCATTGAACAGGTGGAAGGTCTTCCTGCTCACCCTCCTTGTCATCAATTACAAAAGCATCATTGTCAGCCTCATCTTGGTTTTCAGCACGACATGCCCGTCGTAAATTCTAAAAAACATCAGAATATAGCCTCTCTTCATCATCTACGTAGTCAGGCTCCACTTCTCGAGGGATCCTAATGCTGGTGCCCACGCTTCTCGAGCCACCACGTCGCTGTGCACTAACTGAAGGTCCTCTAACTGAACTATTCTAGCTAGAACTGCCATTACGACGACATGATTCTGCCCGAGAAGGTCCAAGTGCTGGCACAACCACGTCATTTTGCAGCCTCACATGAAATTTCCCTTTCTCCTTATGCTTAGCAAACATGGTAGCGAGCTCTACATCATTGCTAACTTTCACCCATTCAGTTCCTCCAGCATAATATCTGAATTCCACTTCATCATGCAAACCCCAAGGATATGGACTGCAAATTACCTCCCCAAACTGTCTAAAACTCCAATTACAATCCAATGGCAATGGATAATCGAACCCTCCTTGGAATTTCTTGTTATCATTTGCATCCACGATGTACCGGTCCCTTCTAATGTTCACCAAGAAAGCAAACCGCAACTCCATCCTAACCCATGAAAAACAGAGAGACAATTAGCACACCAATACCAAAATCAACCAAAAAACTAATTAAACCATGTGGAATCGACTATTGCAATGCACAAAAAAGCTCAATGGTAACAATACTTACCCCTCGGGAACCTAGTCGTGGATGCGGAGGGTCTTCGGCCCGATCTCTGCCTCGTCAAGGTCATCACTGCCGCTCGCCATTTTGTCGAGCAGGTGGCAGGCGCACTGGCAGAAACAAGCGCCCTATTGATGGCGTCTCAAGACGGTGGCGACAGAGCAGGTGGCGGCGGAGCAAGTGGAGGTGGAGCAGGTGGTGTTAGAGGAACATGCGGTGGCGTAGGTGGACACGCCGGACGGCCACGGCGACGTAGGCGGCGGCCCTGGTGGTGGCGGGAGCAGGGGTGGTTTGAGAGCGAGAGTAGCGGGCGACGGTGCTCGTGGTCCCACCTGTAAGATCAAGGGGCAACAAAAGGGGCAGGAGTACCGCTGCGCGGTCCCACCTGTAAGATCTAGACCCACCCAGCCACTAACGGCAAAAGACGGAATCGGGCCAAAACTGGCCGTTTGGCCTTGCCAGAGCAGATGCGCCCGAGGCAATGGT
The DNA here is from genome assembly GCA_910589775.1 of Avena eriantha. Lineage (NCBI taxonomy): Eukaryota > Viridiplantae > Streptophyta > Magnoliopsida > Poales > Poaceae > Avena > Avena eriantha. The sequence continues at coordinate 389,109,717 of OU342744.1, read as the reverse complement.
AAAACTGAAGACGATTTGGCTCTAGTGGCAAAACTGAGTACACATAAGCCTCAAGTGGAAAACGAATAAATAACCCTTTTTTGTATGTAAGGAACCTAGCTAGGAAGCTCCACAAGTCAAAATCTCCAACACTACTCTTCAAGCTCGACATTAAGAAGGCCTTCGATTCGGTCCGATGGGACTACTTAATGGATATGTTCCACCACTTGGGATTCCCTAGTAAATTTAGAGATTGGATATCGGTGCTACTTCATACCGCTACTTCGAGAGTCCTTCTTAATGGTGTTGCCGATGACCCTATCAAGCATGGAAGAGGATTAAGACAAGGATACACCCTATCTCTACTTCTTTTTGTTTTGGCTATTGACCCGCTTCATCACATCCTTCGTAAATCTACGGATCAAGGCCACCTACACAAGCTCCGCGGGCGTGCCCTGTAACATCCCAAAACTTCAATCCAAGCTTATCAAGATCCAGATCATCAAATTTAGGGTTAACAAAAACTTTTCCAAATTAAAAATAAAAGCATTGATGTGTATGTGCATTTAAATTAGGAATTGATTTGAATTGCCATGGTTCTGTGATTCTTTGGTTGTAAAATGTTTCTTAGGTGATTTAAACATCATCTACATCATTCCCCAACTTTGCCCAAAGAAAAATCAAATAAAAAACAATTAAAAAGGAGGAATGGTCATTTTGGCCATTTTAATCCACTACACTACTTTGAGTGTTACTAGCACTCATTTCTTAACAGAAACAATTCGTGGTCTTTGCACCCCTTGCTAGTACACAAAATGAGGTACCAAGGCCCACCTTTTGATCTGCTAAAAACATTCTTTTGCTTATTTTAAATGGCATGTGAAAATTGAATTCAATGCATATGCATAGATCACCCCTATTTGAAAAACCATCAAAATGAGCTCCCCTTTCAAAACCCTTGCACCTAGAGACTACCTAGCACTAGTGTAGATCACCCAAAAAATTTGAAACCAAAATTCAAAAGTTTACTTCTTGCGTCCATTTCATCAAACAGGTTGCACGCACAAATCTGGCCAAATTCAAAACACTATTTTGAGCAGTGATTTTGGTCACCATTTGGGCCTAACCCTGTCTCCTTGTCCCCCAGTGCAAACCCTACCCATTGGTAGCCCGGCCAAGCCCTGTGCACACGACCAAATGGTCATGGCCATTAAGGCCGAGCACCTTGAGCACCCTCACCGGCGACATCGTGCCACAGCAGCCGCCAGCCTCTCTCACCTTGTCCAGCATGTCGCCAGTGGTCCATCGCCACCATCCAACCAGCCCCAGCCTAGAGACAGAGAGCAGAATGGCCAGGAATCGCCACGCCCGGAACTGGTCGACCATGCCGACGCCTCCCGCAGAGCACGCCCTGTCCCCGCATGCACAGACCGCCCCTCGGCCACAGCCCACGCATACCGCTCCGCCATGACCTAGGGAACACCCCAGACACCCCCGCTGGCCGCCCAACGCACCCCAGCCACCGCTCGCCGTCGAACCCGTCGCCTCTGCCGGCCAGAGCGCGTGACGCTCCCGACCAGCACAGAGCTCGCCTTGCCGCGCCTTTAAGCCTCCGCGCACCGCCAGGAGATAGGCCACCGTCCCCTACCTCGAGCCACGCCGCTAGCCCCTGTGCCGTCCTCGCCGGAGTCGCCTGCCCACACCTCTCGGTCTCACCGTCGGGCCTATATAAGCTGGCCTCCCCAGCACCATTTCTCCACACCCACTCACTCCCCACCTCTCACCGAACCTCACCCACCTCTAGCCGACGCCGCTCGAGCTCTGCCTCGCCGGAATTGGAGCCAGAGCCGCCGCAGCAGGAGGAGAAGGGCGTCTGGGATTTAGGACACCCCAAGCTCCACCGCAACCGCGCCTCGCCTCGCCGCCGTCTTCCAGTCCATTTTCCTGCCTCACTGTCATCGCTGGAGCCCTGGTACGTCTCTGATAGACCCCCACCGAGCCGCTAGGGTTCGAGCTCGCCGGCGACCTGTTCGTCGTCGACGACGAACCTCAGCCGTAGATCCCACTTCTAATCCTATCGCCCACAGCGCGCGTACCGTTTCGCATGTTAAGAGCCACTGACCAACGGGACCCCCTGTCAGCTGAGCCCCGTGCCGAGGAGCGCCACTGGGCCGGCCCATGTTCGTTCCCGCGCTAGCCCAGCCATTCAAAATTGGATTTTTCTTTTTAAGTCAAATCTAGCTTCTGTCCACTAGTTTAAAATTCAATTCTGGGAGTTTTACAAATCCAAATTGCATGAAACTAATTTTGCCTGAAAGGTATTGAAATGATCTATCCAAGCCCGTTGGATTTAATTCAATTAGACTTATAGATCTCTCCTAGTAAAAATAATAAAACAGAAGCATTTGTACCTTGCAATATTTTTATAAAATCAACCAAGATAGGTTTTGAGTTGATTCCAACTCTGCAAATCCACATTTCAGCATATCTACCTAAATATGTAATAATATCAAAGTTTACATGCAGTAACTTTGGACTAGTACCAAAATAATGCTATATAGGCATTTCTAGTCACTTTAAATCATTAAATAATGAACTTAAACCAAAGTAATTATGATCCAACCTTTAAATCTCATTCCCACATGTTAGAATATGTGGTGATGACATATGTCAACATGATCCCATATTTTAAGTGGTGAATATTAAATCTTAGTTAATTTTTCAATAAGTAGAAATTACTTTTCTAAATTAAAAAGATGAAACTAGTGATTTAAACTTGTGATGCTCGTGATGATAATAGATCATCAAATGTGTGTCTTAGAATGATAGTTAGACTAGTTAAGTATTGTTTGGTTATTGTGTACTCCCTATGTATTATAGACGATAGTATCGACCAAGTCTACGAGGAGGAGGAGTGCTACCAAGAAGAAGAAGAAAACTTCAACCACTGCACCAACCAAGGCAAGCCACCATTAACAATGCAAGCTAACACTTGCAAGTTTAATTCTTAGCAAGCTAGGATCAAACTAGATGGTTTAGCAAAGATGCCTTAGGCATACTTTGATCACACCCCTTTGACTATTAGTACCCCAAGTCTTATTTACAAGTTTTACCTCCCTTAGTTTACACAAAGGTCTTTACTTGTTTTGAAGGTAGCATAAAAAGTATAAAACTTGACCTATTTAGAACCCCTTTAGATGTCATTCTATGGCATGAGATTGAACCCATCTTTTCCACCTTAGTGAACACTCTTAACTTAGTAGTTTAGAGTAGATCAAAAACTTGAGTCACTTTAGATGGGAACACTTGGTGAAAATGAATTATGAAAACCTTGGAATGAAGAGTCATTCTATTGAGATGTTTTGACATGTGTTGAGAAACACAAATGTTTTATGATGATGAAAATGTTGAGGCATGAGCCTTAACCCTTTTAAAAAACTGATGGTTGGATTCAGATGCGATACCATTCCAAATTTAACGTACAACCACACTACCTGAATTGGGTAAGGCTTAGCTGAAAATTTATATGCATTAGTATTAGTTCCCTCATGGGAGAGGTTTGAGCTGAGGCTACCTCTCATGATGTCCACCTATGCAGTGCCCAAGATGACAGATTGTCATGGTTGGGAGGCCATGCTCATAGGAGAGGTGCTTATACTAGGGTGTGTAAAGTGAAGGTTATGTTTGATTATCTGCATACTAAGTATGATGATTCTGGGTTATCCCTGATAGATGCATCGAATCTTGTGGTGAAAGTGTACCACCTCTAAAGAGTGTCAAACTATTCGAATAGCCGTGTCCACGGTTATGGACAGTTGGAATGGCCATACTGTTTCATTGTCAGATGTTTTCCAAATACTTGAAATGAATGAGGAATTTTGACTTGACCACAACAGGGTTGTGTTTATGACAATAGCTTCCCAACTTAAGTGAGTCTAGAACTTTACTTTATCTTTCTTTGCTTCAGAACTCAGCTTAGATTTCAAACTTAACTTTATAGTTAAACATAGAGTTAGCACTTTAACTTTAGAACTATCCTACTTGTTAGTGGTAGTTTGCGAGTACTTAAAGAGTACTCATGGCTTTTGTCCCTGGCTATTCTCATGGCCAGACTATGAAGGAGACTATCAAGATGATGGCCAACAGGACGGCTATGATAACTAGGACTATCTGCCTTGGTCAGCATTGCCTGTGCCCCTGAAGATGGACCCCACCGCTACGCTTATCTTTTTTTTTCCGCTGCTTGTTGTATTAAGACTGGATCATGAGATCCTTATTTGTGTAAGACCTTATGTATGGTTTGTAATGGATGATGTACTATGATATCCAATCTGTTATGTCTCGCAAAAAATGGTAATCCTGGGATTGCGAGGTATGGCATAACGGGCATCTGGGATTAAAAATCCGGGTGTTGACAAGTTGGTATCAGAGCCATCATGACCATAGGAGACCCTAGTTAGAATGGACGTTGAAACAAAAACTTAGTTTCAAAACCAAAGTGAGTATTTATGAAAAACTATCCCCTCTCTTACCCTTGTGAATTCTTTCTTTCTCAAAAATTCATGTTCCTTAGAATTCTTACACCACTACATAAAATTTGGCACACTTGATCACCTCACTAACTTCCTCATCCTAAACTCTTGTAGATGGAGACTCAGTTCAGCAAGTTTTACCAGTTGGGAAACAGAGGTCAGCTGATCTTCGAGAGGGATCTGGACTCACTGTCAGAGTTACTGGGACGCCCACATCCGGAGTTTCTTGGAGCTCAACTTCCAGGACCCCCAAGAGGAGACCTACAGTGGCTAGTCACCGCGGATCTTAGAGGGAGCATTGAAGCACCAACTTCTGGGAGAATTCAGTTCTCTATGAGAGAGAACAACTGGCTAGATGGATTAGCCAGGGCAATGCATGAAGCTCTCGCACGTCTATGTGCCCTCAGCGTCAACAAGATCGAAGGAACTCGTTTTGCCCACTATGCAAGATGTGACTTCATGGGGATGCCGATGGAGATGCCAAGTCACCCAGAGTTGAGGCATCAAGTGGAGAATCTTGACTTCTTGCTGCATGACAGACAGCAGGAACTAGACAATGCCAGAGAGTTAGCCAACCAGAACCGTGCCATTGCTGACCAGAAGGCCCAGACTTTCGCACTGCTTGTCCAAGACCGCCAGTCTCTTCGCCGCCAGCGTGCCAAGAAGGATCGCACCATCGCCCGTCTTCGCAAGAAGGTGGCCGACCTCGAGAAGACCATCAAGGAGCAGGAAGCTCAGCTTGCAGCCAAGGAAGAAGAAGATGAGGGTGAAGACATCCAAGGAGACATGGATTCTTACCTCAGCAACGATGATGACTTTCTGGAGGAGGATGCTGTGGACTTCTACACTGATGATGAGGACTCCGACTTCATCGACGATGAGTAGATAGAGCACTATCATAGCATGAGATGTATCGATCTCCCTGTATCGTAGCTTGCAGAATGGTTCTTCAAACCATCTGTTTTTCCTTTGATTGTTGTGGTGTGTGTTGTATCGTGTGCTTGCTTGCATGAATGAAAATGAAGTTAGTTGAAAAACCTGAGTCTAACTCAAAGTTTTAGCTTTGAAAACCCAAAACCCTGAACCTTAGAATTTCCCTCTTACCCCTATATCCTTCTCAATCTTCAGATGACTCGTGGAAATCAAGGAGGGAGCAGCTCGTCGCAAGACCCAATGCTGCAGATCTTGCAGAATCTCATCGCGGACCGTGAAGCAAGCAGGGTAGAACGTCAAGCCAACTTAGCAACATTGCAGCAGATCGCCCAGATGGCTCTCAACAACCAAGGGCATGGAAATCAGGATCATCAAGGATCCAAGCTGAAGAACTTCCAGAATACCAATCCCCCAATCTTTAGCACTTCTGAAAACCCATTAGATGCTGATGACTGGTTACAGACCATGGAAAACAACTTAGAAGTTGCAAGAGTTGATGAAAATGAGAAAGTTCTCTTTGCCACCCACTATCTGGCAGGAGATGCAAGAGCTTGGTGGAATAGCATCCGCAATATGAACCTTGGTCAAGTGATGACATGGGAAGCATTCAAAGTCAAGTTCAGCCGCACCCACGTGCCGCAAGGACTAGTCAACATAATGAGAGATGAGTTCCGCGAATTGAAGCAAGGAAGAATGACTGTGGTGGAGTACCATGACAGATTCCTGTCACTAGCCAGATATGCACCTGATGAGATCAACACGGAGGCCAAGAAGAAGGAGAGATTCTTGAACGGACTGCATGATGAGATGCAGACTGTCCTCGTCAATATCCATTTTCAGGACCTCAAAGAGCTAGTCGACTCTGCCATTCAGATGGAAGGGAAGATTAACTAAGCAAACGACAACCACAAGCATCGTATGATGCAACAGTCTGGATCCAATAGTCACCAGAAGTACCGTCCCAACCCTTCACTAGGATATGCACCAAGGAACAACCGACCCCCGACGTCTCGCCCAAGCTACCCCAACCGTAGCGGAGGCAATGTGAAGCCCGGAGGAAATAATCACAACTCTGGCAATGCCAACAATTTCAACCGTGCACCTCCCAAAAACAACAGCAACAACAACACCACTGCACCCAGAACTGGCAGCAATGCTGTGCCTGTCGCAGTCAAGGACAAGTCCCGGATCACTTGTTTCGAGTGTGGAGTGAAGGGTCACTATTCCAATGAGTTTCCCAAGAAGATTGCAGCCAATGCCAATGTGAATGCCCCAGCTCAGCAGCAGCGTCATGTTCAACCAGGAAGAAGATTTTCCCCAGGGAACCCTCACAACCGCAACGGCCGTCTCTTCCACATGAACGCAGAAGAAGCCCAGGAAGCGCCAGATGTAGTGCTAGGTATGTTTTCTGTCAACTCAATTTTAGCAAGAGTATTGTTTGATTCTGGAGCATCGCATTCATTTGTCACCGAAGAATTTGCATGCACTAGTAAGATTCGCCCAACCAACCTGAAGCATGTCATGATAGTTCAAATCCTCGGTTCAACAACCAAAGCTAGAAAAATTTGCAAAGCTGCGCCTATCAGAATACACGGGATAGATTTTTATGCCAACCTAATTGTACTTGGAACCAAAGGATTGGAAGTAGTACTAGGTATGGACTGGATGTCAAGGCATAAAGGACTGATAGACTGTGCTAAGAAAGCCATCACCATGGCCAGTAGTTCTGGAGTAACAGTAGAGCATATCTCTGAAACCTTACCCCGTCAATTCAAGTGCAACAAGAGTGTAGCCCTGCCCACCATAGACCAAGTCAGAGTAGTCTGTGAATACCCCGAGGTATTCCCAGATGAATTGCCAGGTATGCCCCCGGATAGGGATATTGAGTTCATTATCGAACTAATCCCCAGAACCGGACCCATAGCCTAGAGACCTTATAGCATGAACCCCTCAGAATTAGTGGAACTGAAGAAGCAGTTGGATGCTATGTTAGCCAAAGGCTTGATTCAACCAAGCGCTTCGCCATGAAGATCACCAGTGTTATTTGTCGACAAGAAAGATGGAGGCAACCGTCTGTGCACAGATTACAGAAAGTTGAATGATGTCACTATCAAGAACAAGTACCCCTTGCCAAAGATAGAGGATCTATTTGATCAGTTGACCGGAGCTCAGGTATTCTCAAAGATTGATCTTAGGACTGGTTATCACCAACTTAAGATTCGTGCAACGGATATTCCGAAGACCGCCTTTACTACTCGCTATGGTTTATACGAGTATACAGTTATGTCTTTTGGATTAACCAATGCCCTTGCTTATTTCATGAATCTCATTAATAAGATCTTTATGACTTTCCTAGATAAGTTTGTAGTTGTGTTTATCGACGACATTCTTATCTACTCCAAGTTAGAAGAAGAGCATGAGCAACATCTGAGAGTTATCCTAGAAACCGTGAGAGAGCATCAGTTATATGCCAAGTTTCAGCAAGTGTGAGTTTTGGCTGAAAGAAGTAGGATTCCTAGGACATATTGTGTCTGCCGGAGGAGTCTCTGTTGATCCCGCCAAGATCAAAGATGTTGAAGAATGGGAAGCCCCAACCACTCAAACCCAAGTCCGTGCATTTCTCGGATTAGCGGGATACTACCGCAAGTTCGTAGAAGGATTTTCAAGCATCGCCCGACCCATGACCCAATTGTTGAAGAAGGACAAGAAGTTTGAATGGACAGACAAGTGTGAAGCCAGTTTCCAGGAGCTGAAGAAGAGATTGATATCAGCCCCAATCTTGGTCATGCTAGACATCAAGAAGCCATTTGATGTGTATTGTGACGCATCCAAGATTGGTCTCGGATGTGTGTTGATGCAAGAAGGCAAAGTTATCGCGTATCTATCTCGACAACTGAAGCAGCATGAGCAGAACTATCCGACCCATGATCTTGAGCTAGCAGCTATGGTTCTAGCATTGAAGACATGGCGTCATTATTTAATGGGTAATCGCTGTGAGATTTACTCAGATCACAAGTGCTTGAAGTATATCTTCACTCAGAAGGAGCTGAATATGAGGCTAAGGAGATGGATAGAGTTAATCAGGATTATGACCTTGACATTCACTATCACCCCGGCAAAGCCAATGTGGTAGCAGATGCTCTTAGCAGATTACGGTGTAGGCTAAATACCATGATCAAGGAGAAGCAACCAAGTTTGTATGAAGAGTTGGAGCAGTTCGGGACTGAATTAGTTAGCAAAGGATTCTTAGCTAGCATGGAACTTCAACCCACTTTGATTAGCCAAATCAAGGAAGCCCAGAAGGGGAATGAAAGTATCGACGGAATCAAACATCATATTGGTACAAGAAAGATACCTGGATTCACTGAAGACGAAGAAGGAGTACTGTGGTACAAAGGACATATCTATGTACCAGCAGATTCGGAGCTAAATGAAGTTATCATGAAGGAAGCTCATGATACTCTTTATTCTATCCACCCCGGAGGAACAAAGATGTATCAGGACTTGAAAGAGCAATTTTGGTGGCACAAAATGAAGAGGGAAATCGGAAGCTACATCACCAAGTGTGACATCTGTCAAAGAGTCAAAGCAGAGCATTAGAGACCTACATGACTGTTACAACCATTGAAGATTCTAGAATGGAAATGGGATTCCGTCGGAATGGACTTTATCACCGGTTTGCCTACTTCTAGTAGGGGAAATAAATCAATTTGGGTCATAGTTGATAGACTGTCCAAGGTAGCCCACTTTATACCTGTCAAGACAACTTACCAGAGTGCAAAGTTAGCAGAGCTATACATTGCTAGGATTGTTAGTCTGCATGGAACCCCCAAGACCACCGTATCAGATCAAGGAACCCAGTTTACCTCAAGATTTTGGCAGAAAGTCCAAGAAGGATTAGGAACCAAGTTGAACTTTAGCACCGCGTATCATCCGCAAACTGATGGACAGACTGAGAGAGTCAACCAGATCCTAGAGGATATGCTTAGAGCTTGTGTGTTGGAATACAGATCACAATGGGAAGACTGCCTGCCTTTCGTAGAATTCTCATACAACAACAGTTATCAAGCTAGTTTGCAGATGGCACCCTTTGAATTCCTATACGGAAGAAAGTGTCGTACCCCTTTGAATTGGTCGCAAGTAGGAGAGAGTCAGATCTTTGGACCCGACATTCTCCGAGAAGCAGAAGAGAAAGTTCACAAAGTCCGTGAGCACCACAAGACCGCCCAATCCAGACAGAAGAGTTATGCTGACAAGACAAGGAGAGACCTGACTTTCAATGTCGGAGATTTTGTGTATCTCAAAGTTTTGCCATTGAAAGGAACTCAACACTTTAGTCTGAAAGGAAAGTAAGCCCCCAGATATATCGGGCCCTTCAAAATTCTGAACCGTCGAGGAGAAGTATCGTATCAACTAGAACTGCCTGAAGAGATGTCAGCCATCCACAATGTGTTCCATATCTCGTTACTCCACAAATGTTTGGAAGTGCCTGAGAAGACTGGAGTTTTCAAGAACATCGACCACAGAGCTGTGGAAATCAACAATGGCCTGACCTATCGGGAAGTGCCCATCCGTATCTTAGAAGAAGCCTACAGAACCACCAGAACCAGGAGCATCAAGTTTCTCAAGATTTAGTGGAGCAACCATACCGAGGAGGAAGCCACTTGGGAGCGCGAGGATTACATTAGGACAGAGTTCCCAGATCTCTTTAGTCCCTAGTTTTCCTTGTAAATCTCGGGACGAGATTTTGTTTAAGGGGGGAAGGTTTGTAACATCCCAAAACTTCAATCCAAGCTTATCAAGATCCATATCATCGAATTTAGGGTTAACAAAAACTTTTCCAAATTAAAAATAAAAGCATTCATGTGTATGTGCATTTAAATTAGGAATTGATTTGAATTGCCATGGTTCTGTGATTCTTTGGTTGTAAAATGTTTCTTAGGTGATTTAAACATCATCTACATCATTCCCCAACTTTTCCCAAAGAAAAATCAAATAAAAAAAATTAAAAAGGAGGAATGGTCATTTTGGCCATTTTAATCCACTACACTACTTTGAGTGTTCCTAGCACTCATTTCTTAACAGAAACAATTCATGATCTTTGCACCCCTTGCTAGTACACATAATGAGGTACCAAGGCCCACCTTTTGATCTACTAAAAACATTCTTTTGCTTATTTTAAATGGCATGTGAAAATTGAATTCAATGCATATGCATAGATCACCCCTATTTGAAAAACCATCAAAATGAGCTCCCCTTTCAAAACCCTTGCACCTAGAGACTACCTAGCACTAGTGTAGATCACCCAAAAAATTTGAAACCAAAATTCAAAAGTTTACTTCTTGCGTCCATTTCATCAAACAGGTTGCACGCACAAATCTGGCCAAATTCAAAACACTATTTTGAGCAGTGATTTTGGTCACCATTTGGGCCTAACCCTGTCTCCTTGTCCCCCAGTGCAAACCCTACCCATTGGTAGCCCGGCCAAGCCCTGTGCACACGACCAAATGGTCATGGCCATTAAGGCCGAGCACCTTGAGCACCCTCACCGGCGACATCGTGCCACAGCAGCCGCCAGCCTCTCTCACCTTGTCCAGCATGTCGCCAGTGGTCCATCGCCACCATCCAACCAGCCCCAGCCTAGAGACAGAGAGCAGAACGGCCAGGAATCGCCACGCCCGGAACTGGTCGACCATGCCGACGCCTCCCGCAGAGCACGCCCTGTCCCCGCATGCACAGACCGCCCCTCGGCCGCAGCCCACGCATACCGCTCCGCCATGACCTAGGGAACACCCCAGACACCCCCGCTGGCCGCCCAACGCACCCCAGCCACCGCTCGCCGTCGAACCCGTCGCCTCTGCCGGCCAGAGCGCGTGACGCTCCCGACCAGCACAGAGCTCGCCTTGCCGCGCCTTTAAGCCTCCGCGCACCGCCAGGAGATAGGCCACCGTCCCCTACCTCGAGCCACGCCGCTAGCCCCTGTGCCGTCCTCGCCGGAGTCGCCTGCCCACACCTCTCGGTCTCACCGTCGGGCCTATATAAGCTGGCCTCCCCAGCACCATTTCTCCACACCCACTCACTCCCCACCTCTCACCGAACCTCACCCACCTCTAGCTGATGCCGCTCGAGCTCTGCCTCGCCGGAATTGGAGCCAGAGCCGCCGCAGCAGGAGGAGAAGGGCGTCTGGGATTTAGGACACCCCAAGCTCCACCGCAACCGCGCCTCGCCTCGCCGCCGTCTTCCAGTCCATTTGCCTGCCTCACTGTCATCGCTGGAGCCCTGGTACGTCTCTGATAGACCCCCACCGAGCCGCTAGGGTTTGAGCTCGCCGGCGACCTGTTCGTCGTCGACGACGAACCTCAGCCGTAGATCCCACTTCTAATCCTATCGCCCACAGCGCGCGTACCGTTTCGCATGTTAAGAGCCACTGACCAACGGGACCCCCTGTCAGCTGAGCCCCGTGCCGAGGAGCGCCACTGGGCCGGCCCATGTTCGTTCCCGCGCTAGCCCAGCCATTCAAAATTGGATTTTTCTTTTTAAGTCAAATCTAGCTTCTGTCCACTAGTTTAAAATTCAATTCTGGGAGTTTTACAAATCCAAATTGCATGAAACTAATTTTGCCTGAAAGGTATTGAAATGATCTATCCAAGCCCGTTGGATTTAATTCAATTAGACTTATAGATCTCTCCTAGTAAAAATAATAAAACAGAAGCATTTGCACCTTGCAATATTTTTATAAAATCAACCAAGATAGGTTTTGAGTTGATTCCAACTCTGAAAATTCACATTTCAGCTACCTAAATATGTAATAATATCAAAGTTTACATGTAGTAACTTTGGACTAGTACCAAAATAATGCTATATAGGCATTTCTAGTCACTTTAAATCATTAAATAATGAACTTAAACCAAAGTAATTATGATCCAACCTTTAAATCTCATTCCCACATGTTAGAATATGTGGTGATGACATATGTCAACATGATCCCATATTTTAAGTGGTGAATATTAAATCTTAGTTAATTTTTCAATAAGTAGAAATTACTTTTCTAAATTAAAAAGATGAAACTAGTGATTTAAACTTGTGATGCTTGTGATGATAATAGATCATCAAATGTGTGTCTTAGAATGCTAGTTAGACTAGTTAAGTATTGTTTGGTTATTGTGTACTCCCTATGTATTTATAGACGATAGTATCGACCAAGTCTACGAGGAGGAGGAGTGCTACCAAGAAGAAGAAGAAAACTTCAACCACTGCACCAACCAAGGCAAGCCACCATTAACAATGCAAGCTAACACTTGCAAGTTTAATTCTTAGCAAGCTAGGATCAAACTAGATGGTTTAGCAAAGATGCCTTAGGCATACTTTGATCACACCCCTTTGACTATTAGTACCCCAAGTCTTATTTACAAGTTTTACCTCCCTTAGTTTACACAAAGGTCTTTACTTGTTTTGAAGGTAGCATAAAAAGTATAAAACTTGACCTATTTAGAACCCCTTTAGATGTCATTCTATGGCATGAGATTGAACCCATCTTTTCCACCTTAGTGAACACTCTTAACTTAGTAGTTTAGAGTAGATCAAAAACTTGAGTCACTTTAGATGGGAACACTTGGTGAAAATGAATTATGAAAACCTTGGAATGAAGAGTCATTCTATTGAGATGTTTTGACATGTGTTGAGAAACACAAATGTTTTATGATGATGAAAATGTTGAGGCATGAGCCTTAACCCTTTTAAAAAACTGATGGTTGGATTCAGATGCGATACCATTCCAAATTTAACGTACAACCACACTACCTGAATTGGGTAAGGCTTAGCTGAAAATTTATATGCATTAGTATTAGTTCCCTCATGGGAGAGGTTTGAGCTGAGGCTACCTCTCATGATGTCCACCTATGCAGTGCCCAAGATGACAGATTGTCATGGTTGGGAGGCCATGCTCATAGGAGAGGTGCTTATACTAGGGTGTGTAAAGTGAAGGTTATGTTTGATTATCTGCATACTAAGTATGATGATTCTGGGTTATCCCTGATAGATGCATCGAATCTTGTGGTGAAAGTGTACCACCTCTAAAGAGTGTCAAACTATTCGAATAGCCGTGTCCACGGTTATGGACAGTTGGAATGGCCATACTGTTTCATTGTCAGATGTTTTCCAAATACTTGAAATGAATGAGGAATTTTGACTTGACCACAACAGGGTTGTGTTTATGACAATAGCTTCCCAACTTAAGTGAGTCTAGAACTTTACTTTATCTTTCTTTGCTTCAGAACTCAGCTTAGATTTCAAACTTAACTTTATAGTTAAACATAGAGTTAGCGCTTTAACTTTAGAACTATCCTACTTGTTAGTGGTAGTTTGCGAGTACTTAAAGAGTACTCATGGCTTTTGTCCCTGGCTATTCTCATGGCCAGACTATGAAGGAGACTATCAAGATGATGGCCAACAGGACGGCTATGATAACTAGGACTATCTGCCTTGGTCAGCATTGCCTGTGCCCCTGAAGATGGACCCCACCGCTACGCTTATCTTTTTTTTTCCGCTGCTTGTTGTATTAAGACTGGATCATGAGATCCTTATTTGTGTAAGACCTTATGTATGGTTTGTAATGGATGATGTACTATGATATCCAATCTGTTATGTCTCGCAAAAAATGGTAATCCTGGGATTGCGAGGTATGGCATAACGGGCATCTGGGATTAAAAATCCGGGTGTTGACAAGTTGGTATCAGAGCCATCATGACCATAGGAGACCCTAGTTAGAATGGACGTTGAAACAAAAACTTAGTTTCAAAACCAAAGTGAGTATTTATGAAAAACTATCCCCTCTCTTACCCTTGTGAATTCTTTCTTTCTCAAAAATTCATGTTCCTTAGAATTCTTACACCACTACATAAAATTTGGCACACTTGATCACCTCACTAACTTCCTCATCCTAAACTCTTGTAGATGGAGACTCAGTTCAGCAAGTTTTACCAGTTGGGAAACAGAGGTCAGCTGATCTTCGAGAGGGATCTGGACTCACTGTCAGAGTTACTGGGACGCCCACATCCGGAGTTTCTTGGAGCTCAACTTCCAGGACCCCCAAGAGGAGACCTACAGTGGCTAGTCACCGCGGATCTTAGAGGGAGCATTGAAGCACCAACTTCTGGGAGAATTCAGTTCTCTATGAGAGAGAACAACTGGCTAGATGGATTAGCCAGGGCAATGCATGAAGCTCTCGCACGTCTATGTGCCCTCAGCGTCAACAAGATCGAAGGAACTCGTTTTGCCCACTATGCAAGATGTGACTTCATGGGGATGCCGATGGAGATGCCAAGTCACCCAGAGTTGAGGCATCAAGTGGAGAATCTTGACTTCTTGCTGCATGACAGACAGCAGGAACTAGACAATGCCAGAGAGTTAGCCAACCAGAACCGTGCCATTGCTGACCAGAAGGCCCAGACTTTCGCACTGCTTGTCCAAGACCGCCAGTCTCTTCGCCGCCAGCGTGCCAAGAAGGATCGCACCATCGCCCGTCTTCGCAAGAAGGTGGCCGACCTCGAGAAGACCATCAAGGAGCAGGAAGCTCAGCTTGCAGCCAAGGAAGAAGAAGATGAGGGTGAAGACATCCAAGGAGACATGGATTCTTACCTCAGCAACGATGATGACTTTCTGGAGGAGGATGCTGTGGACTTCTACACTGATGATGAGGACTCCGACTTCATCGACGATGAGTAGATAGAGCACTATCATAGCATGAGATGTATCGATCTCCCTGTATCGTAGCTTGCAGAATGGTTCTTCAAACCATCTGTTTTTCCTTTGATTGTTGTGGTGTGTGTTGTATCGTGTGCTTGCTTGCATGAATGAAAATGAAGTTAGTTGAAAAACCTGAGTCTAACTCAAAGTTTTAGCTTTGAAAACCCAAAACCCTGAACCTTAGAATTTCCCTCTTACCCCTATATCCTTCTCAATCTTCAGATGACTCGTGGAAATCAAGGAGGGAGCAGCTCGTCGCAAGACCCAATGCTGCAGATCTTGCAGAATCTCATCGCGGACCGTGAAGCAAGCAGGGTAGAACGTCAAGCCAACTTAGCAACATTGCAGCAGATCGCCCAGATGGCTCTCAACAACCAAGGGCATGGAAATCAGGATCATCAAGGATCCAAGCTGAAGAACTTCCAGAATACCAATCCCCCAATCTTTAGCACTTCTGAAAACCCATTAGATGCTGATGACTGGTTACAGACCATGGAAAACAACTTAGAAGTTGCAAGAGTTGATGAAAATGAGAAAGTTCTCTTTGCCACCCACTATCTGGCAGGAGATGCAAGAGCTTGGTGGAATAGCATCCGCAATATGAACCTTGGTCAAGTGATGAAATGGGAAGCATTCAAAGTCAAGTTCAGCCGCACCCACGTGCTGCAAGGACTAGTCAACATAATGAGAGATGAGTTCCGTGAATTGAAGCAAGGAAGAATGACTGTGATGGTAGCCAGATATGCACCTGATGAGATCAACACGGAGGCCAAGAAGAAGGAGAGATTCTTGAACGGACTGCATGATGAGATGCAGACTGTCCTCGTCAATATCCATTTTCAGGACCTCGAAGAGCTAGTCGACTCTGCCATTCAGATGGAAGGGAAGATTAACCAAGCAAACGACAACCACAAGCATCGTATGATGCAACAGTCTGGATCCAATAGTCACCAGAAGTACCTCGTCAATATCCATTTCAAACTTAACTTTATAGTTAAACATAGAGTTAGCACTTTAACTTTAGAACTATCCTACTTGTTAGTGGTAGTTTTCGAGTACTTAAAGAGTACTCATGGCTTTTTTCCCTGGCTATTCTCATGGCCAGACTATGAAGGAGACTATCAAGATGATGGCCAACTGGACGGCTATGATAACTAGGACTATCTGCCTTGGTCAGCATTGCCTGTGCCCCTGAAGATGGACCCCACCGCTACGCTTATCTTTTTTTCCGCTGCTTGTTGTATTAAGACTGGATCATGAGATCCTTATTTGTGTAAGACCTTATATATGGTTTGTAATGGATGATGTACTGTGATATCCAATCTGTTATGTCTCGCAAAAAATGGTAATCCGGGGATTGTGAGGTATGGCATAATGGGCATCTGGGATTAAAAATCCGGGTGTTGACATGCCCCCACTGTTAGGACCTCACTCTATGCCGACGATGCTGCCATCTTCGTGAAGCCTCTCAAACACGATATTGACTTCCTTGCTGCCACACTTGACAATTTGGAGAGGTTACCAGACTTGTGAAGAATTGTGCAAAAAGCCAAGTCACGCCTATTTGATGTGACAATATCAATCTTGATGACATTCTACAAGCCTTCCTGCCTACCCGCACCACCTTTCCAATGAAGTACCTTGGGCTTCCCTTGTCGGTGACTAGACTTAGAAGAATCCATTTCCAACCACTCGAAGATAGGGTGGCAGCTAAACTCGTTCCGTGGATTGGAAAGCATGTCACTATGGCGGGTCGGACAACACAAGTGAAAGCGGTCCTTACAAGCATTGTCATATATTTCATCACTGCTCTTGAGGTCCCTATTGAGGTCCTAATGAAGATTGATTGTTTGAGAAGAGCCTACTTATGGGCGGCTAGTGATAAAGTTACTGGTGGGAAGTGCAAAGTCAATTGGGATCTTGTATGCAAGCCAAAAGAAAAAGGGGGACTAGGAATTTTGAATCTCAGAAAATTTGCCGGTGATCTTAGGATAAGATGGCTTTGGCAAGAATGGAAAAACAAGGACAAACCGTGGGTGGGGTTTGGTAACCCTTGCAACCCCAATGACCATAACCTCTTCGCGGCGACAACCAAAGTAACCATTGAGAATGGTAAGAAGGCACTTTTTTGGGAGGCAAGTTGGCTAGACGGAGAGCGACCTAAAGATGTGGCCCCCCTTATTTTGACATCTCAAAGAAGAAACGATGCTTGGTGCAACAAGCTCTTCTAAATGACTTTTGGGTCTCGCAAATCAACACGCAAGATGTCCTCACCGTCCAACATATTGACCAATTTTACAAGCTTTGGGAGAGGCTAGCCAACATCAATTTGGACCAACACACCCCGGATGATATCACTTGGAAACATACAAGAGATGGATGTTATTTGGCTAAATTGGCATACAACATGCAATACCTGGGACAAGTCAACTCCTTGATGCCGCACATGGTTTGGAAACCTTGGGTGACTCTAGAGTGTAAAATCTTCGCATGGTTGGTTCTACAAAGCCAGGTGTGGACGGTGGATAGACTCGCTCAAAGAGGTTGGCCCAATTGTGACCGTTGCAATCTTAGTAATCTAACACAAGAATCGGCCTCACACCTACTTTTCAAATGTCGCTACTCAATGAGAGTTTGGAACAAGATAAATGATTAGCTCGGCCTACAAGACATTGACACCGCAAATTGGCAAAACTATTGATCCGTGAAAGAATGGTGGAAAGAAGTGATACACAAAAGGGTAGCACAAAGGAAGGCTATATCCTCAATGGCAATGTTAGTCTCTTGGGAAATTTGGAAGGAGCGAAATGCTAGGGTCTTCTAAAACCACTCCGTAACCGTGGAAATGGTAGTCAACAAAATTAAGGAGGAGGCTTCTATGTGGTGCCTTGCCGGCACCAAGGCCATTAGTAGTATAATGCCATGTGGGTAGTTGTTTCTGTGTGTTATCTTTGTGGCTGCCTTGGTGTTTTGCCAAGGCTTTGTTTTTGTAACACTCTAAGAACTTCTGCTTAATTAATGATAATGGCAAATGGTACAGCAATATATAATATCCGAGCAAAACAACCTCAAGATGCTTGCTAACCAATTTCTTCCAGCTTGTACACCCCTCTTTCGGATACTCTTTAGGGGACACATGTAGCCTGCAAAAAAGCTTAGCAACCACCACTCGACCTGTTCCTTAATTATGGGTAATAGTCCAGAGTGGTGCACAACAATGCCCCTCTAGAGAATAGTAAACATCTGATCTATAGCCGGCAAGTTCCTGCCTTCTTCACTAAAGCACAGTATAGCGCTATGAAAGACTAGGTCTATGGCATCTTTCTCCTCTTATTAAAAGCTAGAACATGGACATGGCGTGGTGCTCACACTCCCTCTTGCTTGAAGCTTAATATTCTCACCGGTTGTAAGAGCCTCTCCATTATAATCTATTTGTTTGTTCTTTTATTTCATAAAAAACATTAGTGTTAATTATGGGTGCGTCATACATGAAGCAAAAAAGAGAGGCAGACATACAAAAACAAAACATACCTTGACAATCCGGTAGATGTAAGAATCACAACACTATAAGTTCGAGCAGCATCAACTCTGGCTGGTAGTTGAAAGTGGAATAATGGGTATTAGGCTTTGCCTTTTAGCTAGTTTTCAATCCTGAGCCTCAAAGCGTGACGGGTCAAATTCTTTTGAAAGACCGGCCCGGTCACTATTTAGCTCGTTTGGATGGAATCAGGGACAAAGCTAGAATCTTCCTCAGAGGGCGGGGATAAAGGGGAAAGTGCTTTCTTGGATGGCAATCGCTATGGGTAGAGATCATGTTCGGTTGGCTGCTGTTCTTTCGACAGCTAGGAGTTGACAGACTTTTTGATTTCAGCGCACAAGTCAATATCCCTTTTTGAGCTTGCCCTATGAATCCAGGTGCTTTTTCGGCAATGAATTAAGTTTTATCAGTTTTCCTCTCAGGTGCAGATGAATAAGAAATGTGATGTTATCCACTTAAGAAGTTCTTTTAAAGTCAAGAGAATTCCTTGTGTGACCCGACGGAGAGGAATAAAGAAGTCTATACTATTCTCGAATCCGTCTTCTTTTTGAGGAATGTCAAACTGGTGCTATCGCCTATCATATAGTTGATCCAGGATTAGCGAACATTGCTTCCACTTTCATCAATATTGGTTGGTATGGGTTCAGCTGTATACTCTCTAGGTAGAAGATCTCCAATCATTAGCTTGTCAAATTCTTTCTAGATTGCCTAGTTCTGTATTAGATCACATCTCCAACTACTAAATCCCCTTCTAACAAAAGAAACAATTGCAGGAGAGCGTGAGCAAGAAGTTATGTCTTAATATTTTATCATAAGAGAAGTAGAAAGGCAAGTCGACCAGAGCGATGGTTGACACAATAGGTCTTCCGGGCTAGCAAGCACTCCAATCCACCTCCCCTCGACCTCTCAAACGGGTCAAACTCGAAAAAAACCTTAATCTCAAGTCCAAACCTTTAGCCCAATTTATCTCCCAGTGCTCCTCATTGACACTGTTAACCTCTTCTCTGAACCGTCCAGTCAGCACACCAGCTCTTGTCTCAATCACTGTTATCTGATTCTTCTTCGACAATCTGTTGCTACATTGTAGATTGAGATCCCGGTATAATTGGCCGAGAGATTCATGTAACAGCATGGATTTATCTTCCAATCAAGCAAGGCGACAGTCAAGGAGTGTTATAAATTATCCAATGGATATTTCCTTCCTCAGATACAGCTCCTCGCCATGATTTTGATCAATCAATTCATCTCAAGATTCCTGTCATCTTTTGCCGCGTTTAAAAAAAAAGCCACCAGACAACTTTGTGAAGATTAATTTCGATGGATCTTTCTTTGCTGGCGCTGGAGCTGGAGGGTGGGGCTATACGGTCCGTGACCAAGATGGCAAGTTCATTGTCGCCGGTGCGGGCAAGGTGGACCACCTGGGAAGTGTGATGCAGTCCGAGGTTGTGGCCTGCCTGGCTGTGATCCACGGGCCAATCAGAATTGGCACCAACCGCATTATCTTCGAGTCAGATGCATCAAACCTGGTTCAAACCCTCAAGAGCAGGGACTACGACAGGTCCACGCCTCCACGGTCGGGGTGCTGATCATGGAGGCAAGGAGTGTGTGCAATTTGAACTTTGAGTCTTTTGAATTTTCTTTCTGCTGCCGTGCCTGTAACAATGCTGTCCATGAGCTTGCAAAGCTGGAGCAATCTCTGAGTCTGCGGACTCTTACTGGGAAGATCTCAGATGTATCGCTACTGTTTTGGCCAATGATTTAGTTGGACCAGTTTAATGGAAATCCATATTTAACATAAAAAAACATTTTCTTGGCAAGCTCTGGCGATCACTGTATATGCATAGAAGACAGCCAGCTCTGGGATCGTCATGGGATGCAAAACTACGAAGTGCTCTACTATTTCTACCAGCTTTGTTTTACCGCCGAATAAGCTGAATTCGATGCCTGCTTGGAACCTGGAAGGGAACTGGCATGTGTCGACTCTCGGGTCTGATTGTGTGCTTGTGGTAATGGGTAAGTGTCCCGAGGTCTGATCAGGACTCATGAGTACCTTTTTTTTTTCCATTCTTCCGATGAGTGGTAGGGCAACATTCTTCCATCCTAAAGGCAATTGAAGGATGATTGGAACGATATTCTGATTATTCACTAAAGGCTCATTCCTCTCAACGAAAAGGAAAAAAAGACACACGAGTTTTATGAGGGTGTCACGATTTCCATTGCTTTGCTCGTAACATTCATTGTATAGTTGTGTGTTACACCGAGTCTGAATCTAAGCCGGACGTTGTTTCAAGACTTAAACAGCAGTAGGTCACACAAAAATCACGATACCTGAAGGCAAATCCCATGTGATTTAATGGGTTCAGCCAAATGTCAAACTTCGAACCGTCATTCCGAAAGCAGAAGCATCGAGCTAACTATTAGGTTTTGGGTGTAACGGTGCGTACCAGTGGGGTATCGGTTCCATGCTAATATAGGCGCAGGAAAAGCCCCTGGACGATAGCAACATACAAGAAGGCGTATTATAAAGTGGAATACTACTGCATGTCTACATACGTATAAAAGGAAAATACAACCAAAACTATGTTTAACAGCCCCTTTAATCACAACCTTGAGAAATTCATGTAGTTCGCGAACTGTCAATGCCTTTGTAAAACCATCTGCAACTTGATCTTTACTTGATATAAACATGATATCCAGAAGTTTATTTGCAACTTTCTCACGAACAAAGTGATAGTCTATCTCAATATGTTTGGTTCTTGCATGAAAAATAGGGTTTGCTGAATGTGGCACCTAGATTATCACAGTTTTACCATTAGTGAAACGCCAAGTTCACCAATGAGAGTCTCAACCCAAATCAGCTCTGCTGTAGCATTTCTAAGCTTTTATATTCAGCTTCAGTACTTGATCTTGACACTGTAGTCTGTTTGCGTGCACTATAGGAAATCAGGTTGGGCACAAGGAATATAGCAAAACCTCCTATAGACCTCCTATCATCAAGACAATCTTCTCAATCTGCATCTGAAAAAGCACTGAGCAAGCTAGACGAAGACTGCTGAAAAGTGAGTCCAACCTTGATTGTACCTTGAACATATCTCAGGATCCTTTTTGCAGCTGTCCAATGCGTAGTTGTAGGAGCATGTAAATATTGACAAACCTTATTTACCGAGAAGATATATCATGCCGTGTCAATTTTAAATACTGTAAAGTATCCACAATGCTCCTATACTCTGTATGGTCATCAGGACCATGAGGAGATCCCTTAGTTAAAGATAGTTTTTCAGTGGAGGATAATGGTGTAGGAGAAATTGTGCAGTCTTTCATTCCCACCTTAGCAAGAAAATCTGTAGCATATTTTTCTTTAGTAAGCAATAAACTATCAACAATCTTTTTTACTTCAATCCCCAAAAAGAAGTGTTAGTCACCTAGATCCTTGAGAGCAAAGTCATTATTTAGATCATGAAGCAAAGCTTGTATGGCCTGATCAGAGGAGCTTGTGACTATAATATCATCAACATAGATTAGAACAAATATTAAGACACCAACTCTACTGTATAGAAAAAGAGAAGTATCTACCTTGGAGGGAGTAAAACCAAGGGCATGTAACTTAGTGCTGAGTCTGGAATACCATGCACATGGAGCCTATTTCAGATCATAAAGAGCTTTATCCAGTTTGCATATATGATGAGGAGTGTTTGGATTTTCAAAACCTGGGGATTGTCTCATATAAACTTACTCTTCCAGAACGCCATGTACAAATGCGTTCTTGACATCTAACTGTTGAAGACTCCAGCCTCTAGAAACAGCAACAACTAGGACAGGTCTGATGGTGGCTGCCTTGACAACAGGGCTAAAGGTATCTTCATAATCTATACCAAATATCTGTTTAAAACCTTTTGCAACCAAGCGTGCTTTATACCTATCAATAATGCCATCAACATTCTTGTTAACACGATAGTCCCATTTGTAGTCAATTATATTCTTTTTATAGGTTGAGGGAACAAGATGACACATCTTGTTCTCCATAAGAGAACTATATTCTTCTTCCATTGCTTTTCACCAACGATCATCCTCAAGAGCTTCAGAGAGTATGGACGGTACACCTGTAGATGTAAACAGACCATAGCGAATTGTTCCATCAATGTATTATTTTGGATTGCGAATACCTTTCTATAAACGAGTTCTCGGTTCGGGAACGGAAGGCTCAGAAGGCGAATCAGCCGCTGCTGTAGGTGAGGCTACAGCGGGGCTGACCGCATAAGGGAATATTCCTCTGCCTCGATGCTCTCTTCACATGGCAGGGTCCACGGGGACCCAGGTGACCCAGGCGCCGAATCAACAAGCAAAGACGGGGCCGAATCTTCCTAGGATAGGCCCCGCGATGGTGGTCGTATGCGCACTGGCGTCGTCAACCGAACATGCACAAGTTGCCATGTGTAAACCTGTAGGGTAGGAGACAAGGCCCGGTGTTGGGCGGGAGGATCCACCTCGGGATCAGCGGATGCATGATCGGAGACAGCCAGCAGATCTTCCTCGGGCTCCGCACCAGTTGCATGTGATGAAACTTCAGGAGCGGATTTCTCACTTGTTTTGGCACCATTGGGACTATTTTTTTTCTAGTGTGTTGCTATTCGTCATGAGTACCCGCTGACACATTATTTTCCGTAGTACATTGATCGAAATTAGTAACAACTGGTACAATAGGCAAAGACATATAGTTATCTATGTGTGCATCCCCATTATTTGATGTGACGGAAGGAGTTTATGAAGATAGGATAAGAATGTTATCACAGAGGTGTGACCCAACATTTGGATGAAGACTTTCAAAAGGAAAAATACTCTCATCAAACACAACATCTCTAGAAATATGAACTCGTCCTGTATTGGAATCTAGACACTTAACTCCTTTATGATGACGACTATACCCCAAGAAAACACATCAGGTGGATCAAAAGGAGAGTTTTGTTTGGTTGTAGGGACGAAAATTAGGCCAATAGGCACGTCCACAAGTTCTAAGAGATTCATAGTTGGGTTTAGTATGAAGAAGGCGTTCAACGAGTGTTTTAGAGTTTATGACCTTACTAGGAAGTGAGTTTCACTACTAGAGAAACGGCTATAGGAGACATCCTTATAGGAGGCATTTAGACCATATGCGCCTCTTATAAAATAGGCGAGGCACACTGACTTGCCATGTGCCTCTAGTATAAAAATAGGCGAGGCGCATATTATTAGGATGCGCCTCCTATAATCCTTGTATGGACGAAATCTAGCAGCACCAGATTATGCGAGGCGCATTCTACTCCATATGCACCTCGAGTAGTTCAAATACTTGAGGCGCATATGGAGCAGATGCGCCTCTAGTAGTTGTGTGGGCCTAGTTGTGGTAGGTGCCAAAATATAGGAGGTGCACCAGCAGATATGCGCCTCAAGTATTTTCCAATATTGGAGGCACATATGGAGTAGAACGCGACTCGAGTAAACAGATCCCACCACCCCTGGGATCGCCTTTTAAGTTTTGTAAAAAATAAATAAAAATGATAAAAACTTTAAAAAAATAATTCCTTTGAGTTGTAGTTAGATTTTAGGGTATAGTTCTAGACAAAATTGAAAAACATGAATTTCGATGTATTTTACAAAAAAGGTCATGGAACGATAAAATGGCCCTAACTTTTGCATACGATGTCGGAAAAAGTTTAATATATCAAAATGACCGTCTCGAATTTTCCTACTCGATTTCAACGGCTTCAGCTATTGAAGATTTTATATATTCCCCAAATTCGAAAAGAGTAAAATGTTATGGTAGATAGAAGTTTTTTTCTGCAGAAAAACAAAAAACTATTCGAGTGATATGCGCCTCGCATAAGTGAAGCCAGATTCAAATTCGAAACAGCCACCTACCACACCTACCACCTCTCCTCCTTCTCCTCGTCCTTCTCCTCCACCTCTCCTCCTTCTCCTCCACCTCTCCTTCTTCTCCCCTTCTCCTCCTCCTCCACTCTCCTCCTCCACCGCTCTCCTCCTAACATCCTCCTCTTCTTCCTCCGGCAACCTTCTCCTCCTCCGGCGACCTCCTCCTCCTCCTCCGGCAACCACTCCGGCCATGGCCTCCAGAACCACACCGACCACCTCCTCCTCCACCTCCGACGACCACCTTCGGCGATGACCTCCGGTGGCCTCATGATCCTCCACCATCTCCGGCGACCCCCATGGCCATGCTCTCTCGCACATGCCTGCGGTGGTAAGTTGTGGCCACGGGCATGGCCTCCGATGAGCTCTGATGAAATTCGGCCAGATCCAGATCTGGCTGCCATTATTTTTGAAATTCATAAATAATAAACGAGGCGCATTCAAATCAATATGCGCCTCACATATGCAGAATATAGGAGGTGCATATTCAGAGTATAGGAGTCGCATATCAATATGTGCCTCGCATATCCAGGATATAGGAGGCGCATATCATATGCGCCTCGCATAAAAAATACTAGAGGCACGACGCTAGAGGCGCATATGATATGCGGCTCGCATAGCATTTTTGGTGTGCCTCACATAGCGTTTTCCCTAGTAGTGTTTATAAGAAAAGTGGCTGTGAGAAAAGCTTCATCCCAAAACTTAAGAGGCATGGATGCATGAGCTAGCAAAGCAAGTCCGATCTCAATAATATAACGGTGTTTGTGTTTAGCGGAACCATTTTGTTGATGAGCATGTGGACATGATACATGATGAGTAGTGTCGACTTTTTGCACAAACTATTGAGTTTTTCATATTCACCACCCCAATCAGTTTGCATAGTAATAATTTTACTATCAAATTTGTGTTCAACTAATTGTTGAAAATTGAGAAAAACTTGATAAACATCAGACTGTTTCTTGAGTAAATATATCCAAGTAAATTTACGGAAATCATCGATAAAGCTTACATAGTATAAAATTTTGCCAACAGAAAAAGGTATTGGACCCCATACATCAGAAAACACTTGCTCTAAAGGAACAGTGGAGACACTAGTAGAGACACGATATTGAAGTTGGTGACTTAGCTAGTTTACAGGGATCACAGATGTATGGGTTTATTTCAGGAGAGTGTGAAAATATTACCACAAATGAAGAAGGATGTCCTAGGTGGCGATGCCATGTCAAAGAAGACGACTTTATTATGAAGAATGCTTGCTCGGAAGACCCAGTCGAGAAAGGCACTAGCGAGTAGAGACCACCATGCCATGGTCCCTTAAAGAGAGTTCTCCTTGTGGCCTGATCCTTAATCAAAAAGAAATATTGGTGAAACTCAAGAGACACATCATTATCAAGAGTAAGTTTGTGAACATAAAGTAAGTTTTTGGATGCACTAGGAACATGAAGAATATTTTTGAGTTGTAGAGAACTATGGGGGGTGCACAATATAGAATGACCAATATGAGCAATTTTCATAGTTACCATCGGCTATGTGGACATAGTCATGTCCTTTGTACTTGTCATGGATGGAGAGCATGCTCAACTTACCAGTAACATGGTTGATAGCACCAGTGTCAGGATACCAGTTTGTGTACACACCATAGGATGCAATGTTAGCACCCTTCTCATCTCTATCACCATCATCATCACGATGATCACGGTATTTCTGGAACCTTCACAAATAGTCACTAGCAGGGTGACCATGGATTTTGCAGATTTGACATGTAACATCAACAAAGGGGGGTGGCGCCTTCCTCCATCATCATCACGATGACACGAGCGATCATCGTAGCGACAATCACGGTCATGACGATCATCATAGCAATTATGCCAACTAAGGTCATCCTGGCGACTACCGTAGTTTCTGTCATCTTAGAGGTGGTCATCATGGGGGCCTGCACATGGCGGAGGAGGGCAGTCACTGCTGCGACGAGCCATATTGGAAGATGATGTAAACCCCTCAGCCATGTCATCCTTCTTGTGTAGCTGATCAAAAGCTTGTGATACGTCCATTTTGCATCACTGTTCTATATCATAATTTACTGTTATTCATTGATATATTTCATATTAAGAGATGTTACTTATGTTATTTCATCTGTTTTTGCATGGTTGATGACTTTTGGAGGATGGACCGCTGAAGTCAGGATTCTGATGGAAAAGGCACAGTTTGGAGGCAAAATTCGCAAAGATCAGAAAATCTCGGAAAATATATGGAACATCCTATTTTTCTAGAGGACGAAGGAAGCCAGAAGGGGGAGCAGAGATGGGCCACAGGGGGCCCACACCACCCCATGGCGCGGGCCACCCTAGGCCACACCACCAGGTGGTGTGGACACCCTGGCCCACCTCTGGCTCTGCTCTTTGGCGTATATAATCCTCCCGAAACCCTAAGACTTGGGGGGCAACCACAGAAAGATTCCGCTTCCTCTGCGGGGCGGAAAACTACAGAGAGAGAAACAACTCTCTGGCAGGCAGAAATCTGCTGAGGGAATTCCTTCTCGGAGAGGGGAGATCGTCGCCATCAACACCGTCATCACGCTGGACTTCATCGGGATCATCATCATCATCTCCGCCAGCACCATCATCACCACTCCATACCGCTATAACAATTGGGTTGAATCTTGCATAGTTCTTAGGGGAAACTTTCCTGGTGTTGATTACATGTTGTAATTGATGCTATTGAGTGGAACCATTGAATTATCGTTCATGTTCAGATTGCTACATATCATTATTTCATCTCTGATCTTGATCCATATGATGTCTTGTGAGTAGTTCCTTTAGTTCTTGAGGACATGGGAGAAGTCATGTTGTTAATAGTGGAATTCAATGGTTAGATAATTAAGTTGTGGTGTTATTCTTCTAGTGGTGTCATGTGAACGTCGACTACATGACACTTCACCTTTATGGGCCTAGGGGAATGCATTATGTATTTGGCTACGAATCGCAGGGGTTGCCGGAGTGACAGAAACCTGAACCCCCGTTAGGAAACCTTTGCACAAGGGAGTGTAGGATCTCAGAGTTTAAAGCTGTGGTTAGGTTTCTATCTTAATTACTTTCTTGTACTTGCGGATGCTTGCAGGGGGTATAATCAGAAGTATGTATTAGTCCTAGGAAGGTTAGTACATTAGCACAGGTTCACCCACACAACATTTATCAAACTAAAGTAGATTAATCAACTATATGAAGCGGAAACACTTGACGATATTCCCATGTGTCCTCGAGAACGTTTGGTCATCTTAAGTAATACAACTGGCTTGCCCTTTGCTAAAGAAAGGATTGGGCCACTTGTTGAAATTATTACTATTGTCTTTTATTTACTCGCACTTTACTTATCTGCATTATCAAAACCCCCTAAAAATCCGTTTGCTAAGTATTACAGAGAATTGTTGATCCAAGACACTCGTCAATACCTTCTGCTCCTCGTTGGGTTTGACACTCTTACTTATCGAAAATACTGCGATAGACCCCCTATACTTGTGGGTCATCAGCTTGCACCTGGCTAAATAGATCGGATAGTGTGGTGTTTGGGTTGGCGTTGACTGCTGTCTTCAGCGTGTTGTATGAGTCCCCAAGCCCGTGGAGGATGGAAAAGATGTGCTCATCATCGTCAAGTGGCTGCAAGTTCATAGGCAAAAGTTTTGATCTTGGCAAAGTATTTCTCCGTAGACAAGTCTCCTTTCTTGGTATCATTCAGGGCAAACCAGAGTTCGAGAGCGACATAGAGTCATCATGGGAGACTCCAGAACCGCCCACACTTCTGCAGATGTCTCGATACCAATGGAATGTGACAAGATGTCTGGCGACACAAAATTGAGGATGTAGCACATAACCTGTTGGTTGCTAGTGATCCAAGAAGCGTACTCTGGATTTTCGACTTTAACTACCTTGTCATGCTTGTCCTCAACCGAGATATCTTCAACATGAGTTTTTTCTATTCCCTTCACTAGATTGAGAACACGAGCAATATGGAGAGCAAGAGTGACGATGACCTTCCAGACTAGAGCATTGGCACGGGTGAGGAGCTGTGTCAGCGGCGCTCCAAGGGCAGTGGCTAGGGCCATCACAGAAGAGGACAACGACGACATCGGGTGTGGCTATGATGCATCTATGTGATCAGTAGTGGCGGCTTGTTTTGGCTTGTGTTTTTGGATGTATCTAGGGTTGTTCCGGCTGCAACTGCAAGGATCTACAGCGGCAGCGGTGTATTGTTCTTGGGTTGTAGTTTATGTGGTGGCAGCAACAGGGCTACGTCGACGACAAGATATTGGCGGTGGCAGTAGGGCTTCAACAGTGGTGTGGAGCTTTTTTTCTCTCGACAGCTAGGTCATCAAGAGAGGAGGCTCTGATACCATATTAGGTTTTGGGTGTAACGATGCGTACCTGTGGGGCATCGGTTCCGTGTTAATATAGGCGCATGAAAATCCCCTGGCTGGTGGCAGCATACACGGAGGTGTATTGTAGAGTGGAGTACTAACATCTTTAAAAGGGCGAAGACACACACACACACACGTCGACAAGGCACAATCTAACTGGAGGTAAGAGCATCTCCACCGGCGTGCCAAACCCAGTCCCTTACTGAGTTAGCGGCTAGAGGCCAAAAAATAGCTCACACCAGAGGCTCCCAACTACTGTCGAAAGATTGGTCAGCCTTGCAATCTATCCGGCACCCCTTGCCGCCCCCGACAACCAGGGGCTATGCTGGGGCTGCAGCAACGTGCGCCACACTAGAAAGGCAGCGTCGGGCCCCCTTGCCACCCACACAAGATAAACCACATCCCATTTTTCCCACCTCTCCTTCCTTCCTTTCCTACCACCCTACAAATTGCCGCCGTCCCCACCAGCAATTCTTTGACCCGATATTGGCTAGTATCGCCCACCTAGTGCACTACCCATTCCCTAGGGTGTGACCCACACCCTAGCATTTACCCACCTAGTTCTTGTCGTGCTCGCGCCGTCGATAATGCCACCAATTTTGCGACTGGGAGATTGCCTGCCATCGACCGAGGAGACTCTCCACCCCTCTCATGAGAGGTCGTTTGAGTCGTTCGCATATCTGCATCGCCGCAGTTGTCTCTAGGGCATAAGGTGCGTCCCTCTCGACTACGAACCTTGTCGAGGTCACCACACATAGAAGGTTCTCTACCTTTTTCCTAGGTGATTGATGCATGTTAAATGCATACATGAACTTTGAAGTTTATTGACACATATTATCATGTATTTGCATCTTATAGAATGTTATATCCATGATTTACATTGATTTTGGGGATTTTCTAAACAATCCCCTCTCCTCTGGTTCTAACTCCGCAGGACAAGAAATCCCTGTTTTGTGCATTTTTATTTTTTATGGACCAAAACAAAGTTAAATGACCCGAAGATTTTTCAAGGAGTATTTTTCGCGAAGAGAAGCAACTAGAGCACCAGGAGGTCACGAGGGCCTCATGGTATGGGAAATAGGCCTAGTGGCACAGTCACCCTAGTCGGCCACGCCACCTACCCTTGTTCGAACCTCGTTGCTTGGCTCACCAACGCGATCCCAGAACATATGGAGGCAGAGATTGAAAACACCAAAACAGAGAATCTACAGGACACCACCAGTGGAGATTGGAGGGGGAACCACTACTGGAATCGCCTCCTGTTGCCTCCACCCCCTCCAGTGTGGTCACCATCAACATTTACAACGAGATCATCTCCATCCATCTACTATAATCTCTTATCAAACATGATGTGTGATGCAATTTATGACACTACATCCTAAAAAGACTGAGCTTCTATGCAATATACCAATCCCTGGACTGATTCATTGGCTCACATAGAACAAATGAATATCAAAGTAATATTCGTGTAATGATCTAGAATATTCAATTATTACAAAGTTGCTTAGCACGAAGGCTAGCTCAAATTATTCAAATATAAAATAGCATAAATAAGCAACTCCTCTATCTTCAAATTGTGCCACAGGTGAACAAGTGTGGAGTCGAGTACCACGACTTATATGATCACTCAGAGTCAGAATATCCTGCAACGTGAAACGTTGCAGCCACAAATGGTCAATACATTGAATGTATGGCAAGTAGAGATAAGTAATGAGACATAGTACCTAGCAACTACATGCTAATTTGGATAGGTGGAGCTTTGGCTAGATTGAAGTTTTAAATACCTTGTTGTGCTACTTTTCCAAATTAAATTTGATCCTCAACAACCCAATTAAGTTCACCCATTAAGTTTTTGTAATTAAGAAGTCGAGATGAGTGAGAAATATGTCATATCTCTAGAATTAAGTTGCTCATGATGTCCATAACCGGGGACACAACTTAGTACTTAGATTAGATACTATGCAAGGGTTTGTACACTATACCCATGTGACCTGGTCAACCCGCTCGTACCACCACAATCATTTTTTGTCATGGTAGGGAGAAGTCCAAGATGAGACAATTCGAGAAGTAGCTCCCCAAACCTGCTGCGCACCGTACCAACCTAACCATTCACTACATCTCTGGCTAAGCTGGGTTCGAGTTGCCACAACCTACTAAGTCTAACCAACCGCCCATTTAATTATTGGCACATGGCTATACATGTAAGATACTATAATAAAGAAACAAATCCTTTATCAGTACCCTAGGCGGTGTTCCCCACCATAAATCTGCACTCTGATTACAATCAAACCAATTTTCCTAGGTAGTTCATTAATATTTATGTTGTTTTAGTTAAACAAAACATAGGTACTACCATAACATAAGTCTAATGCCATCCCTGTCTAAATACCATTGCTAAGCATCAACTACAACTATGATGGCTCACCTATCAAGGAAATGTACATAGTAGTAATGGGACATATCATAGCAATAGATATAATTACTACACATGCATCTAAAAGATACACTACAACGCGAAGGAAAATAGTAGGACAAAATCATGAACACATTAGCATCTACTTGCCTTGATTATAGGTGTCGAGAGTAGAATCCTCACATAAGAAAGCGCTGCACTTGTTGCAATCTACATGCCATAATTGCATAGATAATAAACAAGCATACGCAACATAAACAAATGCTCACATGCATGCATGATTATTTAATATGGTGCAGTAGTGTATAATAGTTCTCTGGACAGTATTAGACCACATGATGCATGTAGAATTTTTTTTGATGCAATAAAGTATTTATTTTAAAACTAGGCCTCCATGACAAGGTTGGCTAAGTCTGATGATAGCATGGAGAACACTATCTACACCGCTTCCATGGTTGGTGCTTCTAATTAGAGTTGGTGGTTATCGTGTGGTAGCTTCCTGAATGTCGGGAGGAGTGGGAAATAGACGGAGACTTCGGCTGGGCATTTAAGAGGCAGAGCTAACGGATATGAGGTGCGAGGGGAGGGGAATCTCACCCTGCAGGACTCGCTAGCGCCGCCATCGGGACCTAGCCCGAGATACCGAATGCCACCATCGGTTCATCAAGCTCGCAAGCGCCGTAGGTGCCACCAATCTTGGATGAGCGGTAAGGGCTTCAGCTTATGCGGAGGTGGCACATTGGCTTCTGTGGTGTCAGAATCAGCTTCGGGTGGGGGAGGAGGGAGGAACACATGAGGATGGAGGGAGGCCGCTGGGGCGACACGAGGGAAGGTGGTGGCAGTGACGCGTGTGGTGTAGATCTATTTTTTTGGCCTGGTGTAGATCTAGGTTAGCATGGAGGCATGGATGCATCAGTGTGCTTCTTTGGGTGAGCGTGGAGGCATTGGATGGGTGTTTAACAGTTTATATCATACCAAGATTGCCGATCCGTGGGAAGCGGATTCTTGTGATTTCATTGGTTGTAGACGAAAAAAATCATTTTCTAGTTACCAAGTGTCAAAGAGGGTGCATTTTGGGTAGCATCTACCAAGAATATGTTGTAAAATTGTACTAGTATATTTTATAAAAATATTACAACACATAGTAGGTACAAATCACCAATTGGTTGCATCTAGATGCTTTCCATCCACCTCTCACAATACAGACAATGTTCTACGGATTCAGCTAGTGACATGGGTATGCACTATAGGTACCCGGGATTATGCTATATGGTTTGGTCCAAGGAGAAGTCCACGACATAAATAAAGCCCATGAAGATTTGGGTGGCCCAAGCCTAGGGAGATGTGACTCCCTTGAGGACATGACAAAGTGTATATAGGAAACTTAAAAGGGGAACCCTAATCTGTAACCGACTCGGCCTGTTATCCCGAGACCTATCCTCCCTATATAAAGGTTAGGAGGGGGTAGCGAGATGGACATCGCAACCCTAGTTTATACAGTGCCAGATTGCATCTACGCACCCTGTAAACCTTCGGTTCCCCATTAATCAAGAGCAGACAAGAAGGAGTAGGGTTCCTTCGAACGAGCTGAACCTGGGTAAACCCTCGTGTCCCCGATGTGTTTGTTTGCTAGCCGATCGATGCCTCCACCGCTCCCCACTTCCTTAAACCCAAGTCCATCAACCATGGGCATTAATGTGTTAACCCCTTGTCAATTGGCAACGTATGTGGGAACTAGGAGCATTGATGTTGCGGCTTTGATGGCCCCATCACCCGTGATCTACAACTCTACTGTAGCGGAGAACCGTGTAACATCCGGGGTAAAACCACTACTAGAAAATCGCTTGCTGTTTTATTTTTGTGCATCATCATGACCGCATGCTCATGTCATCATGCCACATTGCATTTGAGTATCATCATGACATCATGCATAAGTTTGCCTCTTAAAAGTATTTTTCCCAAAAGTCTATTTAGTTTTCTACATTAGCCCCTTCTTATTTCAAAGTATAAATCTTTGGGTTTTTATGGATCTTTTATTTGTCTAAAAATTATTTGCAAAAGTCTTCTAAAAAATGTTTTTCCAAGGGAGGCCACCACCGGCCAAGCCCAAAGGCCCAGCTGGTAGTAGCCTACCACCCCGGCTAAATCCTTACCCTAGATCTCTCTAGTACCAAACCCTAACCCTAAATTCGTACCTAAAGCTAATCCTAGTCCTACCCCTTCTTCTCGAAGCAACTCTAGGGTCTGCGGAAGAACGGATAGAAATGACGCAATGCTCTGAGCCATGATAGAAAGACCGAGAATCATCCTATCGTGCCCGACTGATTACTGATGACACGCAGAACAACACACATAGCCCGTCCATGGAAACAACGGAGTAGGGCAAGCATGCAGTACTTGCCACCACCAGTGTACCCGCATAAAAGACCAGCGAAACCCGATAAACCTATAGTAAATAGAGAAAGAGAGGAAGTAGACCTAAGGCTTTTTGAATGAGAGAGTTTCCGCCGCGTGTTTTATAACCGGATGAGAGGGCAAGATAGCACGAGAGGGAAGCTTTCACCTGCCTAAGCAAGCCTACACTAGCAGCTAGGCTTCTGCCGCGAGAACTCGCGGCCGGCTAGGTTCTAGGGCATCACACCGACTATGGACGGATCTCACTATACGATCTCACCGCAACAACCCGTGTTGTCTATCATCTATGCTGACAGACAACCCTATGTCTGTGTAAAATCAGCTTCTACCATGAGCTTATGACTCCATGTTGGTTCCCAGTTGGGCCCACGACCGCGAGAAATTGTGGAGGGTATGGGTTTATGTACCCATATCGTCTCCTGTCGGGCCCCATGTCTGCGAGAATCACGGCCGCTATGGGCTTACGATGCAACATCGGCGGGCCCCATGTCCATGAGAAACCATTGTCAGTATGCACTCTCCATGCCATGTCGTCCATCGTCGGGCCCTAGGGCTACGAGAAAACATGTCTGGCACAGGCGCACAGCGCCACGTAGGCTCTCCGCGAGCCTATGCCCACAAGAGTCTGCGGGAGGCATGGGATGACGGCACCACGTTGGATCTCCGCAGGCCCCGCCATCCGACGGGTGCGGAGGCATGTCATGGCGAAAACACCAATCACCACGAGCATTAGAGTTCTCTTAAATTGACAGCGGGCCCCTGTCGTGCGCGCAACACACCATGACGCGGGGTACGACGGCGCGTAGTACATCCATCCTGAAGGGAATATGCCCGAGAGGCAATAATAAAGTGGTTATTATCTTATTCCATGTTTATGATAAATGTTTATTTTGCATGTTATAATTGTATTAATTGTCAACGTTAATACATATGTGTTTAATAAACAAAATATAAAGTTCTTACTAACGCCTCTCATATAAACTAGCGCGTTGATTAACAAGATGATCAAGGTTTCCTGATCATGGTATTGGATGTTGTTAATAACAAGGTCACAACATTGGTGGAACGATGTGATGAACATTCATCCGAAGTATAGCATTACGATCAAAGTCATTACGTTTATATTGCTATAACATCATACAAAGTAATCCTAGTCCTTAGACCATGAGATCATGTTAATCACTAATACCGGAAGAGTATCTTGATAACATCAAACGTCACACTGTAATAGGGTGACTATAAAGGTGGGTTCAGTGCTACAAAGGTGTTATGTAGAGGCTCATGGATAAAGAGTGGGATTTGTCTATACAGATGAAGGATATATATACTTGGGGCCCTCTCAGTGACATCACATTTAAATAGCTTGCAAGCAAGTGATGTGATCACTAGAATGTTATATCACGGGAACGGGAAAAGAGTGCATGTCGGTAACGAGATCAAACTAGGTATTGAGATACCAATGATCGAATCTCGAACATGTAATATAGCGCGACAAAAGGGATTTAGTTATGACGTTATAGGTTCACACGACCACAAGAGTCATCGTTGAATGTGTGGGAGTCAGTACGGATCTTCAGGTCCCGCTGCTGATTATTGGTCGGAGAGGGTTCTCGATCATGTTTGCATTATTCGTGAACTATAGGGTGACATACTTAAGGGATACCTACACCATTTGGAGCAAATATATTTCAGATAAAGATTTAAGAAAGCGCTAGAATCATTTCGATGGAAACCGAAATTGTTTCAGGTGAAATTACAGAAACTGGTTCTGCATGTGATATTGAAATGTTGTAGGGGGTTTTGTGTGAATGTTTGTTAATTAAAGTAATTAACAAAATTCTGAATAAAATAAATAAAATAGTTTTATATAATGAGAGCTTGCATTAAATTTGGTGGAAATTTAATGCATGTGAGTGGACATGAGTGGAGGTGCGTGTTTATGTGAGTGGGAGCTCCACCCACATGAATGAGGGAGAGGTGGGGGCAGCCACCATGGCCGTCGCCATGCCCCCTAGGGCTTCCACCTCCCTATATAAGGAGCATCTCCTCTATAACACCCTCGAATCGGCCCTATGCAAGTTTTAGCGCTTCCCGCCAAACCCGCATAGAAACGATTCAAGGACGCCCACCAGGCACTTGCGTGCGGGTGGAGAACGAAGTAATACCATTACACATTAGTCCACGATGGAACCCACAGAACATATATATATACAACAACGGCTCCATGAGTCAAGAATACAGATATACTATACAAAGTTCCAAATCACCTAGAAAACGATAGAGCGTCCGACTACGGACAAGATGCAAATGGGGCTAAGAGCCCTGAAGAATAACCAATGGCGTCCATAACCCTGCCCAGGCCAAGCCGGAAGGGTAGCCCTGCTAACGAAGTCGAACTCGTACCTGCTAAACAAAAGGGGTGCCGACAAAGGGCAAAGGAACAATAGGAGCGTCAGTACTGAGGCCAGTACATGGCAAGGCGAGAATTCAGCGGTCCTCGCCTACACAGGTATGGTGGGCTGAAGCGGTAGCACAGCGGCACTAAACAACCTATAGAGACTCGATACAACTGGCGGTTATCAGAGAGGGGTAAGAAAGCCCTATCCGGATCCAACCTGATACTAACACCAGAAAAACTCATCCTGGTATTTCCCTCCTCGAGACCAAACTAGGAAGTTGGACCAAGGAACTCACACAGTTGGCAGTTTTATTTTGTTCCATTATAGTTGAAGCACTTACTAGTCAGATTTATAGCATGAGTCATCGTGATAGCATAAGTAGTGGGCGGTTTTAGCTAACATTCTGTTGTAGTTGGAACGTTTACTAGTCAGATATAATTGTCCTGAGGAATCCCAAAACCCAGCAGTTGTTGGCACTTTTATCACATTCCATTGGAGTTGCAATACTTACTAGGCATGTACAGCTTGTCACAAAACAACCCCAGATCCACCAGTTGTTGGCATTTTAATATCCATTCCATTGTAGTGAAGCTGATAACTAGTCACATATTAAGTCAAATTTATAGCACTACTTTAGTTATGCTTGTCTATGATCAAGATACTGTGCTCCAAGTCATCCATAACCGCGGACACGGCCTTCAGAAAGATTTACCCTGCAGGGGTGCACAAATAGCAACACACACATGATCGACCTCGGAAAAACCAAATCAAAACCCAACGAGGCTTTCACGACAAAGCAATCACAGGATTCATAAAATATTTCAGGGGGCCACCCCATTAAGCTACCCGCAACGAAGTTGGCCGGCTCCGAGACGGACCCAACGTTTGCACCAATGGCTGTAAACGACTAGGAACCCAAAAGTGTGACTGGGCTTGTCGATACCGCGAAAACACTCCGCAATCCTAAACAGTACAGGTGCTCCACGCACAATCTTAAATAAAGCAGTAAAGCATGGCATAAGTACAGGATAGTAATAAATCCCCAAACTAGTTTGTGGCCCCAAGAAATAAGAAATGAATCAAGCTCTGGCTAAGGGGGATTCATAGACTCTCCCGTATGTGGATAGTGCGAATAGTCAAGGAACAAGTATCAAGTACTCGGGGCCTATGGGACACAAGTGGACATGAAAAACCAAATAGCATATATTGTCCACCGGTGCCTCTTTCATTAGTTGTCCCAGCAATTTAATAGTTGTATTTAAAGTCATGATCCTTTCCACCGTAAAGCATATGACAACATTCCAACAACTGTGTGGTACTTCACGACACGAGATCGCACCTGAGCAAGCGGCTACGACTCGCAAGACCATCTATCTACCAACATCAGGTTATAGGAGGTGTCCAAGGCAATATAAAGGCTACGGGGAATATATCTGGTATGGAACACTAAAGCATCGCGACACGGATAGCAATAGATCAACAGGAGGAAATAAAGGCTATAAATGCAAAATAGGTAGAAGGGGGAGAATGCTCTCTTGGGAAACACTGCCGAAGGTTCATCCGGAGAACTTGTCGATACTCGCATCCACTCATCGGCCTAGTCCGCGAAGAAGCAAACACTAGAAGAAGCACCGGATGCAATATTTAATACTACAGCGAAAGATCCGACATGATTATGATATGATGTAGATGCGGTGCAATTAGGCAGTATTAAGCGGAACCGGGGTCCGGACAATTAATTAAAAGGTTCAAGTTATTTAGATACCCCGGATTTTAAATGTGGAATTAACAAGGCAAAGCATGACATCGGTTCGCTACACAAATTAAATGGGGCCAATATAAGACTAGTATATCCCGCATATAGACTCCATATTTAATTTAGGTGAATCGGCATAATGCCCCCAAGCCACAGACAGGTATGCATGCATGAACAATTAATATGCAATAAGTTTTATATACAACATTTATAAAATAGGGGCTCGGGAAAAGGTTCACACATCTGGGTTCAGAAGATCTTGGGTTCCAGGGGTTCGGGTCTGGGTCTCAGGGGTTTGATGGGAATAGGATCGGTCTTCGGAGGTCGCTTCAATCGGATCCGTGGCGAAGTACTTGTCGTTCCTTGTAGAAGTCCTTGTTAATCCGTGGTGACGAACTTCGGGTTCGGGTCTTCAGGGTTTGACGAACTTGGTGTTCCGGGCATCTCCGGGTCGAGGATCTTGGCGTCCCTGAAGAAGCTCATGTAGTGCCGAGGGGTTCGGTCTTCGGAAGATCTTGTCGATGGTTAATGGCGAACTCGAATGGATCAGGTACCGGTGGTCTTCGGATCCGTGTAGGAGATCTTGACGCCTGTGACGAAGAACTCGGGTTTCGAAGGAGGTCTTGGAGTTCCCTGTCGGAGGTCTTGGCGGGATCTCGATGTTGTGGTGGTCGATGATGGACTTATCGGATTCTGCGGTCTTGAGAAGATCTTGATGCATGGAGACAATTATCTTCGAGGCCATCGGGTGGCATCGAGCGATCTCACACGGGCTCGAACCAAACGTTTAGGCAGGAATAAGACCAACACCAAGAGTGGCAAGAAACAACTAGCATCTACCACCACTCAGCAACGTTGGTCCAAAGCAGAGAACCTGCTCATGAGGGTGAGCACGCGGGATGACGTCGCACCACACGGACGGGGTCGATGGGTGGGGCCGCGGGGCGCACGGTGCCGGTACGGACGACAGTGGGGTTAGGCACCGCGTGGCGGAGGTCCGGGAGGCGGCCTGGGACAGGGGTCGGAGCTTGCCGTGGTAGAGACGGGTGGCGGCTAGGGGGCTTAGCGGCGAGGTCGGCCAGAGACAGAGGAGAGGGCGGCGGTGGACAGCGAGGCAGGTGGAGAGGAGGGCGGCCAAGGAGAAGGGGAGCACGGGCTACAGCGCCGAGGAAGTGCGGCCCGGCGGCGCTTGACGTGGGGGAAAAGGGGACGGGGCACCGGCTGCCGCTGCGGAGAGCGAAGCCAGGGGAGGCCGGCGGTGGCGAAACGGAGCTCGAGGCCGGAAGGGGACGCGTCCACAGCCGAGGATGGCGAGGACAGTGGGCCGAGGCGGCGCTCCGCGAGGTGGAGAAGAGGCGTCTGACGGCGGGGTTGCAGGCGACACGAGGTGGCGGCGCTCCCGCGCATGGAGGAGGCGGTGGCCGGCGAGCTTGCTGGCGGCCGCCGAGGTCACGCTACCGGGGCGGGCTGGTGCCGCGACAGAGGGAGGACGGAGGGACTGATGGGGCTGTGGAGGAAGGCGGCGACGGGGCTTGGCCCGGATCGAGGGCGGAGGAAGGTGGCGATCTGGTGGGTGGCGGAGAAGAGAGGCAGGGGAGAGAGGCGGGTCTCTCCCGTGAGAGAGTGGGGCCAGGCGGGAGGGGGGGAGATCCCGAGCGAGCGGTCGGTGAGGGGCAGGGTCACGCATGTGGGGATTGGGCGCGTCTGCGGGAGTGCGTGCAGGTGCAGGGCTGGTGTGGGCCCGGGGCTAGGCTGGCGTGTGGTGGAGGGAGAGAGGATTTGGCTGGGTGCGTGCGTGTGGGATGGAGGGTGGCGGCAGGTGGCCAGGTGGCTGCAGGCGGGCGGGAGATAGGGGTAGGGAGAGAGGGAGTGGGCCAGGCGGGGTGAGGTGGCGAGCACGGATTGGCTAAGATGAGGTGGCGATGGGGTGTGCTGGCAGGAGGGGATGGGAGCGGGAGGGAGCTGCGCGCGCGGCTGTTTGGCAACGGGGAAGGAAAATGGTTAGGGTGTGGGCTGGATAGGTGGGTTAGGGTTAGACAGGTTTTAGAGATAGGGTTACCTTTAGGGTAGTTTTAGTTTGGAGGTGGCCGGGTGGGCTTTTGGGCCTAGCTGGCTGCCTCCCAAAAATAATGTAAATATTTTAACTGTTTAAAATGGGGCTTTTGAAATCCATTTGTAGACAAAACAAAATATTTCGGCCAAGCCTGGGTTTTGTATTTGAATAAAGATAGGGCGTTTAGAAAACAAAACCAGGCTTTTCAAAATTTATTTTAGACAAAACCATGCATGATGATGACGATTCTCAAATGCAAGGTGGCATGATGACATGAGCATGCGATCATGATGATGCAATGCACAAAAACATAGCGATTTTCTAGTAGTGGTTTTAGCGGGATGCCACAATTCGACACCACTAACAATGGATCTCGCCCTCGAGATCCGCCTCATGGTATGGGGAAGAAGGCTGATGACCCGAATCTTCTCGCTTCGTGTAGATGCTAGCGACACCACTAACAAGAGGTCGTTGTCTGTGATCGTCGAGAGAACACTCCGGGAACAAAGGGCGAAGGTAGAGGTATCAACAAATAAAGCCACCTCTAACTTCGATAGAAAGAGAGAACCGATGCATTCTCATCCACTACAATGTACGAGAGTAAATAGATTGAGTAGTCGGCATGGGGGCCAATCCATCACGCACACAAACTATTACTCCGCACATTCAGTAGAAAAGCGTGCAACCCTTCTCGGAATCAGACTGAAGATCTCGACAAGCGAGGTTCGGAAACAAAGGAGTGATGCAGACTCTGCATCAGATCTGGCGTAGACGATGTCGTCGCGTCGAAAAAACACCGGAAGGCACAAACAAGGAACAAAAAATGGTACCACAGATAAAGGATCACTCAGATAGCATGAAGTCCGGAGGTGGAAACACCGTTGCCAAAGGAGGAAACAAAAACCCTGAAGGTACGACAGAACCCAACCACGAGAAATCCTGGACTCGAAGAAAAGATAAGAGAACAGATCCAAAACACGCAGAGGTAAGAGGAGAATAGCAGAGGGTAAGGAGTAAAAGAAGACCTAATTAGATCTATCCAACCGATTTTCGAAAATAGTTTTTGACACTCTACTTCGGCCGTTAGCTAGGTTATCCTACAGGCTGGACTTGTGGGGTATCGCAACTGCTGAGCTCTGATACCACTTTATAACACCCTCGAATCGGCCCTATGCAAGTTTTAGCGCTTCCCGCCAAACCCGCATAGAAACGATTCAAGGACGCCCACCAGGCACTTGCGTGCGGGTGGAGAACGAAGTAATACCATTACACATTAGTCCACGATGGAACCCACAGAACATATATATATACAACAACGGCTCCATGAGTCAAGAATACAGATATACTATACAAAGTTCCAAATCACCTTGAAAACGATAGAGCGTCCGACTACGGACAAGATGCAAATGGGGCTAAGAGCCCTGAAGAATAACCAATGGCGTCCATAACCCTGCCCAGGCCAAGCCGGAAGGGTAGCCCTGCTAACGAAGTCGAACTCGTACCTGCTAAACAAAAGGGGTGCCGACAAAGGGCAAAGGAACAATAGGAGCGTCAGTACTGAGGCCAGTACATGGCAAGGCAAGAATTCAGCGGTCCTCGCCTACACAGGTATCGTGGGCTGAAGCGGTAGCACAGCGGCACTAAACAACCTATAGAGACTCGATACAACTGGCGGTTATCAGAGAGGGGTAAGAAAGCCCTATCCGGATCCAACCTGATACTAACACCAGAAAAACTCATCCTGGTATTTCCCTCCTCGAGACCAAACTAGGAAGTTGGACCAAGGAACTCACACAGTTGGCAGTTTTATTTTGTTCCATTATAGTTGAAGCACTTACTAGTCAGATTTATAGCATGAGTCATCCTGATAGCATAAGTAGTGGGCAGTTTTAGCTAACATTCCGTTGTAGTTGGAACGTATACTAGTCAGATAAAATTGTCCTGAGGAATCCCAAAACCCAGCAGTTGTTGGCACTTTTATCACATTCCATTGGAGTTGCAATACTTACTAGGCAGGTACAGCTTGTCACAAAACAACCCCAGATCCACCAGTTGTTGGCATTTTAATATCCATTCCATTGTAGTGAAGCTGATTACTAGTCACATATTAAGTCAAATTTATAGCACTACTTTAGTTATGCTTGTCTATGATCGAGATACTGTGCTCCAAGTCATCCATAACCGCGGACACGGCTTTCAGAAAGATTTACCCTTCAGGGGTGCACAAATAGCAACACACACACGATCGACCTTGGAAAAACCAAATCAAAACCCAACGAGGCTTTCACGACAAAGCAATCACAGGATTCATAAAATATTTCAGGGGGCCACCCCATTAAGCTACCCGCAACGAAGTTGGCCAGCTCCGAGACGGACCCAAGGTTTGTGCCAATGGCTGTAAACGACTAGGAACCCAAAAGTGTGACTGGGCTTGTCGATACCGCGAAAACACTCCGCAATCCTAAACAGTACAGGTGCTCCACGCACAATCTTAATTAAAGCAGTAAAGCATGGCATAAGTACAGGATAGTAATATAGCCCCAAACTAGTTTGTGGCCCCAAGAAATAAGAAATGAATCAAGCTCTGGCTAAGGGGGATTCATAGACTCTCCCGTATGTGGATAGTGCGAATAGTCAAGGAACATGTATCAAGTACTCGGGGCCTACGGGACACAAGTGGACATGAAAAACCAAATAGCATATATTGTTCACCGGTGCCTCTTTCATTAGTTGTCCCAGCAATTTAATAGTTGTATGTAATGTCATGATCCTTTCCACCGTAAAGCATATGACAACATTCCAACAACTCTGTGGTACTTCACGACACGGGATCGCACCTGAGCAAGCGGCTACGACTCGCAAGAACATCTATCTACCAACATCTAGTTATAGGAGGTGTCCAAGGCAATATAAAGGCTGCAGGGAATATATCTGGTATGGAACACTAAAGCATCGCGACACGGATAGCAATAGATCAACAGAAGGAAATAAAGACTATAAATGCAAAATAGGTAGAAGGGGGAGAATGCTCGCTTGGGAAACACTTCCGGAGGTTCATCCGAAGATCTTGTCGATACTCGCATCCACTCATCGGCCTAGTCCGCGAAGAAGCCAACACTAGAAGAAGCACCAGATGCAATATTTAATACTACGGCAAAAGATCCGGCATGATTATGATATGATGCAGATGCGGTGCAATTTGGTAGTATTAAGCGAAACCGGGGTCCCAACGATTAATTAAAAGGTTCAAGTTATTTAGATACCCTGCATTCTAAATGTGGAATTAACAAGGCAAAGCATGGCATCGGTTCACTAAACAAATTAAATGGGGCCAATATAAAACTAGAATAGCCCGCATATAGACTCCATATTTAATTTAGGTGAATCGGCATAATGCCGCCAAACCACAGACATGTATGCATGGATGAACAATTAATATGCAACAAGTTTTATATACAACATTTATAAAATAGGGGCTCGGGAAAAGGTTCACACATCTGGGTTCGGAAGATCTTGGGTTCCGGGGGTTCGGGTCTGGGTTTCAGGGGTTTGACGGGAACGGGATCGGTCTTTGGAGGTCGCTTCAATCGGATCCGTGGCGAAGTACTTGCCATTCCTTGTAGAAGTCCTTGTTAATCCGTGGCGATGAACTTCGGGTTCGGGTCTTCAGGGTTTGACGAACTTGGTGTCCCGGGCATCTCCGAGTCGAGGATCTTGGCGTCCCTAAAGAAGCTCATGTAGTTTCGGTCTTCGGAAGATCTTTTCGATGGTTGATGGAGAATTCGAATGGATCAGGTACCGGTGGTCTTCGGATCCGTGTAGGAGATCTTGATGCCTATGACGAAGAACTCAGGTTCGGAAGGAGGTCTTGGCGTTCCTTGATGGAGGTCTTGGCCGACCGAGGCTCGGTCTTCGGAAGATCTTGGCAGAATCCGGGATCTCGACGTTGTGGTGGTCGATGATGGACTTATCGGATGCCGCGGTCTTGAGAAGATCTTGATGCATGGAGACAATTATCTTCGGGGCCATCGGGTGGCATCCACCGATCTCACATGGGCTCGAACCAAACGTTTAGGCAGGAATAATACCAACACCGAGAGTGGCAAGAAACAACTAGCATCTACCACCACTCAGCAACGTTGGTCCAAAGCAGAGAACCTACTCACGAGGGTAAGCACGCGGGACGACGGCGCACCACACGGACGGGGTCGATGGGTGGGGCTCGCGCGCACGGTGCCGGTACGGACGACGGTGGGGTCAGGCACCGCGTGGCGGAGGTCCGGGAGGTGGCCTGGGACGGGGGTCAAAGCTCGCCGTGGTGGAGACGGGTGGCGGCTTGCGGGCCTAGCGGCGTGGTTGGCCGGAGAAAGAGGAGAGGGTGGCGGTAGACAGCGAGGCAGGTGGAGAGTAGGGTGGCCAAGGAGAGAGGGAGCGCGGGCTACGGCGCCGAGGAAGTGCGGCCCGGCGGTGCTTGATGTGGGGGAAAAGGGGACGGGGCACCGGCTGCCGCTGCGGAGGGCGAAGCCAGAGGAGTCAGGCGGTAGCGAAACGGAGCTTGGGACCAGAGGGGGACGCGTCCACTGCCAGGGATAGCGAGGGCAGCGGGCCGAGGCGGCGCTCCGCGAGGTGGAGAAGAGTCGTCCGGCGACAGGGTTGC
This sequence comes from Avena eriantha, assembly GCA_910589775.1. NCBI lineage: Eukaryota > Viridiplantae > Streptophyta > Magnoliopsida > Poales > Poaceae > Avena > Avena eriantha. Next base: position 389,064,983 of record OU342744.1, on the reverse strand, counting down.
AGGCGACATGAGGTGGCGGCGCTCCCGCGCATGGAGGAGGCGGTGGCCGGCGAGCTTGCTGGCGGCCGCCGAGGTCGCACTATCGGGGTGGGCTGGTGCCGCGACAGAGGGAGGACGGAGGGACTGGCGGGGCGGTTGAGGAAGGCGGCGGCGGGGCTCTTCCCGCATCGAGGGCGGAGGAATGTGGCGATGTGGTGGGTGGCGGAGAAGAGAGCCAGGGGAGAGAGGCGGGTCTCTCACGTGAGAGAGTGGGGCCAGGCGGGGGGAGGGGGGGATCCTGAGCGAGCGGTCGGTGAGGGGCGGGGTCATGCGTGTGGGGATTGGGCGCGTCTGCGGGAGTGCATGCAGGTGCAGGGCAGGTGTGGGCTCGGGGCCAGGCTGGCGTGTGGTGGAGGGAGAGTGGATTTGGCTGGGTCCGTGCGTGTGGGATGGAGGGTGGCGGCAGGTGGCCAGGTGGCTGCAGGCGGGCGGGAGATAGGGGTAGGGAGAGAGGGAGTGCGCCAGGCAGGGTGAGGTGGCGAGCACGGATTGGCTCAGGTGAGGTGGCGATTGGGTGTGCTGGCAGGATGGGATGGGAGCGAGAGGGAGCTGCACGCGCGGCTGTTTGATGGCGGGGAAGGAAGAGGCTTAGGGTGTGGGCTGGATAGGTGGGCTAGGGTTAGACAGGTTTTAGAGATATGGTTAGCTTTAGGGTAGTTTTAGTTTGGAGGTGGCCGGCTGGGCTTTTGGGCCTGGCTGGCTGCCTCCCAAAAATAATGTAAATATTTTATCTGTTTAAAACGGGGCTTTTTAAATCCGTTTGTAGACGAAACAAAATATTCCGGCCAAGCCCGGGTTTTGTATTTGAATAAAGACGGGGCGTTTAGAAAACAAAACCAGGCTTTTCAAAATAGTTTTAGACAAAACCATGCATGATGATGACGATGCTCAAATGCAAGGTGGCATGATGACATGAGCATGCGGTCATGATGATGCAATGCACAAAAACACAGCGATTTTCTAGTAGTGGTTTTAGCGAGATGCCACATCCTCCTCCTCCAGTCTCACACCTCCTCATGAAGGATCTCTCTGCTCCTCTAGTTATTCCCCATGGTCTCGGATTAGCGAGATACATGTTCCCAGTGGCTTTATTTAGAAAGGAGTTGCTGCTTCCGCTGCTTTGCTGGAGCGAGGGACGGAGGTTTTCGAGGTACCGCATGTGTGTGCGATCACGGATGCACCGCCACTTTGCGGTGTTAGACTTGGTGGTGCTGGATTTGCTGGATATTGGTGGCATAGGGGGATGAAGCGGCCCGGACTAACTTTACATGTCCTCGCACATGAGACTGGTTCCACGACTGACATGCAACCAGTTTTGCATAAGTGGCTAGCAGGTGTATGTCTCTCCTACTATAGTCAATATCTGATTTACAACGAGTTGCTAATAACTTAATTATCATTGTTGTGGTTCCATGTTCGTAGGTAAGACCAGTTCTATCTCCGAAATCCCTAAGCCACATAAAACTTGCAATGGATAAATTAGAAGCGTCTAGTTTAGATTGTTGCTGGGCTAGTGTCATGATATGGTAATGTTGTAAGTAGATGTATGATAGATACTCTTACAACACATTCAACGTGTAAGTTCTATAGACCTTGGCCTTACACACAAAGGAATGGTAGAGATCATACCACGATGCAAATGATAGAGATCAAATGCATGGACCATATCATCTCACTTTACACATTAGATGTTAGCATCTTATACTGCTAGTTTGGCGCTTTCTGTAGCATTGTAAGATGATCCCTCATTTATATATCAAGATAAAAATGTGTTCTTCCTTGAGTATGCACCGTTCTGTGGATCGTGTTTCGAGACATCACGTGATGATCGGGTGTACTCGAATCTATGCTTTCATAGGAACGGGTGTAAGACAGATTTACACACGTGAATACTAAGGTTCTTACTTGGCAAGCCTAGCATGTACAGACATGGCCTCGGAACACGGACCAAAAGGTTAAGCACGAGTCATATAGTTGATATGATGCCCATATAGATGCTCGCCTTTGAAGCTAAGATATATAGATGATATACATGTTATGGTTGTATTCTTTGCTTGTTAAACAATGTGGTTCTTGGGTATTGGATACCGAATTGGTTGGTATGAAATATCATACAGAACGACACAATTCATTAACTACAATGGCCTAAGTAACTAGCAAAAGAATATGTGATTATGTTCATCGAAAACAAATAAAGTGTTATTGTATTTCTCGTTGACATTAGAGCTTGCCTTCAAGATTTGTTTAAATAATTGTTTGTTTGTTCCGGTACAATGAGAACAATAGTTGTTCAAATAATTACTGTATTCCATAAAAGATGGATGAACTTTTACAAGTCTAGTTGGTGAAATCATGTCCATAAAACTTATGCTAAAATGTTGCAAGATAAATGATTGAAAGATCACTTACAAAGTGACATCACCATTTAAATTATATTGGAAAGAGAACATGAAGAAACTCCATTTTGATGGATTTTTTTGGAGTCTTTTGATTTTGATCAATTGACTCTTGTAAAACTTTCCTCGAGATAATTGAAACTCTGTTCAAAGGCCAAAGAGGAACGGATGACTAACTTATTAGAAATTGTGCATGATGATGTGCATAGTCCATTATATGTGGCCATGTGCGGTGCATATTTCGACTTCATATGCTTTCTCCGGAAATTCGAGTGAATATATCTATATATTTACTTAATAAGGAAGAAGTATGAAACATTTGAAAATTATTCAAAGACTTTCAAGATGAAGTGGAAAGTCATTGTAACAAGAAAATAAAGATTTTATGATTCGATCATAAAGGAAGATATTTGAGTTATAGGTTTAGATAAACACCTAAGATTTCATGAATTGTTCCATGAATTCGGATTTCCTGATAAACCATAGGAGTATGGTATGTTCGAGAGATCAAATCGAACCTTGTTTGACATGGTAAGATCAAAGTTGTCATTTATAAAACTTCTATTATGTTTTAAAGATTAAAGCTTTAGGGACTACCGCTTTTACACTGAAAAGAGCGCCATCGTGATCCGTTGAAATGACACCATATGAGTTATGGTTTGGATAAAACCCGAGTTGTCTTTTCTTAAATTTTGGTATGCTATACATAAGTAAAATGTTTACAACCAAAGTCGGATAAGCACGTCTTTGTAGGTTATCCCAAAGAATTTGTTGGGAATTCCTCCATAACACTGAGGACAAAAGAGTTTGTCAATGGGAATGTTATGTTTCTTGAGAAAGATTTTTTCGTGAAAAGTTAAGTGGGAGGACAATAGAACTTTGATAAGGTTATTGAACCTTAGCTATATATGCTAAGTAGCGCAGCGCCAAAAAGTCTTCCTGTGGCGGCCACAATGCTCATAGATCCCATGATTACAAAGGTTGTGATCTTGGATATTAGAGTTCCTATTTGAACCATATGCATCAGGTAACAATCAAATAATGAGATTTGATAAACAAGTGGTTATTGTTTTGACAATAATGAACCGACTGCATGCAAAGAAGCGATGATGGGCCCTGACTCCATAGAATGACTAGACGTCATAAAATCCGTGATAGTTTCCATACACGAGAAATCAAGCTTTTGAACTTGGAAGACCCTCCGAAAAGGCATGAAGTCTATCATCGTGTTTGGATCTATAAAGAAATAAACATGGATGTTTCACATCTATGAAATAATAGACATGTAGAAAAGGAATTTACGACAATGTTCAAGGAGTTGACTATGACAAGATTTAATCTTTCATATTGATATTTAGTCTTGACGGATTAATCTAGCAACCACTACGTATAATTTAGTGTATGGTAATTGAACAAACTAAACAATGTTCTTCTAATAGAATGGTTACCTAGGATGTGTACAAGACACGGTCCGAAGGGTTTTGTTAATTCAAAGGGTGCTAAAAGGGCATGCAAACTTCAATAGTTGAAGTGATCATAGCGGAGTTGGAACCTTCACCGTGATGAAAATGTTAAAGGAGTTTAATTTCATTGGAGACGATGAAGATGCTTGCATTTGCAAGAAATTAAGTGGGAGCACTGAGATAAATTTCCAATACATTATGCAGAGTACATATTGTTGATTGGAAATGATGTATCTTTTATTGACAGGGTTAAGGATTTCATTTTGTTGAAAGACTTGGGAAAAACTGGAATATTCGGCATCAATGTCTATATGGATTGATTGAGACGCTAATATGGTTGTGCCAGACATACATATATGAGATATTGAAAAGGGTTCAATATGGAAACAACAAGAAAGGTTCTTGCTGCATGGAAAGGATTGTATCAAGATTCAAGTGTTTCAACACTTGGTGAGTAAATCACATGAAGATTTTGTTCAATAATACCATGATATGTACATATCCAGATATGTCCAATGCTCTAAATGTTATGAGCATATACCAGAATGATTCATATGTTGATCATTGGACAATAGTAAAGATTCTTATGAGCTTTTCAAAGAACTAAGAATATATCATGTATAAGTGACAAATAGTTGATAACAGTTCATTGTAATATGTTACATTGATACTAGTTTGTCACAAGATACATATTTAATTTATCTCAATTAAACTATGGGTGGCACAATATTATGGAAAGGAAATTCCATGATGGATTTGGATGAGTTCCAAAGTTAAGACATTATGATGGATACTACAACAAAATGCTAAGTATATGACTGCCATAGTAGCAGCAAAGGAGGGCAATTATGTCAAGTAGTTTGTTATCAAACTACGTGTGGTTCATAGTGGGATAATACTATGAAGATATATTGTATGAAAATACTATCGACATGCTTTAACCTAAAAAGATCTAAAGGTCTCACCAAAGGACTAAATTTGTACAAAGCCATCTCATTAGAGAATGAGTGATGCGTAGAGACGCAAAGACATGCAAAGACACACGGACCTGAAAGTGTCAGATCCGGAGATTATGTTAACCACTAGCAAACACGTATATTCAATACCTAGGTGTTGTATATACAAGTTTACAAACTAGATTATTGACTCTAGTGCAAGTGGGAGACTGAAGGGAATATGCCCAAGAGGCAATAATGATGTGGTTATTATCTTACTCCATGTTTATGATAAATGTTTATTTTGCATGCTATAATTGTACTAATTGGAAACCTTAATACATGTGTGTTTAATAAACAAAATACAAAGTTCCTAGTAATGCCTCTCATATAAACTAGCTCGCTGATTATCAAGATGATCAAGGTTTCCTGATCATGGCCATTGGATGTTGTTAAAAACGAGGTCACATAATTGGTGGAATGATGTGATGAACATTCATACGAAGTATAGCATTACAATAAAACTCATTATGTTTATATTGCTATAGCATCATACGAAGTAATCCTAGTCCTTAGACCGTGAGATCATGTTAATCACTAACACCAAAAGAGTATCTAAATAACATCAAACGTCACAACGTAACAGGGTGACTATAAAGGTGGGTTCAACGCTATGAAGGTGTTATGTAGAGGCTCATGGATCAAGAGTGGGGTTTGTCCATCCCGATGACGGATAGATATACTTGGGGCCCTCTCGGTGATATCACATTGAAATATCTTGCAAGCAAGTGATGTAATCACTAGAATGTTATATCACAAGAACGAGAAAAGAGTGCATGTCGGTAACGAGATCAAACTAGGTATTGAGATACCGATGATCGAAACTCAGACATGTAATATATAGCGAGACAAAGGGATTTAGTTACGATGTTAAACATTCACACGATCACAAGAGTCATCGTTGAATGTGTGGGAGTCAGTACGGATCTCCAGGTCTCGCTGCTGATTATTGATCGGAGAGGGGTATCGATCATGTCCGCATTATTCGCGAACTGTAGGGTGACACACTTAAGGTATACCGACACCATTTGGAGAAAATATATTTCAGACAAAGATTTAAGAAATCGCTGGAATCATTTCGATGGAAACTTGAATTGTTTCGGGTGAAATTGCAGAAACTGGTTCTGCATGTGATATTGAAATGTTGTACGGGGTCAACATGGATAGAAGTTTGAGCCTAAAAAATGTAGTGCTATTATTTACTCCTGATGATAAACATGCAAAAGAAAACATAAACTAGATAAATACGCCCCAAGTTATGTTTCTCAAAAACCAAAGTTTGTAGGTTTACAAACCATGAGTGTAATATGTGTAGTGGGGTGCCTCGGGAATCCGCAATATTATGGTTTTCACCATTCTTGGATAGCTCATGGAGTGTGTTCCTCCATTCCCTGTGAAAAACATTAGCACAAAACTTTTCTTCCCATCTCTTTCTGAGAGGTGACATTGGTGGCACAAAGATATATTGCAAGCTACTATAGAACTTCCAAATAAATTTTGATTTTAGATGTACAGAGAGTACCTTAAGTTTCCAACATCATGAGTAAATAATAGCGCTAGATTGTTTCGGCTCAAACTTGTATCCACATTGTCCTAATTATTTTTGGCCATGAGATGGATGCCAAGGAGGACACATGACGACGTTACAACGGAGACCTGCTATCCCATGAGGCGGGTCCCTTTGCAGGCTAGGGCGAAAGATACCGCTGACAAGTGTACCGTGTGCCATCGTACCCCATGTCACTAGAAGGTGGGTCACCGCTCGACATGGGACCACCATCGTGGTGAAAAGCGTCCCCTATGTGACAATGCTCCGCAGACGCCGGGTGGCAGGGCCCACTTAGAGCCCATGTGGCGGGTTGAACCCATGGCGTCTGCGGGCTCTCTCAGACATGAGGCCCATAGAGAGCATGATGAGGGATGATGATGATATATACACGGATTATGATGATTCTGACTGCCTGAACTGGAAGAAAATATTGAGTCAAATCAATAATGACTATCAGGTTAATTCATTCCTAGTTGACCATGATGCTTTCATTTATAAGAACTTTATACTACCTAACTCTATGCATTTATGTATGATCAGATTCGTTGGAGAAATAAGCATGGCGGGAGGAGGAGAAGGGCTACAAGAGGAGCCCAGCATGATGATCGCCAAGGATGCGCAAGGGAGGAGTGGGAGGAAGGCGCAAGAGAAGATCATCAAAACGAAGGCGACAGAGAGTTAGGAGGCGACCAAGAATGATGGTTCAATTCGGACAGACATAAGTTCTGAAATTGAAACGGACGTGGTTTCCACATACCAACTCCGAATTAAGCAAAAAAGTACTTGTTGGAAAGATAATTCCTTGATCTTTCCAACGGGTACTTTCACGTCTCCTGGATCGTTACGAGCTGTGCACAGAAACCAAAACAAGTTGAAAAACGTTTTCTGTCAGTTTACAAATAGAGTCCTTTTAAGTTAGGAAAGTTAGAGATATGTTTGGTTTTGACCCCAACTCTATGTTGGACGTCCAACGGCCTTTATATAGGCCTGTAAATCATGGTTTTTAGGGTTAGACCATGTTAAAATATTTTGGAGTTGTTTCTTTCATATAACCTCTAGAATTACCATGTGTTCGAATTACCAACTATAATTGAGTGTGATCTGTTGTTCCATTGGGAATTAGTAGATTGCATACTACCGTTCGTGGTCACGGCTGCGTGCGGAAGAGCGTGGTGTTGTTAATATCCTACAAGGTTCGAGAGCTGTTGAATTGGCATCAGGGTTCGAGCGGGAGAGTTCATAGCTACAGGTTAGTTATCTATCATCCACCATCACCATCGAGAAGTGCTTGCTGAGAAGATCGGGCCACCCCATATCATCTTGGTATCAGAGCGCTGGGTTTACTCGGTGAGCAATATCATCTTGGTATCAGATTTCCTCGTTGCCTCGTTATGCAATCGACAATCCATCCATAGATTAGAGAGTGTTTTCAGTCCTATATAGAAAAATCCCCACAAAAAAATTTCCTTAGACTAGATTGCATCATAGACGAGTAATAATTGCTGGTCGTGTTCATCCTTTCGTTTAGATCTAGATCTGTTCTTCGTAGATTTGTTTTTGCTTTCTAGTTGTTCTAGTCAAGTTCCCCATCAATTTTTTTCCGCCACCATCAAGTTAGATCCAATCCAAGCAAGGAGTCCTAGTTGTGTACTACTTGGAAAGTCGGAATTGCAAAAAAAAATGTTGCCGACTCTGCCGCGGTAGAGAAAACGCACATTTTTCTGCAGCGAGTCCGTGTCTGCCACAGATCCGATTTCCTGCCGCAGCACGATTTTATGCTGTTTTTCTGCCGCGGCACGCGTTCTACCGTGAGGTACAGTTTCTCTACCACGACACAGATTTGCCCCATTTTTCTGCCACGACAGCCATATAAAAAATTTGTGAAATTTTGCAATTTTCCAAACCTTAGCTACAACCATTCTATTTCATAAAGTGTAGGAACTTTCCCATTGAGACTAGTTTCCACTCTTATAGGCTGCTCCTAGGATTTTGGTGCTGTGCTTTGTAATTTGGCCGTGTGTGACATATATTAAAAAAACAGAGAAAAAACAACATAGCAAAAGAAAAAAAGCAAAAAGAAGCTATACAAAAGAACGAGAAAAAGAAAAGGGGAATTGGGCAAGAGGCCTAGTGATATCTTTGTGCACCGGTAGATTGAGCAATCTTGTGCCTGTTTACTTTGAGCTTTGCTAGTGTCTCTCCAGCGTAGTGCAACACCTTTCATAGTTGCATTGACACGTTTATCTCCACGTGTGTGTTTCGTGGGTTGTTGTACGATCAACACTAGGACTTGTTTGCGGTGTAGATAGGATACCATACCTAGAGCTCCATCATAAATAATATGTGTGCCCTACGATCATTCTCTATACCTTTGATATTCAGTTCATCACATAAGTGCACAAGTCTTTTATTTCGAATTGGTAAGCATACTATTCACTTTGGAACGGTAAGATCTGCTTTCTTGTCAGTTTTGGGGTGAGTTGTGAGAGTTCCACCACCAGATTTTGTTTTGTGCACTAATGTACTAATCATGTCTTCTAGTAGTGTTGATGTGATGTAGAAAATAGAGGTCGATGATGTTACAGATAATGTGGAGACCTATAGGTACAAATTCTTCCACAAATGGCGTTGTAGTGGAACTTTTTGGAAGGAAGAATGTGGTATTTTTTATGGTGACGGTCTTTTCCACCATAATGTGATGATTGGTGAGTGATGTGCTTCGATTACCATTGATAGCAACTCTACTATTAATTTGATCAGTGTTGAAGTTGTACAAAAGCTGCAGCTACCCACATGTACCCGTGCGGTGCCATATCTCTTGCATTCATCATATGGCACATTGCCGATTTCACACACCGTTGATGTTCCTATGACTTTTAAAGAGCATACGGAGATTGTGCACTGTGATGTATCTCCTATACCACTTGATTGTTGTCACATACTATTGGGAGAACCTTGGAGCAGAAGGTTTGACGCTGAAATATGTCCTGTTGTTGGAAGGATTTCTTTCAAATGGTACATGAAGAGGCGTGCTATGCTCAGGATTTCAGCTGACAAATTTCATGAGTATCATATTCTTCACAAGGAAAGGAAAAAAGAGTTCAATTTGTCTACTAAGTACAAGGTCATGATGAATGGTGACAATTCTATTATTTGTCATCTTGAACACAGTGTGCATTACAACCCATGTGAGAATGAGAGCCACATAGCCAAGCTGAGTGAGAGTGTTATCAAAAGTGAGCGGTGTGATTCCACTAAACGTGAGGTTGAGAGCATCCATTCTAAGAGTATGAGAGAAAAATAAAACATCAGTGCAGTAGATGCTAATACATGTGAGGATATTTCTACTAATGTAATCATCTCTACTCCTGGTATTGTTTCTTGTGCTATGCATGTTGCTTTTGAAGAAAGGGAGCAATCTATTTTACAACCTGCATCGTCGGACTGTGCATTGTCACTTGCAGACGATGTTTTAGTACCTACTACAACTAAGGAGATTGTTGATGACATTGGTACTGATTTGGAGCTTCAGCCAACATGTGCGACATATTGTGAGTCTATTCCTTTATTGAAGCCTCCTTGTGATTTGCCCAACACTACTGTTTCAGCACCATGTGATAGTTTACCAAATTCAAAATTTGATCATGTGGTACTATTAACACATAAGGAAATACTTGCTAGAATACCACCTACTGATATTATGTATTCCATCATGCTAAATGAACCTATGAGTATGAGTTGTGCTATGGACAAGATTTCTGAAATTTCATGTCTAAATTCTAGCACATATTATTCTTGTTTCACGTTCAATCTAATTAGTGAATATAGCATGGATGAAAATTTTCTTTTGGATCACATATGCATTACTTGTGATAGAATCGCTGAATGGAAACAAGCTGTTTTCAGCCATATATGCAATGTGTCACAAAATATTTACTATGGGACAATAGTTCATGTTCGAGATATTATGGAAATACATTTTGGTCTAGTTGATCTTGCTAGAATAGAACCCGATTTTTCATATTCATTGTGTTTGTCCCAAAAGTCTTTGTCTAGTTATGTTACTACTTTAGACTTCCTTGATATTTGCAAATTAAGTTGCATCTTACATACTAGACAACATGATCATGTTCATAATAATCAGAGTAGCGCAGTTGAAGCATGGCATGAATCAATTTGGTTTTCACACATATATAATTGGTTTGATCTTGTGGACAAATTTGATCATAGATCTTCTTTGCAAAAACCCAATTTAATATTGAAGAACAAGACTATCTATTTAGTTGTTTTTCACCATGATCATGATTCTTTGTACTTCACGTATACCTGCAATTGAAGTTGCTTGATGTATACTGGACATACTTTTCATGTGAACAACGATAATACAACATGTATATATACATATACTTTTCATACACGTTGTTCTTTTTGTTTCTTCCACTTTCAGCCTACCCAAAGCCGTGGACGGCTTTTCATGAAGAAAGGGAGGATGATGAGGATATATACAGCGATTATGATGATATGATTCTGACTGCCTGAACTGGAAGGAAATATTGAGTCAAATCAATAATGACTATCAGGTGAATTCATTCCTAGTTGACCATGATGCTTTCATTTATAAGAACTTTATACTACCTAAGTCTATGCATTTATGTATGATCAGGTTCGTTGGAGAAACAAGCATGGCGGGAGGAGGAGAAGGGCTACAAGAGGAGCCCAGCATGATGATCGCCCAAGGATGCGCGAGGGAGGAGCAGGAGGAAGGCACAAGAGAAGATCATCAAAACGAAGGCGACTGAGAGTTAGAAGGCGACCAAGAAGAAAGGTTTAATTCGGACAGACAGAAGTTCTGAAATTGAAACGGACGTGGTTTCCACATACCAACTCCGAATTAAACAAATAGGTACCTTTTGGAAAGATAATTCCAAGATCTTTCCAACGGGTACTTGCACGTCTCCCGATTCGTTACGAGCTGTGCACGGAAACCAAAACAAGCCGACAGACATTTTTTGTCAGTTTACAAATAGAGTCCTTTTAAGTTAGGAAAGTTAGAGATATGTTTGGTTTTGACCCCAACTCTATGTTGGACATCCAGCAGCCTTTATATAGGCCTGTAAGACCACATTAAAATATTTTGGAGTTGTTTCTTTCATAGAACCTCTGGAATTACCCTGTGTTCGAATTACCAACTATAATTGCGTGTGATCTATTGTTTCATTGGGAATTAGTAGATTGCATACTACCATTCGTGGTCATGGCTGCGTGCGCAAGAGCGTGGTATTGTGAATATCCTACAAAGTTCGAGAGCTGTTGCATTGGCATCAGGATTCGAGTGGGAGAGTTCATAGCTACATGCTAGTTATCTATCATCCACCATCACCATCGACAAGTGCTTGCTGAGAAGATCGGGCCACCCCATATCAGAGCGGACGTGGCACCGTAGACCGTAGGCGTATGCGGTTTCTCCCGGATGTGGAGGCGAGTGGCCACAATTGACTCCAGAATCTCCCGCTTCCATGTAGAAACGTCTCTCGCCTACCACAAATTGACCCTTAAGTCACGGATGGGTGGGGATCTCGCGTTTCTAGCCGCACGCCTCATTGATTGTGGGTCGATTTGCTGCTAGCGAAAAGCTTCCCGCAGACAAAATTCTACTGATAGGAACGCGTCATTGATTGTGGATCGATTTGTTGCCTGCGAACAGCTTCCCATGGACAAAATTCTACTAATAGAAAACTGTGGTCCGCTTGCCTTGGAAACATGCAAAACCAATCCAGTGTTCCGTTGCCAGTCGTTTTCTAGCACATAGCGCATGGAAATCCACGCCCTACGTCCAGGCTTCCCATACCGTGAGTCAGACTCGTACACCAAAATAACTCCAACAATCAGAGGAAGTATAATAAGCCTAGCCAGTAGGCGATAGTTTTTGCCACATCATCAAAAGTCCTAGTTAAATGCATGAGAGATAAATGAGGAAATAGAGAAGACCTGGCTCTTATTTTGTAGCCCGACTATAGCACGAGAATCAATAAAAAGAGGTTTGCATTTAGCCTAGAGCCAATAGCATATATGCATTAAATAATTGAATATTAATTAAAATCATTTCAAGAGCCAACTAATAGCTCATGTATTATATGAGTGAGATATATGATGACTCTTACATGGCATGTCATGCCCTTATAGTTGGCTGATGGCTATATTATTAGAAAAATGATTCCCTTCCCCTGGACGACCATCGTCTGGGTTGACCGCACGTTTACCACTCATTTCTAGCTGCCGCTCTCATCGTGGGTCCCATGTTATCTCTTCCAATCTCATCCCATTTTTCTTTCTCCCCATGAACAAGGCAATGGAAGTCAACCTGCAAGCTGATCCAGCCACTTGCTGCCGCTTCCTTGATCCGTCGGTCGTTGCCTTGCGCCGCCACCTTCTCCCACTTTCGTGCCCTGTCCTTGCACCCCCTCACCACGCCCAACCAGTGCATGCTGCCCAAGCATGCCGCGCTCCCTCCTTGCGCCACGAGGTCCGCCTCTCCGTTCTTGGCGCTACACCCGTAGCCTGCCCCGGTCGCTCCCTTCTTGCCTCGCAAGCTCCACCTCAATCATGGCCGCCATCCGACTCGTCACCTGGCCTCTCCGACACAGGGCTACCATAATGATGCGCGGTACGAGGAGGGCAAGGAGGTGGCTGATGGTCATGTAGGTTAGGTGGTTCGAGGTTGCCTCGACTACAAGTTCGACATGCCCTGGTGCCCTACCCTATCCTCATTGGATATGCTGACCTCCCCGGTAGTCGTGGTTGCTACCGACGACCGACATCGCTGCTGCAAGGGGTACGAGGGGCTACTAGCAACAGCTGATGTTGTTGCTACCTGTACGGTGACGGATTTTTGCTACCGATGGTCGGTGTCGTCGCTACCGTTATCCAATGGATTTGCTATAGTAGTCCAAATATTTCGCTACAATGGTTCTCCTATTTTTTTTGCTACGACATCCCCGGTGAGGTCTCACACTAGTTGCCTAGAAAAGTCTCCGACGAGATCTTCAGCGAAGTAGGATTTTTGCTACATTAGCAAAAATATTTGCTACCACCGTTTATTGGGTTTGCTACAATAGGTTAAATTTTTTGCTACGTCGTCTCTAGTGAGGTTTTTCCCGGCGAGTTTTCTGGCACGAACTGCATTTTTTCTACTGCAGCAAAAGCAGGATTGGAGGCAGTTTTTCTATTATCTGGACCGAACAGTGTTTTGCTACTGCAACAAAAACGGGAATTTTTTTGCTACTTGAACAAAAAACGGGATTTGGGGCGACTTTGGAGGACACGTGGCACGCGGGGAAGCAGGACGATGGGAGGCTCCCATCATCCGGGGGACGCCTAGAGCTTGCCAAGCTTTTTTTGACAGGTAAACAACACTTTATTGTTCAGTTGACATCAGTACATAATGTTCCCGGATGTACTCCGGAATAGTATGAAAAACCTCGCTAGAGGTAAAATTCATACAAGACTTTGCTATAATATGTGTTGCTCCATTCAAACTACGTCTCACATGGACAAACGAAACCGACATGAAGAACTTGGCCAAACCCTTTATGTCTTCCACCAACAGTCCAACCGGCGATCTGTCCAGCGAAGAAGACCCGAGCTTTTGGATTAAAGATAGTCAATCAGAAGCGAAAATGACTCGACAGAAGCCCTTGTCTCATGCTAGATGCACAACTCGCTAGAAAGCCAGAGCCTCAACCTTCTGTGGCATAGCCACGCCGTGAAGCTGGTGTCGACAAGAAACAACACAGGTCCTAGAGCTATCCCGCACCAACGCCCATTCTGCCCGCCTCTCCAAAGATTGCAGCATCAGAATTAAGAAGAAACACCCGCGACAGTAGTGGAGTCCAAACTTATGAAGTTGTGGACTCACGCCTAGTAAACGGCGCTTTCTTCAGAAGATTCTCTTTGATTAAATCCATGTACGCAAATATCTCCACACAAGTTCTGTGTGGGTTTGGCTTCTCCGTCAAATTTCAAACCTTATTACGAGCATCCCATAATTTCCAGAAGGTAATAGTGACTACCGCTAACTGGAGTTCATCCGCCCGCTCAAGGAAGTCTAAAAGCCACTAGCTACAGGAGGCGAAATATTTACGGACTAGCTGAAACTTGAAGCATTGTTTGATCTCCCGCCACAAAAACTGAGCAAACTAGCAAGACAACATAGAGTGGTCAATTGTCTCCATGCGTCCATAGAAGATGCATGGACCAGTTTCAGGAATTCTCCTTTTCTGCAATTGATCCCCACTAGGAAGGAAGCTATGAGAAAAGCTTCAAAGGTGGATTTTCATCTTAACATGCACTTTGATCTTCCAGATAGATCGCCATTGTTTTGCTTCCTCCATCCAACCAGCGCTCACACCATAACCCGACGCAGTAGTCCATCCAAGAAATTTTGTCGACCAAGCCATGTTATATCCTGACTTGACAGTGTACAAACCATGTCTTGCCATTGGCCAGCAAAAAAAATCTTCCCCCACATGCCTAGATATAGGTATCTGCATAATCTACTTGGTAATTTCTAGAGCAAAGAAAGCATTAACATTTTCCTCATTCCATGATCGTGTCTCCTCATCGAGAAGACAATGAACCATTTCCTAGCTCGGAATCGGTGACAAAGACTGCACTTCCCTAGGAGGAAACCCTGTTATCCATTTGTCTTTCATAATCTTCACACTTTTGCCATTCCCTATCCCCCAGCGCACACCCTCATAGAGCAAGTGTAATACCTCAGACCCTATGCTCTAAGCTCAATTCTGGATAAACCAAAAGTGGACATGACGTACTATCGTGGGGCCACACAGCCACATATAGTAGGCCCACCTCGTGGAGCAGGGCACGATACCGACCAACCATCCCACCCACTTTCAAAAACATCGGGGCAAGAGCAAGCGGCGTAGTCGATAGGTAAAGCGATCATAACATACACAAATGAGTATGTATGTCAGTGACATACAATACTACATCAGAGCCAGACAATCTAAAAACAATAGAAAATGAAATGTTCAACGCCATATGGCAAGATCCAAATATCCTAGATGGAGATAATAGCTTAGGATACATCCTAATACATCACACATCATAGTATCAAGCGGAAGCGAAAAACAAGATCCGAGTACTGGTAAGAAGCAAATTGGCTTAAGATGCCCTAAAAGTAAACACATCCTGCCCATAGATCTCAGGGATCTCCATCCCCGTAATCATCAGTCTCTTCAACCAGTATCCTTCCTGGGAGTATACCTGTCCATCTGAACCAAATATTTATCATGTGAGACCCTAGGGGTACTCAGCAGGTCTTAATGCATCTAAAGGGAACAACTTAGGGGTGATGCAATTGCAGCGAAAGATAATAGCTACAAAGTTCTATATAGACACACTATACACATCCGCCCAACCATAGATTGACGGAAGCCTGTTAATTAATAACAATAGTTATATAAGCAAGATAAATAAACCTTGCTCACCCTACTTCTCGCTTACCGACAAGAAGGCTGAAGAACATCCCATCCGTTGGCAATTTTATGAACCATTACATGAGTATTGCACTATTTACTAGTCATATGTTAGTCAAATGAAATGTGATACTTTAGTTATGCTTGTCTATGATCGAGAAACTGTGCTCCAAGTCATCCATAACCATGGACACGACTTTCAGAAAGATTTACCCTGCAGGGGTGCACAAATAGCAACACACACACGATCAACCTCGGGAAGAACCAAATAAAACGCAACGAGGCCTCACAACAATGCATTCACAGGATTCATAAATTATTTTAGGGGGCCACCCTAATAAGCTACCCGCAACGAAGTTGGCCGGCTTCGAGACGGACCCAGGGTTTGCGACAATGGCTGTAAATGACTGGGGACCTGAAAATGTGACTAGGCTTGTCGATACCGCGTAAACATTCCACATTCCTAAACAGTATAGGTGCTCCACGCGCAATCATAAATAAAACAGTAAAGCATGGCATAAGTACATGATAGTAATAAAGCCCCAAACTAGTTTGTGACCCCAATAAACAAAGTGCGAATCAACCTCAGGTGAAGGGGTATCCATACAGTCTCCCATATGTGGATAGTGCGAATAGTCAAGGAACAGGAATCAAGTACTCGGGGTCCTACGGGACACAAGTGAGCTTAAAGAACCTAATGGCAGATAATGCTCAGTGATGCCTCTTTTATTAGTTATCCCATTACTACTCAGATTAAGTTGTTTAGATACCTCATTATCCAAAGACTCACACAAACCCTACATAGGCACTTCTACGACTCACATGGCTCAAACAACTCCTGCAGTAATGGCTCATGTGATTGAAGTACAAGCTTCGGTGGGGTTTAAAAGTAAAGGCTATGAAATACTTGGGATTGAAATTTAATGCAAGCATGACTCAGTGATGCAAGAATAAGATACACACATAGGTACTATATGTATGAAATCATGGGGATTTGCTTTCCTGGTAGTTCAGTTGTGGCATAAGAAGGGTTCAGGTAATACTCCTGAGGCTCCTGGTATTCTCCTTGCTTAGGGTCTATCCGATTAAAAACCAAACACACAAGGGACAAAATAAATACATTACATAGTTATATAAATCATATGCAACAATAAAACAAGCTTTTCAATGATGGAATAATGCACAATTGCATGGTATAACACAGCATGGCATGGGTGAGGTGTGGAACAAGAAATAAAGCACTTTATTAATTTATTTAGGCTTGTTTTACTCCCATAAACAGTTCTAATTATTTAATATTTATATGATTCAGGCTTCAATTCATATCATGGAGTGCATAATCAGAACGGGCTCGTCGTGCTGATCAATTTAGACATATTATTTGTCAAATTTGGATTTACAGAATTAAAGTTATAGTTCTATTAAGAAAAGGTATTTATTGGCATTTAAATTATTTTCGAAATTTTAATTTGCTCAAAAATTATTTTTGATGGTATATTTTGAATTTCTGGCATTTTTTTGATCAGAAAACATATATCATAAGTAAAATTTGAATTTATGAATTGAAAACATTATTTAATTGCAACGGAATTAAAATAGGGTCAAAAGTCACAGCTTTGACTAGTTAGGGTTGACTCTGGTCAAATTTAAATTTGCATTTGAATTCTTATTTAAATTAGAAAGATATTTGCTTTGGAAAATTTCATCAAATTCAAAATATATAAAAATATATGATTTAATATCGATTAAATCAATTTCTATTTTATTTTTATTAGATAAATCGACGGGAACTTTTCTTACAGAGGCACATCAGTGAAATCCTGAAAACCCAGGTTCCTTTTTGTAAAAAGTCCTGGCACGAAGGGCTGTGTGGCTGACCGTGGGCCCTCGAGGTGGAGTGCGGGTTCATGCAAGAAAAAGGGAAGGGATTAATTGCAAGATTGCCCGTGATAGTTGACTGTCGAAACTATCGGCGATAGTACTCTGGCGAGATCCGACCAACCTTCCAGAGATGACAGCGAGCCATCCATTGAGAATTTCTCTATGCCACGAGGGTTCAATGGGCTAATTTTTTTTGTTAAGGAACCGTCTTCGGAGGAGGGCTATAGTGGCCGAAAATCATCGAGTAACAAGGGCTCTGCGGCGTTGTCTGCTGCTGCTGTATGCGCGGCGTGCGCGTGGTGGCGCTGCTGTCTGCGTGTGCCGTGAGTGGGGATGCTATGAAAGCACGGCGAGCAGCTGACGAGCGCATGCTAGCATGGAGTGGCCCTGGTTCTGCAGGGTTTTCCTGCCCTGCCCCAGGGGCGCTAAGGCGCGCGCGGGGAGGCTGGCGGCGAGGTGTTCTATGAGGTGAAGTGGGTGGTGGTGGCGCGTACAGAGGCTGTTCAACTGGTGGCGGTGGCGACCTACGACGAGACAAAGGAGAGGACCAAGCCTTAGAGGAAGGATAGCACACCGCGGTGTCATCGACATAGCCCTACTAGCCGAGACGGAAGCGATCTCGCAGGAGGCGGGAACTCCCATTTTCCCGGTGCATACAGACGCGGTGGTGGCGAGGGCTTCTGGTGGGTTCCAGGCTCACTAGTAGAAACCGGAACATTTTCACTGGTTTTTAAGTCCCATTTGCACCGGTTGTGCAACTGGTGCAAAGGAATCGACTAAAGGTCCAACCTTTTAGCATCGATTGTGCTGCGAACCGTTGCTAAGGGGCTCCACGTGGGCGTCTCTGGCTCGGATGGCCTGGGGATTTTAGCACCGGTTCGTAATACCAACCGGTGCTAAAGGGTGACCACGTGGCCAGCCCTGGGCGTGTTTGCGGGTTCTGCCGCGGCAGAGATTTAGGGCATTTTCCTACCACGGCAGGAAAATGCCCCAAATCTCTGCCACGGTAGAACCCACAGACACACCCATGGCTCGCCATTTGGAACACGTTGACACACACACATGCAACACACACATTATATTACAAAAAATCATCATTAATATAGAGATCGAAGTGACCACTTTCATTGGTCAGACATATTTACTTAACGGTACACGTGTTCATGCATATAAACAATATAATTTCAATTACAATTCCTATTGTCCAAAATTGTGGGACTTATGGTATTCTTCGGCTGGGTTTATGGCCTGGTCAAGTAGGAATCCCGCCAGTTCCTCTTCAATTGCTTGTATACGCTCGGTTGCTAGAAGCTTGTCCCGTAACTTTTCCATCTAATTTAAAGAAGGGGGTCAATATATATGAATGAAACTCAACACACAATTGATAATAATAAAATAAAATGGTGAGAATATTGTTTACGTACATGAATTTGATTTTTAATACGATCGCCCTTCTCATAGGTCATCTGGAGAATGAACTTACAAACGTAAAATCCAAATAAATTATTCTCGTCTACCTGCCTCAAGCACTTTACAAGAACAAAGTTCAATCAAAATAATAATCAAGGATGATAATGGTATTGAAACTAGAATCAAAGAGATGTGCGGACCTAGCTAGTAGTACTTACCGGGACATGTTCAAATTGATGCTCCGGTTTCCACGCACCCGGAGCCCTCTTCGTGAATCGTTTCCAAGCACTGCTCGGCAAAGAAAATGAAGAAATGAGTTATTAATTACTTGATAGGAAATAAAAAAAAGTTGCCGATATAGTGTTATAATGTTGAAATTACCTTTAGAGCATATCCTGCATGTCCCCCCATCACTCAAGGGGTTTACGTTTCGGGTCCATGACTTTTACTAGCCCTCGGTCAGGGTTTATGATTATGAGAATAAAATGGTAGCTGTACACATGCATAAATCGTCAACTACACTTAACATCCAGCAAGCGAAATAGAATATGTACAAGACAGTAACACTCACCTATAGTGGAAAGGAAATAGTATTTCCGATTTGGTTTCATTAAACCTTAACGTGCGTACCAAGTTATCCTCCGTGTCCTTGGGAAAGTTATCTAGACAATATGCATTCACGGTATATGGGTCAACGAACCCAATGTCATACATCCATCCTTGCCTGCATTCGAGAATCTTCAATCTGCATAATTAATACAATGATGAGTACATATATGCAATGAACGAGCTGAGCTAGAGAACATTTAAATACAAAATTAATTCTTATAGATAATAGGCACAGAAGAGTGATTTGTCGAGGGCGTCTTGATTGTAGAGCTGGAATAGTTCACTAAATTCGATGTTTATCTCGTCATCTCCAT
The DNA here is from genome assembly GCA_910589775.1 of Avena eriantha. Lineage (NCBI taxonomy): Eukaryota > Viridiplantae > Streptophyta > Magnoliopsida > Poales > Poaceae > Avena > Avena eriantha. The sequence continues at coordinate 389,044,830 of OU342744.1, read as the reverse complement.
GCCCGTAATGATCTGGTTTAAGTCCCATTATGATCCAGTTCGCCCCATCCTTACACGCTTGCATGTACCACCGATGCAACTTTTGCAATTGTGTTGGTAGATGTGAGATCTGCTCAGATCTAACGAGAGGTTCCCCGTACTTGTATTGGTATGCTACTTGATCACCCACGAGGAAATCGACCCGGCTTAAGTACTCAGGAATACTCATACCAAAAGCTTTGGCTTCATCTTTGTATAGGTTTACCATCTCCGGATCCAAGCACTTGATGGGATACACTTGTAGCGAGGGGCACGAGTTTTTCTGTTCTCCGAGCTAGGGAACCAATTTCCCTTTGGCACTACTACTTCTCGACCGCTCTTTTGATGCCTTATGTGACTTGAGAATAGAGCGTTCATAGTCTAATATAAGCGTTGGCTCAGGTTTTGATAGGGTCTTCTGCATTTTTAACATTTTTTCCTTCTCTATAGGTGGCTCGACGGGCTTCTTTTTCCTTCCAAGGAACTGTTTCACTTCTTGATGTACTTTTGGGAGGGGCTCCCGTCGAGTTGTGCTGGTACGCTCCCGCTTTTGGCTCTCAGCCTTAGTGGATGGTGGCGGAGGTGGAGACTGTTGATGCGCTGGAGGAGAAGGCTGACGCGGCGGTGGAGTAGGCTGACGAAGCGGCGGAGTAGGCTAACACGCTGGAGACGGGTGAGGAGATGGAGAAGGCTGACGCTGCAGAGATGGGTGACGCACTGGAGACCTTGACGTCCAATTTGGAAGCACAATGTATTCCTTTCGCCGTAGAACGGTGGTGTTTATGGCATCTCCCAGCACAAGCAAATCCCCTTCACTAGCAGGGTAGTGAAGCGCTAGGTGCTCAAACCCGCTCGTAACTTGATCAACCCCGGCAACATCATAGCCTTGTGGAACCGGTATGCAATGGTAAGTTGGTGTGCACGTGGGTAAGGCATAGCCGACTGCCGCCTTCACGCTTAAGTTCACAACCTTCACATGTAGATCGCAGGGTCTCGAGCCCGTGATATTATCCACTGGGTACCGAAGAGCCACTTCATCATCACCACCCGGCTGCTCGGTGGAAGCCACGCTGCTTTTTTATTGAGATGGTGGGCCGGTAGCATCGGGAGCAGCTTCTATCTACGACTGAGATGAGCTGGCGGTACCTTGCTGGCTAAGCTGGGCTATTAAATCCCATTGCTACCTTAGTTCATCTTCAACCTTAGCCAAGCGGTATGCCTCCCTTTCCTTTTCCCTCTGACGGATTCTATCGGGATATTTCTTCCTTTCGAGTGGAAACCCATATTTCCACGGTTTGGAGCCTTCTGTGGTTCATGTTCGTCCAAAGTGTTCAGGATTCCCAAGGGCGCGTGTGAGCTTGTCCTTCTCTCTTTCGGGGATGAACCTCCCCTCTTCAACCTCCTTGTGAACCTTTCTAAAGGCATCGATGGGAAGTGGGCTTTCCTTATGTCTTCTATTATAAACACACTTCCCTTCCGAGTTCAACATGCCCCCATGCCCGTAAAACCAATCCCTTGCCCGATTGTTCCATTTCAGTATCTCTCACTCGATCCCTTTAGCAATTAGATCGTCCTCCCATTTCTTCCACTTTGGCTTGCCAGACCTGTAACCTCCTTGCCCCATAGTATGGTGATACAACTTTTTAGCAGCATGTTTCTTATTTATTTCTGACCTTTTCTTAGCTTCGTCCGATGTCTTGTACAACACAAAATCGGCCCACTAGTCTCTTATCTTCAAATAGGATCCTTCAAACACCGGAGTCTTCTTTTTCTGCACAAAATTCCTGTCCAATTTTTTGTTCCAGTTGTTGAACATTGTTGCCATCTTCGAAAGAGCCCACTTCTTTACTTTTTGCTCGATGGTATTCAGATTAGGATCCTCCTGATCCGGAACCTCATCTTCATCAGGATCCTCCTCTGGCGCCGACAGGGTGAAATTTACCATGAGCCTCCTCCAAAGGCTATCTTTGGCTCTCTTGTCCACATAACTAACTCCTTCCGTCTTTGTCTTGTTCCATTCTTGCATGGTGATTAGGATCTGGTCCCTAACAATAACTCCCATATGATATTTGAACTTGTTTGCATGGTCCACGGGAGCAATCGGCCTGTCATCTTCACCGATTTCTATAATTGTGTACCTTTCATGTTCGTCCAACCTTTTGGCTACGCCATGTTTATTTGCAGAAGATTGGCCTGATCTGGAGGGCTAAAAGAAGAAACAGCATTACTATATGTATATACAGAAATCAAATAATACATCTACACATCAGACGCTTAATTAATATATATACCTCGCTGGACTTTGTAATTATAATAGTTCCACCGGAGCCATAGACTTCTCCCTCGTCGAAGTCGGCGTCTCCTTCTCCCTCATCAGAGCCATCTCTTTTCTCTTGCTCCTCTCCCTCACCAGGGACATATCTTCGGTTTTGCTCTTGCTCCTCTCCCTCACCGAGGACATCTCTTTGGTTTCGCCCGTCTCCCACACGGGATGGGTTCAAAAACAGGGTGACATTTGTCTGCTCATTTTCAAAGATCATATTCTGGATCAATTGTTCCTGTTCTTCGTCTCTTCCGTGTGGATCCATAGTTTCTATGCAAAGACTTAAAAGTCATTTTTATTTTACCCTAATTCTAAAAAACTCAAACCTAAAAAACCTAAATAAAAATAAACCCTAATTCCACGCGAAGATTTCTGCGTCGGCAAGGACAACATGTAGAGTAAAAGATACAAAAAAACCTAATTAAAACTAAACCCTAAAAAACTAAATCCTAAAAAACTCAAACCTAAAACCCTAAAAAACTCAAACCTAAAACCTAATTAATTCAAACTAAACCCCAAAAAACTAAAACCTAAAACATAATTAATTCAAACTAAATCCTAAGAAAAACTAAATCCTAAAAAACTCAAACCTAAAACCTAATTAATTCAAACTAAATCCTAACATAAACTAAACCCTAAAAAACTCAAACCTAAACCTAATTAATTTAAACTAAATCCTAATTAGCACAAATATATACTTATAGAGAGAAGGACGGCGGCGCGTGGATGCTGCTTTGCGGGTGTGTGCTGGCGGTGGTGCTGCGGTCGACAGAGGACAATGGGGGTGCGGGCATCGGCGATAGAGGCACGCGGGCGTCGGTGACGACTCAAGCGTGCGGGTGTCGACGAGGTGAGGTGGGGGATGGTCATGGGCGTCGGCGGCCGCAGGAAGTGATGGCAGCGCGACAGTGGGGGCCACGAGCACGGGGCCGGCCAGGAAGGTGAGGTGGGTGGCGCGGACGCAGGGGTCGACGGCGGCGACAGAAAAATCCGGCAGCCTGACGGCGTCGTTGGACTCCTCACGATTTTTGGTCAATTGGATTTCGAGTGAAGGAAGAGGAAGAAGTTATAGGAAAGGCCGACCGGTTGTGATGTAGCCCGACCTTTGGTCGTTACCACATCATGGTCTCCAACTTATGCCAAGTCATGATGGACTCCAAAGGTGAATCCGTTCCTCTATGCGAACCTACTTCCTACCCTCTTGAATGGTATACTACTTCATACTCCGTCCCATATCAATGACAAGTTCACACCAACAAGTACGGAGGCATGGGAGGAAGCCTGGAGCACCAATCCCGACAAGATGTTGTCTTGGAAGAGAAGACGAAAGAAACAGCAGCTGGAGCACCGGAGTCTCCGGCCTGAAGACACCAGAGTCTCCGGCCTGAAGACACTGGAGTCTCCGCCCTGCGTACCCCGGAGTCTCCGGACCCATCTCCGGACCGACCCCCAGATCAAGCTCGAGGACAGTCTGTCTGCCATTCCGGAGATGACATCGGAGACAGACCGGAGTCTCCGGCCCACACCGGAGGTTCTGGACCCCACACCGGAGTCTCCGACCTGAGCGTATGGGCATGCGCGCCGCCAGCTGGGCCTTCGGCCCATGTACCCCTAAATCCGCCCAGACTTTGCCCTTTTATTCCTAAAGTACCCTTGCACTAGTGGCTGGCCTATATATAGTGCCCCCACCCCCTCATGTAACCCTAGGCATAGATGATAGACTAAAGAAAACCCCCTTTGTGGAATCTCTAGTTTTGCCTCATCCCCTTCTACCTAAGGGGATCGACTATCGTCACCACCTCGTTGGAGTTTGCATCGCGCCTCCCTCGTTGTACAAGGCCTTGGCATCGGTGTCCCTTTGCCAAGACATCAAGACCCTCTCCAAGGTGTTCTTCGCTCTCTGCGTGGGATCGAGGGAGCACGTTGACCGATCTTTCCTTGCGAGGATTCTATCGGACCGGTGGCCACCGGTGAGAGCAATCGGCCTTGTATCGTGTGTGTTTCGCGTGTGTTCATCGTGTTCTTCGCGAGGTGTGCGTCCGCTTCCGCTACCTTCTCCCTTTTCCCTCGCTTTCCCATCGATTTGACCACGAGATCCGTGAAGATCGGGCCACCCACGGGGTTACCCCATAACATCTGGTATCAATAGCTTTTGGTTGCCACAGATTTTTCCTTGATTTGGTCTTTTTCCCCATAAATTCGAAAATTCCACCAAAAATAGCCCCAATTCGTGTTTTGGATCGATCTATGATTTGAGTGCGTTTTGGTAGGTTTTGATCTATGGATTACTTGCTAAACTTGTTGATCCACCTTCCCCTGCGTTTACATGGCCTAATTCCTTGATTTCTCCCACTAATTTTGTGTTTTGGTTCGAGTTTTTCCGCCAAAATCGCGTCCCGGACGAGTTCTGCACGTCCTGGAACCTCTGAACCGGAGATTCCGGTCCCCGGACCGGAGACTCCGGCCCGGACTGGAGATTCCGACCCCCAGACCGGAGTTTCTGGCAAAGTCTCTGGCCCCCACTGCTGACAACAACTCTGTTTCACTGTTTTAGGCATAACTTTTGCATACGAACTCGGATTTTGGTGTTCTTTAGCTCATTTTGAAGAGGAGAAGGAGCCAACATAGTTTGATTAAAGTGGACAAGATCGCGGAATCCCATCCCTCCCAAAGCTTTAGGTGTTGAAAGCCAGGCCCAAGACTTCCAATGAATTTTCATCTTACCATCTTCCACACCCCACCACTGGTTAGCTATCACAGTTGGTGAGAGGAAGCATAAAACAACTCATGACAAAATTTGGAATCGCCTGGATGACTGCTTTTAGTAGTGTTTCATTGCCCGCTCTAGACAGCGGTCTACCCACAATTCCATTAACATACTTCCAAAGCTTATCAAAGAGAAACTTGAAGGTTGCTGTAGGTGATCTGCCTCCAGAACCATTTTCACCTCGTCCTTCACTTGATCTCCACAGTTTCTCGAGATTAATCTTCTCGCCCGAGCCATCACCAATTCACCATAAACCTTGCTCTCAGAGTCATATAGGGAAATAACTCCCGCTGGGTTCTCGCGCGACGCGCGCGTAGCCAGATATCTTTCTGAGCTTCCTTCGTTGATAAACTTTATTGTGAGAGCCTTATCCTCGAAATTAATTTTTTGGTCTAGCACTCTCTCTCCGTTCTCTTCATCTCTTCCAGATATGACAGCGACAATCGCATCGTCCCAAATCGTTCGTCTTCCGTCTTGCCTGGGCTGGCCCGGTCTCTCGCACTGCGGTTGTAGACCGTGGGCAGCATGCAGCGGCACAGGAAGTGCAGGCACGGCGGTGGCGACACAAACCATGCGGCGGTGATGGGAAGCGCACGCATGGCAGTGACGAGAAGCCTGCACGATGGTGGTGACGCGAAGCACAAGCACAGGGGCGGCAACGGCAAGCGCATGCACGGTGACAGCGATGTGAAGCATGTGACGGTGATGGGAAGCAGAAGCACGGCGTCGGCGAACGGGAACCATGAGGCGGTGACGGGAAGCGCATGCACGGCAGCGATGCGAAGCGCATGCACGATGGCGGCGATGCAAAGCGCACACACAACAACAACGACGAGAAGCGCACACACCCTGATGACGACGAGAAGCGCGGGCATGGCGGCGGCGATGCGAAGCGCCGGCACAGCGGTAGCGAGGAGAAGCACATGGAGTCCATCCGACGTCTTGTTGGTACGCTCGTGTTCTCAGGCCCGTCTCTATCTTTAATCCTACATGTCTGTCATCCTCGCTCTCTGATCCTGGTTCTTCTGCAGGGTCATACGGATAGCATAGGCACGGGACAAAAAGCTCCCATCACACGTAAGAAATCTGGGCGCTTGCTGATTTTGCCGGTAAGAATGCCTCGATCCTCCGCTGGTCTTCTTGCCACTCCCTAAAATCCACTTTCGCCTTTGTTTCATGTGGTGGTGTTGCTGAGTTGACAGGGGTGGAGCCAGGAATTGAACATGGGGGGCGAGTTCACAATCTAAATTTTTGCATACCATGTAACACACATAGTAAATAGACTTAACAGAAAATTCCGGTGCTTTAAACATGAGACATAGCCCTTTTTCTATATCTTGAGTAGCCGAGTCTATCTAAGCCAAAAATACCAACATCGGACCAAAGTAATTACAGGGAACTAGCTAACTCATATTTGGAACCGTCATTTAAAATTAATTTTATTTGGCAATTCAAAGTGTTGAAGGGAAGTGGAGTTAATTTGGAGATTATATATGGATATACATCTTTCACACTTATATACAATCTAATGCCGTGTAAATAAATTACTTAATTAGTATGTAAATATAGTATGGATAATAGATCGAACTAACAATATATAGGTAGAATGCCATTTAGCAACGATGTTCATATGGCTAATTTTTTGGGCCACACACCCACAAGCGTTCTGACTGTGGATAAAAAATTCATACACAATATATTTAAGTAGTAGATTAATCTATTTAGCAACTCTACCGATTAGCTAGACCTCGTTCTATATACTAGGTCACAATTCACAAAAAACTACAGCTAGTACTGAACATGGATAGCATACGTATATCAATATCAATGATTCAGGGTACCTTGAACTAAGTCGTTGATGAGACATCGATGATGGCTAGCACGTGACTGCATCCATGTCCTGGCCTGGACACGACGGTCTCCCGGCGCCAGTCCGGCTGGCCGGCGGTGGCTAAAGAGCAGCATCGACGAGCTAGCGAATGGTGGCTGACGCCCTACCAGGTCGATCTGATCTCGATTGATACGAGCAGCCGACACTGAGATGATCGGGGAGAAGAAACCGCTAGTATGATCCAGAGATCAAAGTATCAGATGGGCTATTTTCTAGGTCAGTTTGGCTGATGCTTGTGCATATGCTTGGATTAGTATTAATTTTTGGACTTTTAATACTAATTAAGGATCATTACGACACGGCCATTTGTAGTATATATGGCCTGAATACATTGAGGGGGGCCGACTATTAGTGGGGGGAGGGGGGGGTCTAGCTCCTGCTAGCCCCGCCTGTCTCCGCCCCTGTGAATTGACCATAGACGCAAATGCACATGTCTGCGAGAGAGCACCGTAGTGGCTGAAGTAGACGGCCGGACGATTTTGGCAGTTGTAGTAGACGCGATACACAAGTCTTGATATGTTTACTTTTTGTTTTTCCCTTTTATTTTATTAACGATCTGATTTCTCGATCATTGTAGGAGGTTATGATGGCGGCGACAGCCTCCTTCCAGTCGTGGTCGGTACTGTGGCCGGAGGAGCATGACCACCGCCGTGTCAGGTATGTACACTTCTCTCTACGTCTATTATTCTTTCATCGCTGCTACCTTATACTCCATCCGCTCTACAATATAAGCCTTTTTAGCAAGCTGTTTAGTTTGCTAAAAAGGCTTACATCGGGGCCTGACATCGGATTTGTGTTCTTGATAGGAGACACGGGGCTCTTCCGCGTGGATTGGGAAATGGCTTGCATCGACAACCAGCAGTGACTACGGGCGCGAGTAGGTGGGCACACGGGCGCGGATAGGAGGATTGCCAGGAGTCGCTAGGCATAGTCAAACGACAACGCTCGCCCACCTTCCGAGTGCAAGCGGCAGCAGACACATCCCGGCTTCAAGGGCAAGTGACAGCAGCGAGTGGGCATCACTCAAGCCCCTGCTTGACAATGACAAGCACAAAGGATGAGGTAAATCTTCGAAATTCTAGTTTGATTTAACACGTCAGTTCAAAGACTTTGCCTGCCTTGACCGATATCAGCGATCGGAGTACAACAACTTCATTGATGTAAGTTTTACAGTCCAAATTTGTAGGTTGAGGCAATGAGAATGTAAGTCTTACATTGGGCCTTGTTGAAGTATGATCCAAATTCTATTAAGGAGGCTAACTTCTGACAGAGCGGAGCGAGACTCGTCGTTGGAGGCTTGGGACGAAGTAGAGCTGAGTCTAAAGTTAGCCCATATCGTGCCCAACAGGGACGCCTAGGGGGTGTGCGGGGGGGGGGGGGGGATCCCTCCCGGTACAGATCGTTGAAGACCTGGGTTCCCACCGCTATATAAACCTCTTGTAAGCCGCCGGCTGGTATAAGTTGCATCTGTAAAATCCCCGGCATTTTGTAAACACTCTCCATTATAGTGAATTTTTACTAGCTGGCATCCGTGGTTTGTTATCTCTTTGTTGGAGAGGTTTTTCCACGTTAAATCTGTATCCCCTTGCTGTAACTTCTTTTTAGTTCTTCGTTATTTACTTATCACAAAGCTAACAAGTGGTATCAGAGTCCCATGTTCTAATTTAGGGTTTGCAACATGTCGTCATTGAAGTTCGATCTCTCGCAGCTAGACTAAACCACAAGATTCTCCTTGTGCCAGGTGAAGATGCGAGCAATTTTCGCCCAAAATTTAGATCTGGATGAAGCGCTGGATGGATTCGATGGAAAGGATGCTAAGGGATGGTCCGACAAAGAGAAGCGGAAGGACCATAAAACTTTGTCTTTGAGTCAACTTCATCTGTCCAATAATATTTTGTAGGAAGTGTTGATGGGAAAATCTGCTGCTGCCCTTTGGGTGAAACTGGAATCGATCTGAATGTCAAAGGATCTAACCAGTAAGATGCATGTGAAGATGAAGTTATTCTCGCATAGGATGCAAGAAGTTGGATCGGTAATGAATCACTTATCTGTTTTTAGTGAGATTGTTTCTAACTTGCAATCTATGGAAGTAAAATATGAAGATGAGAATCTAGGTCTCTTAGGGTATGTTTGGTTTAGTACCAACGTTCGCCTTTCCAAATAATTGGCATGCCCTCAACCATCTAACGCTGTTTGGTTGGGCTCCAAATATTTGGCATGCCCAGACCAGCCCATGCTCCCAACACATTTTGATGCCAATTCGTGGGCGAACCGTGGGCGGCCAAATCGGTCGCCAAAATTTTGGCTGCCAAATATTTGGCGGGGTGCGTTGGGGCTGAATCCAAACATACCCTTACTCCTATGCTTACTGCCTAGTTCTTATGCACACTTTTGTGATACAATATTGTTGCACCGTGATAAAAGTACAAGATGCCCTAAAAAGAGGGAAAAGACAAAAACAATAGTGCATGCAGATGGGTCGTCATCCAAGGCTAAAGCTCTGCAGGTTCGTGGCAGGACCGAGCAGAGATTTAACAACTACAACAGTCGAGATAAGAGCAAGGACGACAGAGGTCGTTCTAAGTCCAAGGGAAAGGACAAGTTCTGCTGGTATTGTAAGAAATCTAATCATGTTATTGATGACTGTTGGAAGCTGCAGAATAAGAAGAAAAGGAATGGAACTTATTAACCGAAAGATAAATCTGAAGGTGCTGGTAAGGCTGTTGTTGTTTCTGGTGATAGTTCTGACGATGAATGTTTAGCCCTTTTTGCTACTTGTGCTTCTCGTGATGATGAATTGATACTTGATACTGCATGTTCTTTTCATATTTGCTGTAACAAAGATTGATTCAGTTCACATGAGTCTGTACAAGATTAGAGATTTTGTACGTGTGGGGAATGATAACCCATGCCATATTGTTGGAGTTGGATCTGTTAAGATCAAGACACATGATGGTGTGATATGTACATTGACTGAGGTGAAACACATACCAAGCATGGATAGAAATCTGATCTCCTTGAGTACCATGAATGTTGATGGATACAAGTACGCCAGTGTGCGTAGATTGTTAAAGGTATCAAAAGGTTATCTTATTCACAAGATAGGTGATATGAATTCTACTAAGTTATATGTTCTTAAAGGTAGCACTTTGCCTTGTATTGCTGCTTCTGTTACTTCTGATGATTCTGATGATTGTGGTAAAACAAATCTGTGGCATATGCATCTTGGGCATATGAGTGAACATGGCATGGCAGAGTTTGTGAAGAGAGAGCTGATTGATGGTTGCAACTTGAGTAAGTTTGAGTTCTGTTAGCACTGCGTTTTTGGTAAGCATAAAAGAGTCAAATTCAATGCTTCTGTTCATACGACCCAAGGCATTTTAGATTATGTGCATGATGATGTTTGGGGACCTTCCCGTAAGACATCTATTAGTGGTGCTAATTACATGCTTACTATTATTGATGACTACTCAAGAAAAGTGTGGCCATATTTTCTTAAACATAAATTTGATGTTTTTGATTCTTTTATGGATTGGATAGTTATGGTTGAAAAGCAAACTGAAAGTAAGGTAAAAGTACTATGTACTAATAATGACATAGAATTCTGTTCTAATGAGTTTGAGGAGTTTTGCAGTAACGATGGTATGATCAGGCACCACACCATCCCTCATACTCCTCAGCAGAATGGCGTGGCTGAGCGCATGAATAGAACCATCACCCCGAGGGCTCGCTGTATATTGTCCAATGCAGGTATGCATAGACATTTCTAGGCTGAAGCAGCCAACACATCATGCTACCTCATCAATAGGCCACCTTCTATTCCACTTGAGAAGAAAACTCCCATTGAGGTATGATCATGTTCGCCTGCTGATTATTCACAGTTGAGAGTTTTTGGTTGCACATCATATGCTCACGTTGGTAATGGAAATTTAGAGCTTAGAGCTGTTAAGTGCATATTTCTTGGTTATGGTTTAGGAGTTAAAACATATAAACTATGGAATCCTGAAACTAAAAAGTTTTTGTTGAGTAGGAATGTTGTCTTCAATGAATCCGTTATTTATCATGACATCTTGACATCAGATCCCTCTCCTGTTGCTATTGGAGAGGAGGGAGTTAGTGTGCAGGTGGATCCCCTATAGAAAATTGTTGATAATGATGTTGTGGTCGATGATACTCCTGAGGAAAACATTGATGATCATGTTGTTCAGCACTCACCTACTGTTTTGCAACAACCACACGAGTCTATTGGTGCTAATAGACCGAGGTGTAACATAGTTCCACCATCTCGTTTAATTGAAGAGTGTAATCTTGCTCATTATTCTTTGAGTTGTGATGAACATGTGGAGCATGATTCCGAACCTACTACATATAATGAAGCCATTGCATCTGTTAACCACAAGAAGTGGGGTTTTTTCTATGCAAGAAGAGATGCAATTGCTTGAAAAAATGGCACATGGGATGTTGTGCGCGTGTCTAAACAAAAGAAGGTCGTCCACTGTAAGTGGATATACAAAAAGAAGGAAGATTTGTCTCCTAATGAGCCTCCAAGGTTTAAGGAAAGGTTAGTAGAAAAAGATTTTAGCCAGATTCTAGGTATTGACTATAATGATGTTTTCTCTCCGGTTGTGAAGCATAGTTCTATTCGTCCTTTCTTTGGTATTGATGCTATGCATGGTCTTGAGCTTGAGCCGCTAGATGTAAAGACTGCTTTTCTGCATGGTGAACTAGAGGAGGAGATTTACATGGACCAACCGGAAGGGTTCATGGTTCCTGGAAGAGAGGATTTTGTTTGAAAATTGAAGAGATCGCTTTATGGTTTGAAGCAATCTCCAAGAAAATGGTATAAAAGGTTTGATTCATTTATGATCTCACATGATTTTAAGAGGTCTCAGTTTGATAGTTGCGTTTACATAAAATTTGTTAATGGATCACCTATATACTTTGTAGCACCCTGGTAAAATCACTACTAGAAAATCGCTTGTTTTTTAACTTTGTGCATCATCATGATAGCAGGCTCAAGTGATTATGCCACATTGCATTTGAGCATCATCATGTCATCATGCATATATTTCCCTAAAATCTATTTCTTGAAAAGTCTATCTTTGTTTCCTAAATATTCCCCTTCCTATTTCAAATGTAAATCCCGGCCTCTTCCAGATATTTTTTTTTCTAAAAAGTATTTTCAAAAGGTCTTTAAAATAAAATAAAACAATATTAAATAAAATTATGTTTTATCGGGGGAGGCAGCCAGCCAGCCAAAGGGTCAGCCAGCCACCTACCACCCCTCCAAGACCAAATGAGCCAGGCCCAACAGGGTACAACCAGTTGAAACCCTAGACCCAACCCACCTATTCCCTAATGCCACCGCCAGTCCCACCTGACCCAACCACCACCCACCTATCCTACACCCAGCGGCCATGCATGCCCCACCTGACCCGCGCGTGATGTAGGCATCGACCACAGCGGTGCGCAACCCTGCCTCGCACGCTCGCTTGCATCCGGTGCTCGACACAACCCCGCCCACCCCTTGTACACACGACTTGGACCCACCCGACGCGCCCCCAGCCCGAGAGCACCCCCACCTACCCCCGAACTCGTGAGTTCCTCTATGCCGCAACCCCGCTCATTCTCACCTGCAGCAAAGTGATACATCGTAAACGTATCTATAATTTTTGATGTTTCATGCTTGTTTTATATCAACTTTCTTATGCTTTGTTCACATTTTGAGATACTTTTATGCATTTTCTGGAACTAACCTATTAACAAGAGGGCACAGTGCCAGTTGCCTGTTTTCTGCTGTTTTTGGTTTCAAAAAATCTCATAAAGACATATTCTCGGAATTGGAGGGGAGAATAGCCAAAGTCCATATTTTACCAGAAGACTCAGGGAGCCAGAAGTCGAGACGGAGAGGGGCCATGAGGTGGCCACACCACCTAGTGGCGTGGGCCAGCCCAGGCCGTGCCAGGGGGTGGTGTGGGCCCCTCGGGCGCCCACCGACCTTGCCTCTTCTTCTATAAAAGTGCCCCGGGACGAAAACCCTAGGGACAAGATCAGATTTCCATGAAAAGTTCCGCAGCGCCACCGCCACCAAAGAAAAGATTCAGGGGACAAAAGTCTCTATTCCGGCACCCTGCCATCTCCATCGACTCCACCGCTATCTTCATCGCGATTGCTGACTCCCATGACGAGGAGGGAGTAGTTCTCTCTCGAGGCCAAGGGCTCTACCGGTAGTTATGTGTTCATCTCTCTCTCTATGCGTGATCTTATGAGATCATGAGCTTTGTAATCTATAGATCTATTCTGCTACTCAAGTTATTTAATTAATATCTGCTTAACCCCACGTGTGTGAAGTTGACAGTGTGCACACCATGTGGCACTTTGGCTAAGGTTACATAAATACTTATCATGAGTATAATTTAAGTTGGATGTCTCTATGAGATTGTGGTGTTTGTTGGAACCATCTAGCGCTCAAGGTGACAGTGAGGGGTTATCTAGATGGGGAATGCAAACTTCAAGGTGTGCTATTATAGCCCTACATCGTCCAACCGGAGAGTAGTTTAGGATAGTATCATAAAGAGAAGATATTTATATGAGAGTGTCCACTAGTGAAAGTATAATCCCTAGGCCTTGTTTCTAAGCATTAAAACACCGTTTACAATTAGTCCTGTTACATGTTTGCTTGCAGCCTCTCTTATTTCAGATTGCAATCACCACTTATAATCATCCATATTACTTGTATTTCACTATCTCTTCGCCGAACTAGTGCACCTATATAGCTGACAAGTGTATTGGGTGTGTTGAGGACACAAGAGACTTCTTGTATCTTGATTGCAGGTTTGAGAAGGATACCTTTGACCACTTCCTCCTTGAGTTCGATAAACCTTGGGTGATCCACTTAAGGGAAACTTCCTGCTATTCTACAAACCTATGCACTTGGAGGCCCAACACTGTCTACAAGAATAGAAGCGTGTGTAGACATCACGCTGCCGCCCCTCTCTGTTGCTCCCACCATGGCTCGCCCTCACCATCCTTCTCCGCTAGAGCCCCGCCAGTGCCTGGAGCTGGACTGCTCCAATCTCACCGTCCTCACCCTTGACTGGGTCGATCTTGCTGGCCTGCCCCGCCACTCTGTCCTCTTCCACGGCGGCTCTCCTCTATGGCCCCAAAGAGCCCGCACAGCCGCGCCCCTTCATCTACTCCGTCCGCCATCAGCATGACCCGCGTGCCCCGTCTCGTGGCCCCGTCCTGCGAGTAGATGCTGCCCGTGCGCACCGTCCTCTCTCTGTAGCCCCAGTAGCCCTGCTCGCCCTTGGCCAGCATCGCCCTTCTCGAGCTCGCCCTCGACGTCTGCAGGCGTGCTGCTGTTGCCTCTCTGGTTGAGCTCCGCCTCTGCTTCCTCACGGACAACAGCGCCTGTATCCGCCCCTCCCAGCACCGCACGTGGCCACGCCCATAGGGGACCTCACCATCCCCAACCCCGCGTGTGCCGCCCGCCGCCTTACGCCTAGAGCCACGCCACCGGCCGAGCCCTTTAGGTTACCTCCTTCCCCTTTGTAGTAGGTAGAATCAAGACCTCCTCCGCCGCCTGTTATTTGACCATGTTTGTGACCCCCGAAGCACCCGAGGAGCCTCCTCTTTGTTCTAAAGACGCCACGCCTGTCTCCTCCTCGGTGTTTGTTTTGGCTAGTAGAATCCATTTGCAGATGTTCCCCATGAACACTGCAGGAATATGGAAGCTGAAGGCTGCCTAATCAAGGTCTACACCGACAGTAAATCCGAAACAATATCTGTAATCCCGAAGAACCACATCAAGAACCCATGATATCTGAACACCGTACCGGATCCGTTGGCACTTGAAGAACCATCGGCAAGGACTTCATCACGGATTACAAGATTATCGTCATGGTCGAGACACCGAAGACCGATCCCGCTGAACCCGAGCCCCTCGGATATCAAGTTCATCGATCCAACATGTGTGACCCTATCCGAGACCCCTATTATTATAATATGACATTGTCACTTGTTGCATACTAATTGAACATGTTTGCATATATATTGACCACTTCCTCCCTGAGTTCGATAATCCTTGGGTGATCCACTTAAGGGAAACTTGCTGCTGTTCTACAAACCTCTCAACTTGGAGGCCCAACACTATCTACAAGAATAGAAGCATGCGTAGACATCAAGCTATTTTCTGGCGCCATTGCCGGGGAGTTAAGGTAAAATGTACTCACATCTTCTGGCTACTAAGCTATCGTCTATTGCGGTTGCTGGTGTGTGAGTGCTCGAAGTTATTTGCTTTAGATTCTGCAATTATATCTTTTTGTTTCTTGTTTTTATTTTCACTAGTTAGGCTTAATGGAAAACAACAACAAAAATTAGAGAGCTTTATAGTATTTATCTTGAGTTAGGATATGAAGTGTTTGAAGAGAAAATTAAAAAACCTATGGAACTTTATTTGCATGCTAATAGAAATGTTATTAGTATGAATTCTTTGAACACCATTATTGCTAATGCTATGGAAAAGTCTAAGCTTGGGCAAGCTGGTTTTGATGAGCATGATATTTTTAGTCCCCCAAGCATGGGGGAGAAAATTTACTTTGATGATACTATACCTCCAATATATAATGATTACAATGATGAATATGATATGTTCAGTCCACCTACTATTGAGGAGAAAATTAATTATGATTACAATATGCCTGCTATATTTTATGATTATGGTGATGAGAATAATAATGATAGCTATTTTGTTGAATTTTTTCCAACTATGATTAATAAGAATGACTATGCTTATAGAGAGAGTAATAATTATTTTATGCATGTGGCTCATGATAAGAATATTTTACGTGATAGTTATATTGTTAATTTTATTCATGAGGCTATTGAAAGTTATTATGAGAGAGGGAAACATGGTTTTATGCATCTCAACAATATTAAGTTTCCCCTCTTTATGTTGAAATTTTTGAAGTTGCTCTTGTTTTACTTTCCTATGCTTGTTGCTTTGTGCTTTCATGACTTGTTTCTTTATAAGATTATTTCTCATAGGAAGTGGGTTAGACTTAAATTTGTTCCATATTTGCCTCTAGATGCTCTATTTTACTTCAACCCATATTTCTTATGTGAGCCTCATCGAAATTATCATGCCTATCTTAATGGCTATAAAGAAAGAGCTTCTGGGAGACAACCCATTATATTTTTACTTTCAGTTTATTTTTGTTTTGTTGAGTCTTGGAAGTTATTGCCTCAGTAATAACCTCTCCTTTTCCTTTTTGTTGGTTTTTGCGCCAAGAATAACCTCTAATGAGAGAGAAATAATTCTTGGGAAAGTTGCTGTCCCGAAACAGATTTTTGTGCTTCGCTGTAAAAATTCATGAAAAATCTCTATACATAGGATTGCGCTGTAATTTTTTGTGCTTCTGCCCCAGGTTGTTATCTAACTTCTTTTAACTTAACATTTTTCGATATGATGAACAGAAGGTCTACATGAAAAATTGGTTTTTACCTGCTGGTCTATTTTGACAGATTTCTGCCATTATTTTCATTTGCCTCTTAATCTCTTTATCTTTAAGTTCTCTTTGATCACTTGAACTTTTAAAAGGAATTGCTACAATAGCTTGTGTTTTAATGGAAGTTTTACTTGTGTTGAAACTGAACCAAAAGACTTATTATCTTGAATACACTAATGTTGCTAATGAAGATTGCGTGAAGTTTTCTATGAAGGAAAATTTTCAAGTGTAGGGAAGAATAATGTGATAAGATGAAGTATGGAAAAAAACTCAAGCTTGGGGATGCCACCCATGTCACCCCAAGAAATATTCAAGAAGTACAAGCGTCGAAGCTTGGGGATACCCAAGGCATCCCCTTCTTCATCAAGAAAAATCTTAGGTTTTCTTCCAAAACACTTCATTTTTATTGTTTCATGCACAATTGTGTTGTTCTTGGAGCGTATTTGTGTTTGTTTTTACTTCTATTTTGCTTAGTTTGCTTAAATAAGTTGGTTGGATCCCAACACACTTCTTTTGGAGAGAGACACACCCCATTATTCATTGCCTAGAACACTCTAGTTTTCACTCTAATTGTTCTGTGAGTGTTCTCCTTTGCTAGCACTGCGTTTAGCTTTAATTTTCGTTTAGTGTTGGAAAAGGCTAGGAAATTGTAACATCCCAAAATTTCATCTGAAATCATCATCATTGCACTCATATCATCATGGCATGTAATTGCATTGCATTTAGAATGTCCTCCAAAAATTTGGTGCAATTTTGGGCCATGGATAAAAAAATATGAATTTTTGGAAGTGGAATCAAAGAAAATGCTATATTAACTATTAAGCCGAAGTGAATACTTTTGCTTAAATTTTTTGAATTAGAAGACAAATGTGTTCTATAATACCCTACAAACCTAATTGGAAGTTATACAAATTTTCACAAATTGGGATCAATTTGAATCCTTAAATCAAAAGTTTTGGAGAAAACAGAATTAGAAAAAGAAAAAGAATAAGGGAGAAAAAAATAAAGCAGCAGACAGCTTCTGGCCTTTCGGCCCAAAACCAGCCCACCAGCCCCACCCACCTTTTCCCCTCTCCCCTGTTTTTCTGACCGCGCCACTAACTACCCCATCCCGCGACAGACCAACCCCACGCCACGTCACCCCACCACCCCGTCGTCTTCAACCCCCGGCGACGAACCGCCCCACCTCCTCTGCCATTTCGAAATCAAATCGATTCCGGCCGTTTCTCATAGTAAATCCCCCAGTGATTACCTCTACTTAATCCCCTTACCCCTCCTCATCATTTCCCCCAGTCGCCACCCCCCGGTGAGCCCCCAGGCTCCCCAAATTTCGATCTCGGACCGCCGCTCACTGACGGTATTCCGACGACAATTCCAGTGAAACAAGTCCGCCCGACGCCCTCCACTCTGTCCCATCTGTTTCACCATATCCTAGCAGACCTACTAACCGAACCACATAGTCCCTCTTGCTCCAGGTCGACGACACGGACCAAGTCCGGCGAACTCCCTCTGCCGCCACTGTCCGACAGTTTTTCCAGTAAGGGCAAGGTTCCCGCCGCTCCTTTTTGGCCACTGCTAGACAGTGCAGAACAAGGCGCATTCCCCTAACCCTTTTTCTTGTCTGCTCGAGTACCAGATCGACGCCACCGTCTCGTGGCTGTGACCTCCGCCGTCGACGCCACTCCGGCGAGGAATACCGAGCGCAGCGGAGCTCCCCTCTCTCCATCGCGACCACCAACCAGATCGCCGAGACCACCGCAAACCCTCGGTAAGACTTCCTTTTCCCCTACCCCTCTAGAATCACCGGAACGTCACTCACCTGACGTGCCGCCGCCGCGCGCCGTCGCTAGCGTCGCCAGTCTCCGGCGAGATGTTTAGTAGTCGTTCGATCAAATCCTAGCGGATAGGATTAGATCACCAAACAAAAGGGTGCGAGCTAATCAGATCCGCCCGTAGTTACTTAAGATCTGACGGCCCACAACGATCAATCCGACTGAACCGGTACTAGCCAATAGGAAAGCGCCACGTCGCGAGGCTATTTCGTTTAAATAGAAAAAATAGACAGATTTAGTATTTAACTTAGAAATTCAATAACTTTTGATCCATAAATCAGAAAAATACAAATTTGGTGTCTATGGATTCAGAAAAATGAGAACATTATTATGGAGGCCTTGTTCCACCCTTTTGCCTCGGGAAAATTTGAATTATAGGCAGAACCTTTTTAGGAGTATTTTTCTCACAAAAATTGTTCTATAAATTATTTTTGAGTATTTCTTATGCATATAGATGAGGTATTCTATCCTCAGTACTGTAGAATCTGTAAATTATAGAGTTGTGATCATATCATTGCATTTTGCATGCATTCATGTTTTTGTAAGGTTTTATTGATTGAATTATTATTGTTGTATTGATCATGTGTAGATTGTGAAGTTTGTTGCTGTGAGGATTGTACCTATTCACCTAGATACCAAGGCAAGTGATATTTCATCTTATGTCCTATTATTTTCACTATTGCACTAGTGATATTTTGGTAGATCTTAGCATGATATAATTATTCCTATGTTACTATACTATGCTATACTATCCTATAGACTATATCTTGGTAGTATCTCCTAGTTAAAAGACTTCGTATGCTAGAATGCTTAGCCATGCTAGTAGAATTCGTGGGTGGAAAGTACATATCAAGATAGTATGGAAAGATATTATTCTTGTTTGACTAAGAAAACAACTATTATTAATGAAACACCTGGGTGGATTGGGACTTGCTTGGATTATGTTGAGTGGTTACTCAGGGGCCATGTCTATGGTCAGCTGGTGTATCACACTTGTGGATGGCCACCCAGGAACAAAGAGATTGGAGAAATTCTTGTCATAAAGCTTCCAGTGCAGCCACTGGCATATGGGCTCTGCCTTGACCAACTAAGTTGCAAGAACTCAGCTAGACAGACAGAAGGTGGTAGATGTGGTAGGATGGAACGTGTCCGTGGTGGTCTGAGGGATTGCTTCTGAAAAGTCTTGTCTCAATGCATGTCGAGTCTTGTGGGGAAAGTGCACCACCTCTCGAGAGGGTAAAACTAAGTACTTAGCCGTGTCCCCGGTTATGGACAACTTCTGAGCCTCAAGACAGTGAAGTAGTTCAATAATCTCCTCATCCCAATTTCTCTAAGTTAAAACTTGTGGGTGAACATGGGTAGAGGTTCAGTGATGTCTATCATTGGTACCTTAAGAGTTTGACTGAGAAAATCCTACTCTTCAAAAACTATAAGTTAAACTAATTTTAGCAAAGCTAGCCATAACCCCACTTAGCCATATATTCATGTCGTTGTTGGATTATACTAAGTATCTATGGTATCAATTGCCAATACAATTCCAAATGTATTGACCCTTGTGGCTGTAACTTATTATGTTGCAGGATACTCTGATGATGAGTAGGGTTGCGGGTCTACACTCGACATGCTTGCCTATGGCACATGAAGACTAAAGACTCTATTATTATTATGCTATGTAATGTGAACTTGTGTATTAGCCTTGGGCTAAGTGAGTTGTAAGAACCATTATACTCCTGGATGTGCGATGTAATAATGACCTTTGTTTCTATGTACTTCATCTTAAACTGTGGGTGCTAGCATTTCGATCCAGGGACTAGCACTGCAATGACAGGGATCTTACCTTATCATGGTGAGATCTTACATATGGTATCAGAGCACTGTGTTGCCTATAGGATCGTGACCCTAGAATGGATTAGACTAAGGAAAACCCTTAGGAAAAATAACTCTATATTCCAACCTTACACTTGTCTTTTCATCTCGTAAAACTTTCCCTAATCATCCTTCTGATCTATTTTTGTAGATGTCCACCATCAATGAATCTGTCAAGAAGGGACCACTGATGACTATGACCCTGGAGTGTGAGACATAATTTCCCAATGTACTCAAGAATCTCATGCTTGGCTTGGGAATGAATGGTGAAGCCGTGTACAAGGGATTTCCTGTGATAGACGAAGGACAAGAGTATTGGTGGGTGAAACTCCATTTGTACAAGAACAAGGAGGACGATTCCAAGAGTACGGGATTCTGCATGTTCACCAACTCTGAAATGCACCCGTCATTCTTTGACTCTGCAAGGAATGCAGCCTGGAGAGCTATTAAGGAACTTGGGGAGAGACTCAAGTATAGAATGCTCAATACCCAGGAAGATCTCAAGGAGCAGAAGCGTCTTGTCCAAGACTCAAAGGCCACTGTGAAACGCCTAAGTAGGGATATCATAGGCCTAGCTTTTGAGCTATGTGACCAAGACAAACAGATTGCTGCCAAGGATGCCCAGATTGCCACCTTGGTTAAGGAGTGAGATATTAGTTGGACCACCACCCTTGGCGTTTTATCACGTTAATATTTTGATCATACCAACTTATGTGGTATGGCAAACATAAGTTATGTCTGGAACCTTGAAGTGCTTGAGTTGAATAATGTATTGCTACTTGGATTGTTCTGTTGGTTGATTTTCTCATTTTGTGACTTGTGTTTACTTTCTCCATTGTGTTACTAATTTTCTCCATACTATGCAAAAGATGCCGAATTTTGTCTACATCACGGCCGATGATTTCAAGGGGACTCGCTTTGGGACTCGCCTATTGGAGCTAGTCCAAGTGCTCGCTCTTCCAATCCCTACCATTCAGGGACTTCAGCTGAGGAAGTTCAGAGCAAGGACTTATGGGGATTCAGAGTTACCCAGCCAGGACGTGAGACGGAGCCCCAAACTGGGGAGATTACCTTCAAGATACTCCATGATGACATGGAGAGGGGCCTCGACGTCGCTATGCAGGAGCTATTGGGATGCCTATGTGGACGTCACTCTTCTGAGATCAGGAGCCACTACTTCCATTTCTTTGGGAGGCGCGACGGGGATGGAGAGCCTATTGTGTTGGACGAGGCCACTAAGGAGTCTATCAAGCCCGTGCGTCACTACCTCCAGGACTTAGAGAGCCTCATAAGACACCTTGATACTGATAGGACTAATGTGATGCTTAGCAACGATGAACTACGAGTCCAACTTAAGGAGAAGGACAAGATCTTCCTAGAGCAGGAAAATCGAATCAAGGTAATGGAGAAGAAGTTTGAAGACCAAGAGAAGAAATTCAAGAGCCAAGAGAAGAGAGTTCAGGAGAAGAACAAGAAGATTAGAGACTTGGAGACCGAGTTAGAGCTTGAGGACATTGAGCTGGAAGCGGATCACGAGGTGATAGAGAGGCTGCGCACTCAGAAGAGAGAGTTACAGACAAAGATCGATGCCTAGACTACAAGCTTGGAGGAATACAAGGCAGGATTCGCAGCAGCAGGACTTGCACTAGTGGAGGAGGAAGTCGACATGGAGGAATAGTGATGCTATTCCATCTACCTATCGTCTATTATTATTGAGTTGCATAAGTCATACCGACTTGTGGGTGACTATGCTAGTATGTTATTTTCACAAACTCTGTCATTGCTGTGATGTTGAACTTGCATGTGCTTGTTTGATTGATTGTTGTTTTATTTGGGGTTATCTATCATTACTTACCCTTATTAGACCCACAGATGCCTCCCCGACGCAACAACGAGGATGACAATGGCAATGGAATGCGTCAGATGATGGCTGCGCAGACCCAGTTGATGCAAATGATGACTCAATTCATGGCAACCCAGAATCAGAACAACAACAATAACAACAACCAGAATAATCCACCGCCCCTGGATATGCTGACCAGATTTCTAAGGCTGAGACCTGCTAAGTTTTCGGGTACCACTGACCCCATGGTAGCAAATGATTGGCTACGTTCTGTGAATAAGGACCTAGTCATGGTTGGGTGCACGGATGCAGAAAAGGTCAGATTTGCAGCACACTTGTTGGAAGGTCATGCAGATTCTTGGTGGGATAATTTCCAAATTACCCACCCTATTGAGGAAGTGACATGGGCAATGTTTGAAGATGGGTTTCGCACCACTCACATCTCTGCTGGAATAATGGGGTTGAAGAAAAAGGAGTTTCATAACCTCAAGCAACGCCACCGTAGTATCTCTGAATACATCGAAGAGTTCAATAATTTGTCACGTTATGCACCCGACGATGTGGACACTGATGCAAAGAGAAAGGAGAAGTTCCTAGATGGACTGAATGATGAAATTTCTATGCAACTATCTGTTGCATATGTTCCAACTTATCTATCCTTGTGTGATAAAGCTACCATCCTAGAAAACAAGATGAAACAAGTGGAGGGTAGAAAGAGGAAGCACCATTTTGATAAGTATGGATCAGGATCTCCTCACAAGAGCTCTCATGGTGAAGGAAGTGGGAGTTCAGGATTCCACAAGAATGGGAATCATAATAACCATCGTAACAATAACCACAACCATGATGGAAACAATCATCGTGGGCATAACAAAGGTGGATTCAGGAACAACCACAATGTTCATGGCCATGGAAACCAAAATGGACAGAATCATCACAATCAGCCAGCAAAGAAAGACATCAGTCAGGTGGAATGCTTCAAGTGCAAGAAGACGGGGCACTATGCCAATGAATGCCCAGAGAAGAAGACTGATGGGGCTAAGCCAAACCCATTCCAAAAGGGTCATGTGAATCACATTAATGTGGAGGAAATCCAAGAAGGAGCTGATGCCGTGATCGTTAAGTTCAAGATTAATGCCTTTCCTGCACTTATCCTTTTCGATACTGGCGCATCGCATTCATTCATTTCAAGAGCATTTGTAATCAAAAACGAACACTCCACTAAAACTATTGGATGTCCTATAAAGGTAAGTTCTCCAAGTGGAGAAATGATAGTAAATTTAGGGTGCCGACATATCATCCTAGAAATTGGAAAGCACAAGTTCCCGATTAGTTTAATAATCCTAGAGTCCCAAGGATTAGATGTTATATTAGGGATGGACTGGTTGACCCATTATGAAGGGGTGATTGATTGTGCCAAGCGGACTGTTATGCTTACCACCCTAGAAAAGAAGAGGATCAGGTTCAAGTCTAACTTTGAACCCAAGGGGAGCAAGGTTAATTCTCTTAAGGGGGTTAGCCTAGACAGTGTGCCAATAGTGAAGGAATACCCAGATGTGTTCCCCGAAGAATTACCTGGCATGCCTCCAGATAGGGATGTGGAGTTTCTAATAGACCTACTGCCAGGAATAGGGCCTATAGCAAAGAGACCTTATAAGATGTTGGTTGACGAGTTAAAAGAACTCAAGATACAATTAGGAGAACAACTGGAAAAGGGATTTATCCAACCAAGTTCATCGTCTTGGGGAGCACCAGTCTTGTTTGTTGAAAAGAAGGACCGAAGTCAGAGGCTATGCATAGATTATCGTACACTTAATGAAGTGACCATAAAGAATATGTATCCCCTGCCTAGAATAAATGATCTCTTCGATCAGCTAGAGGGAGCATGTGTGTTCTCAAAAATTGATCTTCGATCAGGATACTTTCAACTAAAGATTAGAGAACATGACATACCCAAGACTGCATTCACCACTAGATATGGGTTGTATGAATACATAGTGATGCCGTTTGGATTGACTAATGCACCAGCCTATTTCATGAACAAGATGAATAAGGTATTCATGGAATTCCTTGACAAATTCGTAGTGGTATTCATCGATGATATATTGGTATATTCCAAAAGCAACAAAGAACATGAGGAACATCTACGCCTGATTCTAGAGAAACTCAGGGAACATAAACTTTATGCCAAGTTCAGTAAATGTGAATTCTGGCTGAATGAAGTGGGTTTTCTTGGGCACATAGTATCTGGAAATGGTATAGCTGTTGATCCAGCAAAAGTGGCAGCTGTGACAGAATGGGAACCTCCTAAATCTGTTAAGGAAATCCGTAGTTTCCTTGGCCTAGCAGGGTACTATCGAAGGTTCATTGAAAACTTCTCTAAGATAGCAAAGCCCATGACTGGTCTGCTAAAGAAGGAGAAGAAGTTTAATTGGACAGAAGCTTGTGAAAACAGCTTTCAGGAATTGAAAAAGAGACTTGTGTCAACACTAGTGTTATGTTTGCCAGATCTTGAGAAAGATTTTAAGGTCTATTGTGACGCATCTCACCAAGGACTGGGAGGTGTACTAATGCAACAAGGTAAAGTTGTTGCCTATGCATCAAGGAAACTCAAAAATCATGAAGTAAATTATCCTACTCATGATCTAGAGTTGGCATCAGTTGTGCATGCACTAAAAACATGGAGGCATTATCTTATGGGAAAGCGTTGTGAAATGTTCACCGATCACAAGAGTTTGAAATATATTTTTACAGAAATAGCTCAACATGAGGCAAAGAAGATGGCTAGAACTTATCAAGGACTATGACTTAAGTTTGCAATACCATCCTGGAAAGGCAAATGTTGTAGCCGATGCATTAAGCCGCAAGGTTTATGTGAATGGCCTCAACAAAGGAGAGTTGTCGGAGGAGTTGTGTGCCCAATTTAGAGAGCTGAGACTCGAAATTGTGCCTGAAGGGTACCTTGAATCCTTGGAGGTGCAGCCCACACTAATGGATAGAATTCAAGAAGCCCAAAAATTGGACAAAGAAATAGATGAAATCAAAAGTAAAGTTAGTGAAGGAAAGGCAAAAAGATTCCATGTAGATGAACAAGGAATCTTATGGTACAAAAAACGATCTGTGTTCCACAGGATCTTGAACTTAAGAAGTTGATCTTACAAGAAGCACACAACTCACCGTATTCAATTCATCCTGGCAATACTAAGATGTATATGGATGTTAAGGAGAGGTTTTGGTGGAATAATTTAAAGAAGGACATAGCAGAGCACATTACCTTGTGCGACGTGTGCAGTCGTGTAAAGGCAGAACATTAGAAACCGGTAGGATTATTACAACCACTACCAATACCTGATTGGAAATGGGATAAAACCGGTATGGATTTTATCACTAGACTGCCCAGGACCAAATCTGGATACGATTCCATATGGGTTATCATTGATCGCTTGACAAAAGTGGCCCATTTCATACCAGTAAAGACCACTTATACAAGTGCAAAGTTAGCCAAGATTTACATGAACAGAATTGTATGTTTGCATGGGGTACCTAAGAGTATCGTTTCTGACAGAGGGACTCAATTCACTTCGCACTTTTGGCGACAACTTCATGAGTCACTGGGAACTCAGTTAGAATTCAGCACTGCATTTCATCCGCAAACTGATGGGTAGACAGAAAGGACCAATCAAATATTAGAAGATATGCTGAGGGCATGTGCGTTAGATTATTGATCTAGTTGGGATGAAAGTCTACCGTACGCAGAGTTTTCTTACAATAACAGCTATCAATCAAGCATAGAAATGGCTCCATTTGAATTCCTTTATGGAAGGAAGTGTACTACACCATTGCTATGGAATGGAGTAGGGGAAATAAATTTGTTCGGGCCAGACCTAATCAAAGAGGCCGAAGAGAAAGTCAAGATGGTGAGAGATAGGCTAAAGGTAGCTCAATCTCGGCAGAAGAGCTATGCTGATCCAAAACGTAGAGAGGTCACCTATGAGATTGGTGATAGAGCTTATCTCAGAGTGTCACCACTACGTGGTGTAAAGAGATTTGGAATCAAAGGGAAATTAGCACCACGCTATGTAGGACCCTTCAAGATTTTGAGCCGCAAAGGAGAAGTGGCATATGAGATAGAATTACTAGAATCTCTATCAGCGGTTCATAATGTATTCCATGTCCGTCAGCTGAAAAAGTGTCACCCAGAGATAGAAGAAACTTCGTTGAAAGGCACTATACCATTGGAGGAAGTTCAGCTAGATAATGATCTCACTTATGAAGAGAAACCTATTAAAATTCCGGAGACAGCAGAAAGAATTACCCGTACCAAGACAATCAAATTCTGCAAAGTGCAGTGGAACCATCACACGGAATCAGAAGCAACTTGGGAGTGAGAGGATGAACTTCGGAGAGATCACCCTCACCTATTTGCTAGCCAACCCGAATCTCGAGGGCGAGATTCATCTTAAGGGGGTTAGATTTGTAACATCCCAAAATTTCATCTGAAATCATCATCATTGCACTCATATCATCATGGCATGTTATTGCATTGCATTTAGAATGTCCTCCAAAAATTTGGTGCAATTTTGGGCCATGGATAAAAAGATATGAATTTTTGGAAGTGGAATCAAAGAAAATGCTATAGTTAGAACTAACTATTAAGCCCAAGTGAATACTTTTGATTAAATTTTTTGAATTCGAAGACAAATGTGTTCTATAATACCCTACCAACCTAATTGGAAGTTTTACAAATTTTCACAAATTGGTTTGGATCAATTTGAATCCTAAAATCAAAAGTTTTGGAGAAAACAGAATTAGAAAAAGAAAAAGAATAAGGGAGAAGAAAATAAAGCAGCAGACAGCTTCTGGCCTTTCGGCCAAAAACCAGCCCACCAGTCCCACCAGGCTTTTCCCCTCTCCCTTGTTTTTGTTACCGTGCCACTGACTACCCCCTTCCGCTGACAGACCGACCCCACGCCATGTCACCCCACCACCCCGTCGTCTTCAACCCCCGGCGACGAACCGCCCCACCTCCTCTGCCATTTCGAAATCAAATCGATTCCGGCCGTTTCTCGTAGTAAATCCCCCAGTGATTACCTCTACTTAATCCCCTTACCCCTCCTCATCATTTTCCCCAGTCGCCACCCCCGGAGAGCCCCCAGGCTCCCCAAATTTCGATCTCGGACCGCCGCTCACTGACGGTATTCCGACGACAATTCCGATGAACCCAGTCCACCCGACGCCCTCCACTCTGTCCCATCTGTTTCACCATATCCTAGCGCACCTACTAACCGAACCACGTACTCCCTCTTGCTCCAGGTCGACAACACGGACCAAGTCCGGCGAACTCCCTCTGCCGCCACTGTCCGACGGTTTTTTCCGGTAAGGGCAAGGTTCCCGCCGCTCCTTTTTGGCCACTGCTAGACAGTGCAGAACAAGGCGCATTC
Organism: Avena eriantha; assembly: GCA_910589775.1. NCBI lineage: Eukaryota > Viridiplantae > Streptophyta > Magnoliopsida > Poales > Poaceae > Avena > Avena eriantha. The sequence continues at coordinate 389,017,340 of OU342744.1, read as the reverse complement.
CCCTAACCCTTTTTCTTGTCTGCTCGAGTACCAGATCGACGCCACCGTCTCGTGGCTGTGACCTCCGCCGTCGATGCCACTCCGGCGAGGAATACCGAGCGCAGCGGAGCTCCCCTCTCTCCATCGCGACCACCAACCAGATCGCCGAGACCACCGCAAACCCTCGGTAAGACTTCCTTTTCCCCTACCCCTCTAGAATCACCGGAACGTCACTCACCTGACGTGCCGCCGCCGCGCGCCGTCGCTAGCGTCGCCAGTCTCCGGCGAGATGTTTAGTAGTCGTTCGATCAAATCCTAGCGGATAGGATTAGATCACTAAACGAAAGGGTGCGAGCTAATCAGATCCGCCCGTAGTTACTTAAGATCTGACGGCCCACAACGATCAATCCGACCGAACCGGTACTAGCCAATAGGAAAGCGCCACGTCGCGAGGCTATTTCGTTTAAATAGAAAAAATAGACAGATTTAGTATTTAACTTAGAAATTCAATAACTTTTGATCCATAAATCAGAAAAATACAAATTTGGTGTCTATGGATTCAGAAAAATGAGAACATTATTATGGAGGCCTTGTTCCACCCTTTTGCCTCGGGAAAATTTGAATTATAGGCAGAACCTTTTTAGGAGTATTTTTCTCACAAAAATTGTTCTATAAATTATTTTTGAGTATTTCTTATGCATATAGATGAGGTATTCTATCCTCAGTACTGTAGAATCTGTAAATTATAGAGTTGTGATCATATCATTGCATTTTGCATGCATTCATGTTTTTGTAAGGTTTTATTGATTGAATTATTATTGTTGTATTGATCATGTGTAGATTGTGAAGTTTGTTGCTGTGAGGATTGTACCTATTCCCCTAGATACCAAGGCAAGTGATATTTCATCTTATGTCCTCTTATTTTCACTATTGCACTAGTGATATTTTGGTAGATCTTAGCATGATATAATTATTCCTATGTTACTATACTATGCTATACTATCCTATAGACTATATCTTGGTAGTATCTCCTAGTTAAAAGACTTCGTATGCTAGAATGCTTAGCCATGCTAGTAGAATTCGTGGGTGGAAAGTACATATCAAGATAGTATGGAAAGATATTATTCTTGTTTGACTAAGAAAACAACTATTATTAATGAAACACCTGGGTGGATTGGGACTTGCTTGGATTATGCTGAGTGGTTACTCAGGGGCCATGTCTATGGTCAGCTGGTGTATCACACTTGTGGATGGCCACCCAGGAACAAAGAGATTGGAGAAATTCTTGTCATAAAGCTTCCAGTGCAGCCACATGGCATATGGGCTCTTCCTTGACCAACTAAGTTGCAAGAACTCAGCCAGACGGATAGAAGGTGGTAGATGTGGTCGGATGGAACGCGTCCGTGGTGGTCTGAGGGATTGCTTCTGAAAAGTCTTGTCTCGATGCTTGTCGAGTCTTGTGGGGAAAGTGCACCACCTCTCGAGAGGGTAAAACTAAGTACTTAGTCGTGTCCCCGGTTATAGACAACTTCTGAGCCTCAAGACAGTGAAGTAGTACCCTAAACCCTAAACCCTCATCCAAATTTCTCTAAGTTAAAACTTGTGGGTGAACATGGGTAGAGGTTCAGTGATGTCTATCATTGGTACCTTAAGAGTTTGACTGAGAAAATCTTACTCTTCAAAAACTATAAGTTAAACTAATTTTAGCAAAGCTAGGCATAACCCCACTTAGCCATATATTCATGTAGTTGTTGGATTATACTAAGTATCTATGGTATCACTTGCCAATACAATTCCAAATGTATTGACCCTTGTGGCTGTAACTTATTATGTTGCAGGATACTCTGATGATGAGTAGGGTTGCGGGTCTACACTCGACATGCTTGCCTGTGACACATGAAGCCTAAAGACTCTATTATTATTATTCTATGTAATGTGAACTTGTGTCTTAGCCTTGGGCTAAGTGAGTTGTAAAAACCATTCTACTCCTGGATGTGCGATGTAATAATGACCTTTGTTTCTATGTACTTCATCTTAAACTGTGGGTGCTAGCATTTCGATCCAGGGACTAGCACTGCAATCACAGGGATCTTACATTATCATGGTGAGATTTTACAGATGGTATCAGAGCACTGTGTTGCCTGTAGGATCGTGACCCTAGAATGGATTAGACTAAGGAAAACCCTTAGGAAAAATAACTCTATATTCCAACCTTACACTTGTCTTTTCATCTCGTAAAACTTTCCCTAATCATCCTTCTCATCTATTTTTGTAGATGTCCACCATCAATGAATCTGTCAAGAAGGGACCACTGATGACTATGACCCTGGAGTGTGAGACATAATTTCCCAATGTACTCAAGAATCTCATGCTTGGCTTGGGAATGAATGGTGAAGCCGTGTACAAGGGATTTCCTGTGATAGACGAAGGACAAGAGTATTGGTGGGTGCAACTCCATTTGTACAAGAACAAGGAGGACGATTCCAAGAGTACGGGATTCTGCATGTTCACCAACTCTGAAATGCACCCCTCATTCTTTGACTCTGCAAGGAATGCAGCCTGGAGAGCTATTAAGGAACTTGGGGAGAGACTCAAGTATAGAATGCTCAATACCTAGGAAGATCTTAAGGAGGAGAAGCGTCTTGTCCAAGACTCAAAGGCCACTGTGAAACGCCTAAGTAAGGATATCATAAGCCTAGCTTTGGAGCTATGTGACCAAGACAAACAGATTGCTGCCAAGGATGCCCAGATTGCCACCTTGGTTAAGGAGTGATATATTAGTTGGACCACCAACCTTGGTGTTTTATCATGATAATATTTTGATCATACCAACTTATGTGGTATGGCAAAAATAAGTTATGTATGGAACCTTGAAGTGCTTGAGTTGAATAATGTATCGCTACTTGGATTGTTCTGTTGGTTGATTTTCTCATTTTGTGACTTGTGTTTACTTTCTCCATTGTGTTACTAATTTTCTCCATACTATGCAAAAGATGCCGAATTTTGTCTACAGCACGGCCGAGGATTTCAAGGGGACTCGCTTTGGGACTCGCCTATTGGAGCTAGTCCAAGTGCTCGCTCTTCCAATCCCTACCATTCAGGGACTTCAGCTGAGGAAGTTTCAGAGGAAGGACTTATGGGGATTCAAAGTTACCCAGCCAGGACGTGAGACGGAGCCCCAAACTGGGGAGATTACCTTCAAGATACTCCATGATGACATGGAGAGGGGCCTCGACGTCGCTATGCAGGAGCTGTTGGGACGCCAATGTGGACGTCACTCTTCTGAGATCAGGAGCCACTACTTCCATTTCTTTGGGAGGCGCGACGAGGATGGAGAGCCTATTGTGTTGGACGAGGCCACTAAGGAGTCTATCAAGCCCGTGCATCACTACCTCGAGGACTTAGAGAGCCTCATCAGACACCTTGATACTGATAGGACTAATGTGATGCTTAGCAACGATGAACTACGAGTCCAACTTAAGGAGAAGGACAAGGCCTTCCTAGAGCAGGAAAATTGAATCAAGGTAATGGAGAAGAAGTTTGAAGACCAAGAGAAGAAATTCAAGAGCCAAGAGAAGAGAGTTCAGGAGAAGAACAAGAAGATTAGAGACTTGGAGACCGAGTTAGAGCTTGAGGACATTGAGCTGGAAGCGGATCACGAGGTGATAGAGAGGCTGCGCACTCAGAAGAGAGAGTTATAGACAAAGATCGATGCCTTGACTACAAGCTTGGAGGAATACAAGGCAGGATTCACAGCAGCAGGACTTGCACTAGTGGAGGAGGAAGTCGACATGGAGGAATAGTGATGCTATTCCATCTACCTATCGTCTATTATTATTGAGTTGCATAAGTTCAGGGTAGTCTCATCAAGAGAAGATATTTATATGAGAGTGTCCACTAGTGAAAGTATAATCCCTAGGCCTTGTTTCTAAGCATTAAAACACCGTTTACAATTAGTCCTGTTACATGTTTGCTTGCAGCCTCTCTTATTTCAGATTGCAATTACCACTTATAATCATCCATATTACTTGTATTTCACTATCTCTTCGCCGAACTAGTGCACCTATATACCTGACAAGTGTACTGGGTGTGTTGGGGACACAAGAGACTTCTTGTATCTTGATTGCAGGGTTGAGAGGGATACCTTTGACCACTTCCTCCTTGAGTTCGATAAACCTTGGGTGATCCACTTAAGGGAAACTTCCTGCTATTCTACAAACCTGTGCACTTGGAGGCCCAACACTGTCTACAAGAATAGAAGCATGTGTAGACATCACGCTGCCGCCCTCTCTGTTGCTCCCACCATGGCTCGCCCTCACCATCCTTCTCCGCTAGAGCCCCGCCACTGCCTGGAGCTGGCCCGCTTCAATGTCATCGTCCTCACCCTTGACCGAGTCGATCTCGCTGGCCTGCCCGCCACTCTGTCCTCTTCCACGGTGGCTCTCCTCTATGGCCCCAAAGAGCCCGCACCACCGCGCCCCTTCATCTGCTCCGTCCTCCATCAGCATGACCCGCGTGCCCCGTCTCGTGGCCCCGTCCTGCGAGTAGATGCTGCCCGTGCGCACCGTCCTCTCTCTGTAGCCCCGGTAGCCCTGCTCGCCCTTGGCCAGCATCGCCCTTCTCAAGCTCGCCCTCGACGTCTGCAGGCGTGCTGCCGCTGCCTCTCTGGTTGAGCTCCGCCTCTGCTACCTCACGGACAACAGTGCCCGTATCTGCCCCTCCCAGCACCGCACGTGGCCACGCCCGTAGGGGACCTCAATATCCCCAACCCCGCGTGTGCCGCCCGCCGCCTTACGCCTAGAGCCGCGCCACCGGCCGAGCCCTTTAGGTTACCTCCTTCACCTTTGTAGTAGGCAGAATCAAGACCTCCTCCGCCGCCTGTTATTTGACCATGTTTGTGACCCCTGAAGCACCCGAGGAGCCTCCTCTTTGTTCTAAAGACGCCACGCCTGTCTCCTCCTCGGTGTTTGTTTTGGCTAGTAGAATCCATTCGCAGATATTCCCCATGAACACCGCAGGAATATGGAAGCTGAAGGCTGCCTAATCAAGTTCTACACCGACAGTAAATCCGAAACAATATCTATAATCCCGAAGAACCACATTAAGAACCCATGAGATCTGAAGACCGTACCGGATCCGTTGGCACTTGAAGAACCATCGGCAAGGACTTCATCACGGATTACAAGATTATCGTCATGGTCGAGACCCCGAAGACCGATCCCGCCGAACCCGAGCCCCTCGGAAATCAAGTTCATCGATCCGACATGTGTGACCCTATCCGAGACCCCTATTATTATAATATGACATTGTCACTTGTTGCATACTAATTGAACATGTTTGCATATATATTGACCACTTCCTCCCTGAGTTCGATAAATCTTGGGTGATCCACTTAAGGGAAACTTGCTGCTGTTCTACAAACCTCTCAACTTGGAGGCCCAACACTATCTACAAGACTAGACGCATGCGTAGACATCAAGCTATTTTCTGGCGCCATTGCCGGGAAGTTAAGGTAAAATGTACTCACATCTTCTGGCTACTAAGCTATCTTCTAGTGCGGTTGCTGGTGTGTGAGTGCTCGAAGTTATTTGCTTTAGATTCTGCAATTATATCTTTTTGTTTCTTGTTTTTATTTTCACTAGTTAGGCTTAATGGAAAACAACAACAAAAATTGGAGAGCTTTATAGTATTTATCTTGAGTTAGGATATGAAGTGTTTGAAGAGAAAATTAAAAAACCTATGGAACTTTATTTGCATGCTAATAGAAATGTTATTAGTATGAATTCTTTGAACACCATTATTTCTAATGCTAGGGAAAAGTCTAAGCTTGGGCAAGCTGGTTTTGATGAGCATGATATTTTTAGTCCCCCAAGCATGGAGGAGAAAATTTACTTTGATGATACTATACCTCCAATATATGATGATTACAATGATGAACATGATATTTTCAGTCCACCTACTATTGAGGAGGAAATTAATTATGATTACAATATGCTTGCTATATTTTATGATTATGGTGATGAGAATAATAATGATGGCTATTTTGTTGAATTTTCTCCCACTATGATTAATAAGAATGACTATGCTTATAGACAGAGTAATAATTATTTTATGCATGTGGCTCATGGTAAGAATGTTTTACGTGATAGTTATATTGTTAATTATATTTATGAGGCTATTGAAAGTTATTATGAGAGAGGGAAACATGTTTTTATGCATCTCAACAATATTAAGTTTCCCCTCTTTATGTTGAAATTTTTGAAGTTGGACTTGTTTTGCTTTCCTATGCTTGTTGCTTTGTGCTTTCATGACTTGTTTCTTTACAAGATTATTTCTTATAGGAAGTGGGTTAGACTTAAATTTGTTCCATATTTTCCTCTAGATGCTCTCTTTTACTTCAACCCATATTTCTTATGTGAGCCTCATCGAAATTATCATGCCTATCTTAATGGCTATAAAGAAAAGAGCTTTTGGGAGACAACCCATTATATTTTTTACTTTCAGTTTTTTTTTTTTTTGAGTCTTGGAAGTTATTGCCTTGGTAATAACCTCTCCTTTTCCTTTTTGTTGGTTTTTGTGCCAAGAATAACCTCTAATGAGAGAGAAATAATTCTTGGGAAAGTTGCTGTCCCGAAACAGATTTTTGTGCTTCGCTGTAAAAATTCATGAAAAATCTCTATACATAGGATTGAGCTGTAATTTTTTGTGCTTCTGCCCCAGGTTGTTATCTAACTTCTTTTATCTTAACACTTTTTGATTTGATGAACAGAAGGTCTTCAGAGAAATCGGTTTTTACCTGCTGGTCTATTTTGACAGATTTCTGCCATTATTTGCATTTGCCTCTTAATCTCTTTATCTTTAAGTTCTCTTTGATAACTTGAACTTTTAAAAGGAATTGCTACAGTAGCTTGTGTTTTAATGGAAGTTTTACTTGTGTTGAAACTGAACCAAAAGACTTATTATCTTGAATACACTAATGTTGCTAATGAAGATTGCGTGAAGTTTTCTATGAAGGAAAATTTTCAAGTGTAGGAAGAATAATGTGATAAGATGAAGTATGGACAAAAACTCAAGCTTGGGGATGCCACCCATGTCACCCCAAGAAATATTCAAAAAGTACAAGCGTCGAAGCTTGGGGATACCCAAGGCATCCCCTTCTTCATCAACAAAAATCTTAGGTTTTCTTCCAAAACACTTCATTTTATTGTTTCATGCACAATTGTGTTGTTCTTGGAGCGTATTTGTTTTTGTTTTTACTTTTATTTTGCTTAGTTTTCTTAAATAAGTTGGTTGGATCCCAACACACTTCTTTTGGAGAGAGACACACCCCATTATTCATTGCCTAGAACACTCTAGTTTTCACTCTAATTGTTATGTGAGTGTTCTCCTTTGCTAGCACTGCGTTTAGCTTTAGTTTTCGTTTAGTGTTGGAAAAGGGTAGGAAATTCATGCTTATAAGTGGTAAAAAAGGAGTTTTGTTTTGACTGTGGCCTAGACTTTATCATGTCATGTTTGATATTGCTTTGACTTTATGCTTCGTAATTATTGTGGTAGCATGACTTGTTCCAAACAATTGAGATTACTTAATGTGCCTTGAAAGAATCATGCGTTGTTTTTGCATATAAAAGCATAATATTGTGGTATTCTCCTTTGATGCTTTATTTGGGTTGACTTGGCGCATGCTCACACCATGTTAAGACTATACCATGTCACCATAGCCTCTATGATCATTTAGTTTTCGACTTGTAATATCACTTTATGCTTTAATTAATAATGTTTTGTCTCTTTGCATGATTATGGTAGTTATTGCTCTCTTAGTTGGTCGCTCCCAGTCTTTTGCTAGCCTCCGTACCAAGTATGAGTTCCACTCATGCATCCACTCCAAATAAAACGAAGTTATTCCAAAGAGTCCACCATACCTACCTATTAGCATTATTGCTATTCAGAGTATATTCATGTTTTTATCTACCTTCCAAATTAAACCAATTATGTCAAAATTAGTGATTAAATCTCTCATGAACTTGATGGCACACTTTACTTTCTTGCACTTAATAAACTTGAACCATTGTGCCTATCTATGTTGTGCATATGCTTGCGTTTCGTAAATTGTGAATTAGAAGAACTATGTTACCATGGGGAATGCTTTCAACATTGCACTTTATTTAGTTGATATCATGTTCTTTTTCTTATGGATCCCGGCGATGTGAAATGAAAGGGGAGCTTGTAAGGCTCATGGAGTTCGTATATGTGTTAGAGAAACGCCTAGGCGGCTGGTCTAAGCCATGCCTAATCATGGTGGAAACCTGCAGCATAACCATAGTGAGCAATCTATGAAGCATCCTCTTTATAAAAAAGACCTATGCAAATAGGAAAGAAAAAAAGAGAAAAAAGAGAACCTATGCAAATAGGAAATAAAAGGATTTCTAAGATGCTCATTGTCTGCTTGCCTTATCATTTCGATATGGGGATTCTTCCGTATCATCGGGCAAGGGGTACCTCATTGGCGGTTCTCTATGATACACATGTACTTACAATGACAAGAACTTACTTGTGACTAAAGTTGAGTAGCATGAGGAACGGTCTTTGTAAGTAAGGGGAATGAGATTTTTAGCTTATAACTTGTCAAGCATATCCTCATATTTGTTCACTTTAACCTTAATCACCTAAAGATGCCTATGATAGGGGAATGAGAGCTAAAAGCTAATAAGTACCATAATTTTTTGGAAGCTCTTTATGAGACTTGAATCGCTGCTTCCTTCTATGAAGGGCCTTTCTCTTACTTTTATGTTGAGTCTCCATCTTCTATCTTTATGCACCTATTAAGAGAGCATAGTGGTCATTCTTAGTTTAATGTGCATTGTCCCAAAACTTGTTGATTGATTCATAACTTTGTTATTGCTTGTTCTTAAATTATTTGTATCTAGTCACCCTTATGAAGTTTGAAGATGTCCTATGCATTTATGTTTTGCTACACTATGAGGGACAAGATGAATACCTTTCTCATTATGTTTTCTATATGTGAAACAAACAAACGTCTTGTAAAGCATTGTTATTCATGAATATTTTGTTTGTACCTTTTCATGTTACAACATAGTTGCTATGTCTTATTGTTAGAACTATATCTTTCATGCTATGTTAAAGTACTATGATCCCAGCTATCAATGTTTTATAAATACCTTGATCAAGATTGTGATGTTGCATGTCACCTCAAAAATTATTCTTCTATTTATCACTTACCTACTCGAGGACGAGCAGGAGTTAAGCTTGGGGATGTTGATACGTCGTAAACGTATCTATAATTTTTGATGTTCCATGCTTGTTTTATATCAAATTTCTTATGCTTTGTTCACATTTTGAGATACTTTTATGCATTTTCTGGAACTAACCTATTAACAAGATGCCACAGTGCTAGTTGCCTGTTTTCTACTGTTTTTGGTTTCAGAAAAGCTAATAAAGACATATTCTCAGAATTAGACGGGACAAAAGCCAAAGTCCATATTTTACCAGAAGACTCACGGAGCCAGGAGATGAGACGGAGAGGGGCCACGAGGTGGACACACCACCTAGTGGCGCGGGCCAGCCCATGCCGTGCCAGGGGTGGTGTGGGCCCCTCGGGCGCCCACCGACCTGGTCTCTTTTCCTATAAAAGTGCCCCGGGACGAAAACCCTAGGGACAAGATCAGATTTCCGCGAAAAGTTCCGCAGCGCCACCGCCAGTGAAGAAAAAGATTCGTGGGACAAAAGTCTCTGTTCCGGCACCCTGCCGAGACGAAGAAGTGCCCCCGGAGCCATATCCATCGACTCCATCGTTATCTCCATCGCGGTTGCTGACTCCCATGATGAGGAGGGAGTAGTTCTCTCTCGAGGCTAAGGGCTCTACCGGTAGCTATGTGTTCATCTCTCTCTCTATGCGTGATCTTATGAGATCATGAGCTTTGTAATCTATAGATCTATTCTTCTACTCAAGTACTTTAATTAATCTCTTCTTATCCCCATGTGTGTGAAGTTGACAGTGTGCACACCGTGTGGCACTTTGGCTAAGGTTACATAAATACTTATCATGAGTATAATTTGAGTTGGATGTCTCTCTGAGATTGTGGTGTTTGTTGGAACCATCTAGCGCTCAAGGTGATAGTGAGGGGTTATATAGATGGGGAATGCGAACTTTAAGGTGTGCTATTATAGCCCTACATCGTCCAACCGGAGAGTAGTTCAGGGTAGCATCATAAAGAGAAGATATTTATATGAGAGTGTCCACTAGTGAAAATATGATCCCTAGGGCTTGTTTCTAAGCATTGAAATACCGTTTACAATTAGTCTTATTACATGTTTGCTTGCTACCTCTCTTATTCCAGATTGCAATTACCAATTATAATCATCCATATTACTTGTATTTCACTATCTCCTCGCCGAACTAGTGCACCTATACACCTGACAAGTGTATTGGTTGTGTTGGGGACACAAGAGACTTATTGTATCTTGATTGCAGGGTTGCCTGAGAGGGATACCTTTGACCACTTCCTCCCTGAGTTTGATAAACCTTGGTTGATCCACTTAAGGCCCAACCCTGTCTACAAAAATAGAAGCGTGCGTAGACATCACGCAGACGCCCTCTCTGTTTCTCCCGCCGCGGCTCGCCCTGACCATCCTACTCCGCTAGAGCCCCGCCACTGCCTAGAGCTGGCCCGCTCCAATCCCGCCGTCCTCACCCTCGAACGAGTTGAGCTCGCTGGCCGGCCTCACCGCTCTGTCCTCTGCCACGATGCCTCTCCTCTGAGGCCCCGAAGAGCCCGCACCGCCACGCCCCTTCATCCGCTCCGTCCGCCATCGGCAGGACCCGCGTGCCCCGTCTCGTGGCCCCATCCTGCGAACAGATGCCGCCCGTGTGCCCCTTCCTCTCTCTACAGCCCCGGTATCCCTACTCACCCTTGGCCAGCATCGCCCTTCTACAGCTCGCCCTCGACCTTCGCAGGTGTGCTACCGATGCTTCTCTGGTTGAGCTCCGCCTCTGCTTCCTCGAGGATAGCAGTGCCCGTATCCGCCCCTCCCAGCACCGCGCGTGGCCACGCCCGTCGGGTACCTCACCGTCCCCAACCCCGCGTGTGCTGCACATCGCCTCACGCCTGGATCCACGCCATCGACCGAGCCCTCCAGGTTACCTCCTTCCCCTTTGTAGTAGGCAGCATCAAGACCTCCTCCGCCGCCTGTTATTTGACCATGTTTGTGACCCCTATAGCACCCGAGGAGCCTCCTCTTTGTTCTGAAGACACCGCGCCTGTCTCCGCCTCGGTGTTTGTTCCGGCCAGTAGAGTCTGTTCGCAGATGTTCCCCGTGAACACCGCAGGAATATGGAAGCCGCAGGCTACCTAATCAAGTTCTACACCAACACTAAAGCCGAAACAATATCTCTAATCCTGAAGAACCACCTCAAGAACCCACGAGATCCGAAGACCGTACCGTATCCGTTGGCACTTGACAAACCATCGGCAAGGACGTCATCACGGATTACAAGATTATCGTCACGGTCAAGACCCCGAAGACCGATCCTGCTGAACCCGAGCCCCTCGGAACCCAAGTTCGTCGATCCGACTTGTGTGACCCTATCCGACACCCCTATTTTTATAATATGACATTGTCACTTGTTGCATATTATTTGAACATGTTTGCATATATATTGTTGGTGTTTGGGGTGGTATTTCGATGATTCACCTAAATTAAATATGGAGACCATATACAGGCTATTCTAGTATTATAATGGATCCATTTAAATTTGTGTAGCAAACTGTGCCATGTTTTTCCTTGTTAATATAACATTTAAATTGCGGGTATCTAAACAACTTGAACCATATAATTAATTGTCGAGAGCCTGGTTCTGCTTAATATTGCCTAATTGCATTGCCTCTTTGCCATGTCAAACATTATATATGCATCATGCCCGATCTTCTACCGTAGTACTAAATAGTGCATCCGATGTTTCTTTTAGTGTTTGGTTCTTCACGGATTAGGCTGTTGAGTGGATGCGAGTATCGACAAGTTCTTTGGATAATATATCTTCGGCACTATTTTCTAGGCGAGCATCCTCCCCCTTTCTACCTATTTTGCATTTATAGTCTTTACTTCCTCCTATTGATCTATTGCTATCCGTGTTACGATGCTTTAGCTTCCGTACCATTTATATCCCTTGGAGCCTCTATATTGCCTTGGACACCTCCTATTCCCTATTGTTTGGTAGATAGATGGCCTCAGGAGTCATAGTTGCTTTCTCAGGTGCTAGTCCGAGTTGTAGAACACCACAGTTATTGGAAGGTTGTCATATGGTTTATGTTAGAGATGATCATGATTTTAATTACAACTTGTTACTTAAAATACTTGGAATAGATAAAACTAATGCAGAGGCACCGATGGGTAATAGCTAATATTTAGTTTTTAACAGCTCACTTGTGTCCCGTAGGCCCCGAGTACATGATACCTATTCCTTGACTATCGCACTATCCTCATGTGGGACCATAAATCCCCTTAGCTAGAGCTTCATTCATTTCTTATTTCTTGGGAAACAAACTAGTTGGGGGCTTTATTAATATCCTATACCTATGCCATGTTTTACTGCTTTATTTACGATTGTGCGTGGAGGAATTGTACTATTTTGGATCTTGACACGTTTTCGCTGTATCGACAAGCCCAATCACACTTTCGGGTACCCAGTCGTTTACCACCGTCAACACAAACCCTGGGTCCGTCTCGGAGCCGCCCAACTTCGTTGCGGGTAGCTTAGTGAGGTGACCCCCTGAAATATTTTATGAATCCTGTGATTGCTTTGTCGTGAAAGCCTCATTGGGTTTTTATTTGGTTTTTTCGAGGTTGATCGTGTGTGTGTTGCTATTTGTGAACCCCTGCATGGTAAATCTTTTTGAAAGCTGTGTCCTTGGTTATGGATGACTTGGAGCACATTATCTCGATCATAGACAACTATAACTAAAGTAATGCTTTAAATTTGACCTTGACATGTCTAGTAATCAGATTCACTACAACAGAATGAGTAAATAAAAGTGCCAACAACTGTTGGATTTGGGATGTCTTATGCTAATTGTACCTGACTAGTAAGCATTGCCACTACAACGGAATGGTTAACTAAAACTGCCCACTGCTTATGATATCAGGATGACTCATGCTATCTATATCTGACTAGTAAGTGCTGCAACTATAAGGGAATGAATTAAACTGCCGATTGTGTGAGTTCCTTGGGTTCACTTCCCCATTTGGCATCGAGGGGAAATACCAGGATGGGTATAATTGGTGTTAGTATGAGGTTGTATCCGAATAGGTCTTTCTTATCCCTCTCTAATAACCAACAGTTGTATCGAGTCTCTATAGCTTGTTTAGTGCATGCTTCGCTGCTGCTTTCAGTCCACCATACCTATGTAGGCGAGAGCCACCGAATTCTACACTCACCGTGTATTGGCCTCAGTACTGACCGCTCCCTTTTTCCTTTGCCCTTTGTCGGCACCCCTTTTGTTTAATAGGTATAAGTTCGACATCGTTAGCAGGGTTACCCTTTTGGCTTGGCCTAGGCAGGGTTATGGATTCCATTGGTTAATCTTCAGGGCTCTTAGCCCCATTGGCTTCTTATCCTTACTCAGATGTTGTATCATTTTCAAGGTGATTTGGATCTTTGTATTGTATATCTGTATTCTTGACTCATGGAGTCGTTGTTGTATATATATTCTGTGGTTTCCATCGTGGACTATTGTGTAATGATATTACTTTGTTTTCTACCTGCACGCAAGTGCTTGGTGGGCATCTTTGAATCGTTTCTATGCGGGTTTGGCGGGAATCGCTAAAACTTGCATAGGGCCGATTCGAGGGTGTTACAAAGTGGTATCAGAGCTCCGCAGTTGCGAGATCCCACCGGTCCGTCTTGTAGGATAACTAAGATAACAGACGACGTAGAGTGTCAAACACATTTGGCAAAATCGGTTGGATAGATCTGATTAGGCATGATTTTACTCCTTACCCCTATGCTATTCTCCTCTTACCTCTGCGTGTTTTGAATCTATTCTCTTACCTTTTCTTCGAGTTCAGAATTTCTCGTGGTTGGGTTTCTGCCGTACCTTCAGGGTTTTGCTTCCTCCCTTTTATAACGATGGAGCTACAATCATCTAATTTGCATCTTGTTTGTTGTACCCTAGATCAAATCATTTGGTCCTTAAACTCTTTATCTGTATGTATCCCCTGACGGATGTCCGTATCATTGAAAAACATATTAGAAGATGAGCGTTGGTGAAGTTGGAGTATACTTTGATTATGTGTTCTTCATGCTAATGGAACCATCGCGGAACCTAATCATTGTGTATTTTCATACGATTTCTTGGTATCTTCCGGTGGTCTCCAATGCGATGACATCATCTATGAAGAGCCTTCATCATGCCTACGTTTTCCGAAGCTTTCCGAACATCGCTTGCCGAGATCTTCAGTCTAATTTCGAGAGTTGTGTTGCATGGTTTTCCTATTCATATACGGAGTTACTAGTTTGGGTACGGGATGGACTAATCACCCTACCCGACTCTTACTGTTTACTCTTGTACATCGAACTGGTGGATCAATGTAACTTTTTCTCTTTTCATGGAAGTTAGAGGTGGCCTTATCTATCGAGACCTCTACCTTCATCTTTTGTTCTCTAGAGGGTTCTCTCGACGAACATGAACAACGACCTCTTATTGGTGGTGTCGCCAAATTCAAGATAGAGCAAGAAGCCTTGTTAGTGGTGTCACGAGGATCTACACGAAGCGAGAAGATCAAGATCTTCAAACTTCTTCCCCTTACCATGAGGCGGATCTCGAGAGCAAGGTCCATTGTCAGTGGTGTCGAATTGTAGCACCCCGGTAAAATCACTATTAGAAAATCGCTTGTTGTTTTAACTTTGTGCATCATCATGATAGTAGGCTCATGTGATTATGCCACATTGCCTTTGAGCATCGTCATGTCATCATGCATATATTTTCCTAAAATCTATTTCTTGAAAAGTCTATCTTTGTTTCCTAAATATCCCCCTTTCTATTTCAAATGTAAACCTCGGCCTCTTCCTGATATTTTGTTTTGTCTAAAAAGTATTTTCAAAAGGTCTTTAAAATAAAATAAAACAATTTTAAATAAAACTATGTTTTATCGGGGGAGGCAGCCAGCCAACCAAAGAGCCAGCCGGCCACCTAATACCCCTCCAAGGCCAAACGAGCCAGCCCCAAAAGGGTACAGCCAGCTGAAACCCTAGACCCAACCCACCTATTCCCTACCGCCGCCGCCAGTCCCAACTGACCCAACCACCACCCCACCTATCCTACACCCAGCGGCCACGCACGCGCTACCTGACCCGCGCGTGATGCACGCATCGACCACAGCGGCGCGCAACCTCGCCTCGCATGCTCGCTTGCATCCGCCGCTCGACACGACCACGCCCACCCCTCGTACACACGACCATGTCCCACCTAACGTGCCCCTGACCCGAGAGCACCCCCACCCGACCTCGTGAGTTCCTCGACGCCTCAACCCCGCTTGTTCTCCCCCGCAGCACAGACACCCTCTTCGTTGCTCCCGACGCGGCTCGCCCTAACCATCCTTCTCCGCTAGAGCCCCCCCACAGCCTGGAACCGACCCGCTCCAATCTCACCGTCCTCATGCTCGACCAAGTCGAGCTCGCTGGCCTGCCCCACCGCTCTGTCCTCTGCCGCGACACCACTCCTCTGTGCCCCCTAGAGCCCGCACCGCCACGCCCCTTCGTCCGCTCCCTCCGCCATCAGCAGGACTAGCGTGCCCCGTCTCGTGGCCCCGTCCCGTGAGAAGATGCCGCCCGTGCACCCCGTCCACTCTCTATAGCCCCGGTCGCCCTACTCGCCCCTGGCTAGCATTGCCCTTCTCCAGATCGCCCTTGACCTCCGTAGGCGCGCTGCCGCCGCCTCTCTGGTTGAGCTCCGCCTCTATTTCCTCGCGGACAACAGCGCCCGTATCCGCCCCTCCCAGCACCACGTGTGGCTGCGCCTGTCGGGGACCTCACCGTCCCCAACCCCGCATGTGCCTCCCGCCGCGTCACGCCTGGAGCCACGCCATCAGCCAAGCCCTACAGGTTACCTCCTTCCCTTTGTAGCAGGAAGCATCAAGACCTCCTCTGCCGCCTGTTATTTGACCATGTTTGTGACCCCTGTAGCACCCGAGGAGCCTCCTCTTTGTTCTGAAGACGCCACGCATGTCTCTGCCTTGGTGTTTGTTCTGGCCAGTAGAATCCGTTCGCAGATATTCCCTGTGAACACCGCAGGAATATGGAAGCCGAAGGCTGCCTAATCAAGTTCTACACCGACATTAAAGCCAAAACAATATCTCTAAGCCCGAAGAACCACATCAAGAACCACAAGATCCGAAGACCATACCAGATCTGATGGCACCTGATGAACCAAAGGCAAGGACGTCATCACAGATTACAAGATTATCATCACGGTCGAGACCCCGAAGACCGATGCCGCCGAACTCGAGCCCCTCGGAACCCAAGTTCGTCAATCCGATATGTGTGACCCTATCCGAGACCCCTATTATTATAATATGACATTGTCACTTGTTGCATATTAATTGAACAAGTTTGCATATATATTTTTGCTGTTTGGGGGTATTTCGATGATTCACCTAAATTAAATATGGAGACCATATACATGCTATTCTAGTATTATAATGGATCCATTTAAATTTGTGTAGCAAACTATGCCATGTTTTTCCTTGTTAATATAACATTTAAATTGCGGGTATCTAAACAACTTGAACCATATAATTAATTGTCGGGAGCCCAGTTCCGCTTAATATTGCCTAATTGCATTGCCTCTTTGCCATGTCAAACATCATACATGCATCATGCCCGATCTTCTGCCGTAGTATTAAATAGAGCATCCGATGTTTCTTTTTGTGTTTGCTTCTTCACGGATTAGGTTGTTGAGTGGATGCGAGTATCGACAAGTTCTTCGGATAATGTATCTCCGACAGTGTTTTCCAGGCGAGCATCCTCCCCCTGTCTACCTATTTTTGCATTTATAGTCTTTAGTTCCTCCTATTGATCTATTGCTATCCGTTTTGTGATGCTTTAGCTTTTGTACCATTTATATCCCTTGTAGCCTCTATATTGCCTTGGACACCTCCTATTGCCTGTTGTTTTGTAGACAGATGGCCTCGCGAGTCGTAGTTGCTTGCTTAGGTGTTGGTCCAAGTTGTAGAGCACCACAATTGTTGGAAGGTTGTCATATGGTTTATGTTAGAGATGATCATGACTTTAATTACAACTTGTTAATTAAAATACCGGGAATAGATAAAACTTATGAAGAGGCACTGGTGGGCAATAGCTAATATTTGGTTTTTAACCGCTTACTTGTGTCCCATAGGCCCCGAGTACTTGATACCTATTCCTTGACTATCACACTATCCTCATGTGGGACCATAAATCCCCTTAGCTAGAGCTTGATTCATTTCTTATTTCTTGGGAAACAAACTAGTTGGGGGCTTTATTAATATCCTATACCTATGCCATGTTTTACTGCTTTATTTACGATTGTGCGTGGAGAAATTGTACTATTTTGGATCTTGACACGTTTTCGCTGTATCGACAAGCCCAATCACACTTTCGGGTACCCAGTCGTTTACCACCGTCAACACAAACCCTGGGTCCATCTCGGAGCCGCCCAACTTCGTTGCGGGTAGCTTAGTGAGGTGACCCCCTGAAATATTTTATGAATCCTGTGATTGCTTTGTCGTGAAAGCCTCATTGGGTTTTTATTTGGTTTTTTCGAGGTTGATCATGTGTGTGTTGCTATTTGTGCACCCCTGCATGGTAAATCTTTTTAAAAGCTGTGTCCTTGGTTATGGACGACTTGGAGCACATTATCTCGATCGTAGACAACTATAACTAAAGTAATGCTTTAAATTTGACCTTGACATGTCTAGTAATAAGATTCAGTACAATAGAATGAGTAAATAAAAGTGCCAACAACTGTTGGATTTGGGATGTCTTATGTTAATTGTATCTGACTAGTAAGCATTGCAACTAAAACGAAATGGTTAACTAAAACTGCCCACTTCTTATGATATCAGGATGACTCATGCTATCTATATCTGACTAGTAAGTGCTACAACTATAATGGAATGAATAAAACTGCCAACTGTGTGAGTTCCTCGGTTTTACTTCCTCGTTTGGTATCGAGGGGAAATACCAGGATGGGTATAATTGGTGTTAGTATGAGGTTGGATCCGAATAGGTCTTTATTATCCCTCTCTGATAACCGACAGTTGTATCGAGTCTCTATAGCTTGTTTAGTGCATGCTTCGCTGCCGCTTTCAGTCCACCATACCTATGTAGGCGAGGGCCGCCGAATTCTAGACTCGTCACTTACTGGCCTCAGTACTGACCGCTCCCTTTTTCTTTGCCCTTTGTCGGCACCCCTTTTGTTTAACATGTATAAGTTTGACGCCGTTAGCAGGGCTAACCTTCTGGCTTGGCCTAGGCAGGGTTATGGATGCCATTTGTTATTCTTAAGGGCTCTTATCCCCATTTTATTCTTATCCGTACTCGGATGTTGTATCGTTTTCAAGATGATTTGGATCTTTGTATTGTATATATCTGTATTCTTGACTCATGGAGTCATTGTTGTATATATGTTCTGTGGGTTCCATCATGGACTATTGTGTAATGATATTACTTTGTTTTCCACCCGCACACAAGTGCTTGGTGGTCATCTTTGAATCGTTTCTATGCGGATTTGGCGGGAATTGCTAAAAAATGCATAGGACCGATTTGAGGGTGTTACATACTTGCTGTTATATGTTGATGATATGTTAATTACTGCCAAGAAAGAAATCACTACTTTGAAGGGACACCTAAGTAGTGAATTTGAGATGAAAGATCTTTGTGCTGCTAAGAAAATCCTAGGTATGGAAATTAAACGTTACAAAAAATCTAGGTTGCTATTTCTTAGTCAACAAAGTAACGTTGAGAAAGTTCTCCAACGTTTTAATATGCATGATGCAAAGTCTGTTAGTACTCCTAATGATCCTCACTTTAAATTGTCAGCAGTGCAATGTCCTAGTTCTGATGAAGATATTGAGTACATGTTACGATTTCCTTATTCTAGTGTTGTTGGTTCCTTGATGTATGCCATGGTTTGTTCTCGCCCTGATTTATCATATGATATGAGTTTGTTGAGTCATTACATGGCTAATCCTGGTAAAGAACATTGGAAAGTTGTTCTGTAGATTTTCAGGTACCTTCGTGGCACATCGAATGCTAGCTTGAAGTTTGGAAAGACTGCTGAGGGTCTCGCAGGCTATATGGATTCAAATTTTGCTGCCGACTTGGATGAGAGGAGGTCCCTCATAGGTTATGTGTTCATGGTAGGTGAATGTACTGTGAGTTGGAAGATAAAACTGCAGCCAGTTGTTGCTCCGTCTACAACCGATGCAGAATATATGGTTATTGGTAAAGCTTGCAAAGAGTCTATTTGGTTTAAAGGTTTGTATGCTGAGCTTTGTCAGGATGATTATTGCATTAACCTGTTCCGTGACAGTCAAAATGTTATATACCTTACTAAGGATCATATGTTCCATGATAGAACAAAGGACATTGATATCAAGTACCATTATGTTTGTGACGTTGTTGCACAAGGTACACTAAAGGTATGCAAGATAAGCACTCATGATAATCCTGCTGATATGATGACAAAGCCTATTCCTGTTGCTAAGTTTGAGCTATGCTCAAGCTTAGTTGGTATAACTGTTTAGCCCAAATGGTTGTCGGCGCCAAAAGTGTTTTCTTTGTTGTTCAGGGAGATTATTGTTGTTGATGCTAAAAGAAGGAATTTGTCTCAAGGTAGAGTTTATTGAAGTATGATCCAAATTCTATTAAGGAGGCTAACTTCTGACGGAGCGGAGCGAGGCTCGTCGCCGGAGGCTTAGGCTCACATGGTCCAAAGCCCTCCGCGGAACGGATCATTGAAGAACTAGGTTTCCACCACTATATAAACCTCTTGTAAGCTGCCGGATGGGATAAGTTGCATCTGTGAAAATCCCCGGTGTTGTGTAAATGCTCCTTGTTATAGTGAAGTTTTGCTGGCTGGCGCCCGTGGTTTTTTACTCTCTTTGTTGGAGAGGTTTTTCCACGTTAAATCTCTGTCCCCTTGCTGTGATTTCTTTTTCATTCTTTGTTATTTACTTGTCGCAAAGCTAGCAACCCTTGGATTATATTCTCATTAAGGACTCATTCGTTTAAACCCACAGTGGCATGGAATGTCCTGGATTGTAGCCCAATCTAGCCCGATCTAGTTTGGCCAGAATTTTTTACAGCCCATGAAAATCGGTTCTTTGTTTACGCCCCGTCTGGAAAATTACCCAACCCAAGTACCCAACCCATCCATCTTCCACTCACATGGTCTGGAAAAAATCCACCACAACTAACCCGTGGAAGACAATCCACGACAAACGAAACAGAGAGAGCAAGCGACAGACACGAAGATAGGCCGACGATCTCGTCAGCGATGGCGACGTGACACCTTCCCCTCCACCGCCGGCTCTCTCCTCTGTCGGCAGCGTACTCACCAGTACGTCTGCCTCCTATTCCTCATCATTCCCACCTCATAGCTAGGATTCTAGGTTGGACATGAATTCTTGAGAAAGATGGGTGAAATATCACAGATGCCGCCTAGAGGGGGAGGGTGAATAGGCGGTTAAAAACTTTTACGAGATGGGCATTACAAGGGCGGAATAAAACTGGCGTTTTCTTTTGTCAAGCACAAAGCTTATATATGCTAAGGTTCACCTATGTGCACCAACAACTTATGCTCAACAAGACAAGCAACAAAGTGATAGCAAGATAGATTACTTCAAGCACACATGCCATCACAATGTAAAGTGCATAAGTAAAGAGCTCGGGTATAGAGATAACCGAGGCACACGGGGAGGGCGATATTTTACCGAGTTCCTCCCAACAAGGGAGTACGTCTCGTTGGAGTGGTGGGCGGTACTAAGACCACCAATGCCACAAGAGGCCTCACCCAATTATCCCAAGCACCCAGCTCACGACAAGCACCTGATCCACTATGGGACACTTGAGGGCGGTCACGAAACCCTTACAATATTGGGGCAATCTTCACAACTTAATTGGAGGCTCCCAATAATCACCACCAAGGCCACTATCTCGAGGAGAGCTCCACAACTTAATTGAAGGCCCCAAGAACACGCCACAAAGGCCACACAGCCGTCTAGGATTCCAAGAACCCAAGAGGGATAATCTTCTTGATTTCACCAACCAAATCCTCCATAGAGAGCTCACATCGATGCACGTAATGCAATGGCAAGTCCTTCACTCTCAAATTCCATCAAATCTACAAAAGCTATTGGGGAAATAAGAGAGGAAAAACACAAGAGGAAATCCACAAAAGAAACCCCAAGATCTAGATCCCAAGATGTTCCCCTCACATAGAGGAGAGATGGATTGGTGCAGTTGTAGATCTAGATCTCCTCTTTGAAATCCCCCAACAAGATTCAAGAAATATGGGAGGGATTGAGAGTATTTGCAAGATCTTGAAGGTAGAAAAATGGAGGAGAAAGAGAGAGCAAGCAACCAGCCCATTAGGGAAGAAGGGGGCCTTTTATAGGTCCCCGACGACCACTAGCCGTTGCATACCACTTATCCCGGAGTTTCCAGCCTTCAGGACCGGAGTATCTGGCCCCCAGGATCAGAGTCTCCAGGGTCCAGACTCTGGTAGGACTCCGAGCAGCCTCCAGATGCTCTCTGTACACCCCCTGGAGTCTGGGCCAGAATTTGACCTAGTCTCTGCCCCCCGGAGTCTCCGGGGTGCGAACCCCGGAGTCTCCGGCCCTCACAAAACTGGCAGAAATACCAATACGAAAACAATCATAACTTTTGCATCCAGACTCCGATTTTGATGATCTTGTGCTCGTTTTGAAGAAGAAAACAAGCTGTACAAGATTATGGAGGGAACAATCATAGTACAGAAAGGGAGGATATAACAAAATTACGAAGGGGTTAACCTATCTATAAAAGACACACTGGTAAAACCTCCAAATCAAAAACGCAATAGAGAATCCATACGAAATCCGTTTTCGATGAACTTTAGCTTGTAATGGTGATTAACACAAGATCTAAATCCTCTCATGGATAAGAACCAATAAAGATGATGCCAAGTATGCATATGTTTGAGCTCTCTTTGAAGGATATGATCAAGTTACTCACTCGAGAGCCCTCTTGATAGTACGGTTATCTATCCCAAACCTGGTCTCCCAACAAGCACATGAGACTGGAAAAAGGGACAACCTATCAAGATAATACATTTTCCTGGAGAAATTCACTTGAGCTCAAAGTAGACGATCTTTTCCTTCTCAAGATGGACACCTTTCTTGATTGCTCTTCCTTGAGCTCAAATGATGTAGACTTGAAACATGCTCCCCCATACACCATGGGGAAACCTCTTATTTCATCTTGTCTTCATCGACCCATGATCACCAAGGATAGCAAGCTTCAACCATGAGATCTTCTACAGGTGGCGCATCTTGAGCGTGCACAACATTTATTCTAACTCCAATTGGATGATGTCTTGAAGATACACATGAGGAACTCCGTCTACTTCTTCAAGACACACTTGATCTTATTTTCTTTATTCTTCATCTTCTATAAGATTCCAATAGGCCCAAAGCCCTTGGACAATGCTTCTTCTTCAGTTATGCTACCTTGAAGCCAACACATGCTCCAAGCAATGCCAATGGACAATTCATACAAGTGCAACTTAATGCAAACATTAGTCCATTGAGATTTTCATTAATTACCAAAACCACACATGGGGGCCCACATGCTCTTTCAATCTCCCAATTTTGGTAATTGATGATAATTCCGTTGGGAGGGTTTATATAAGGAATTTTAACAAATAAAATGGTAGCACCAATATACAATACTACACAAGTATGTGATATTGGTACCACCACAATATATATAGCAAACTCCCCCACAATGTATGCAATTGTGATGAACTTGAATTTGATTAAATATATTGCCAATCATTATCATTGGTGGAGTTTCCTCTATATATACCACTTGCTAAGCAACAACAAAGATGAAAGGCAAATGCTTAAGAATAAACTCAAAGCATAAACCAACTTCCCTTAAACCCTCTAAAACTTCTCCCCCATTGGCATCGATTGCCGAAATGGGTGACAAGTTCTAGAAGGCCAATATAGTGATAATTCCTCCAAATGTGTGCATTCGCACATATCCAATGATGAATACTTGGGAGGAAGTAGAACTATATTGAGGACCTGAAGATTTCCAAATGAAAGAAGCATCAACAAATGATGCAAGCAATCACAAGATCCGACAACCCAATTGAAAAAAACAAATGAGACCAAATGGAAACAACAAGATATTATGATAGGAGCAAAAAGTGTGTTAAATGAAAATAGAGAAGCTCCCCAAGATTTGTGCACAAAATAAAATAATTGCATTAGAATACATAATGCAAAAACATGGAATCCTCACTCCCCCATAAGCATTTAAAACACAAAAAATAAGAAAGAACACAAATGAGCATTCTTAAATGAATTAGAGGAGATCCCTAAGGATTATGGACCAATTATGATAATTGCATTTGGGAACAAAGTGCAAACTCATGGAATCCTCATGCCCCCTAACCATTTAACAATACAAGGAATGAGAGAACAAATATGAGTACCCGAAGATGCAAACAAAAGGAACAGGCACTCATAGGAAAATATATTTGGAAGCCACCGAAACATCAAAAATAAATATAAAGGTGGTCTCCAAGGAATAAAATCTCAACAAAAAATATCTTGTATTATGTTTATAAGTTTCTAAGTGGAAAACATCACAAAGACATATTCGCACAAGGAAACAAGCAAACACAAAGAAGATACACAAGATAGCACATAAAAAAATGAAGTCATAACATATACCAATAAGATTTTTGCTTGAAAGCATGGCGAAAGGCACACTTTTATCTTATTATTCATTAATGAGCTCCAAAAACCAACATGCCACATACATTACAATTATCAGCAAGGGAGACATAGATAGTTAGAATATATGGAGAGAAGCAACAAGTATCACAAAGGAAAAATCAACTAACAAAATATCTCTATTGCACATGAGAGACGTTGAGGAAAGGATAGGCAATAAGGTTGCTAGATTGACATATTTGGACTGGTGAATCATATGCATGATTTTGCATAGTCCCAATTATATTCACTCATCTCAACTTACATATATTTGCAATAGGGACTTCTCTTAAAACCAAAGCTAGAACCACAACAAATACAAATACAAAAGTTCATGCTAGAAGGTAACCCACAAATGGTTGGAAGCAAGATATATGAGCATGAGAAAGAGATACTTGTTACCGAGATATAATTGGTAGGATGTAGAGGATATGAATTTGTCGATCCTCCTATAGCTTGCCTCAAATTTTCATGCATGCACCACTTCTTCAAAATTTGAGAGACAAGCATCCAATATATCTCCAATGTACCTAAACCACATTAAGTACAAAATGGTCCCCAAACATATTGGATCCAAAGTAGTTAGAGAAACTACAATACATAGGAGAGACTCCACATAAATATGTGCATATTGATATGAACTTGAATTTCATGCACAACTTAGCCGATGGGTTTTGGTGGAGTTATCCCTAAATATTGGATCAAAGAAAGCAAGCATGCCATAATATAAACATGTAGTAAATATGCATGCACAAGGCTTTCAAAAACCAAAAAGGAGATACAATTTGAAAAAAAACACCAAGTTTACCAAGATGGCACACACAAAAGTGTGACACGACAAAAGGTGTCCAAATTGTATCAAAGAACCAATTCAACATGAACTAGATCACGATTTCAACAAATGAACTAGACAACGTGCAAAGAGCAAAAGATAGACATGAATAAAAATGCTCAAGGATTTATCTCATTCTAAAAGATCAAATCAAGAAAAATGGAATGAGACAAAACCAACTATGAAAAAGAGCAAGGTTCCAACAAATAAACCAAATTCTCCACACTTTTCATGATGGCACAAATACCAAAACGAAAAGATCAAACTTCCAAGCACATAAAACATGATATGGAACAAAACAAGAAGCATAAATAGGAGTGTTCTAAATAATATAGGAGAGCTCACCCATAAGTAGTACATTATATAGAATTTTTCTTTTGAATGCAAAATGCACACAAATGAGATCATCACTACTACCTACATTAAATAAAACATAAGAGCATACCAAATAAATAAGAAGATCCATAAGATGCAAGGAAAGCTTGGGAGAAATAGAAAACAATTTGTTGGCCAAAGATAGGACAAAAATAAACCAAGACCAAAGTGAAATTGATCAAAAAATTCTACCATAAATCTAGTACTAATTGCCCAAGGACAAGAAGTATTGGGAATAATATTCCCGAGGTAGTTCACACGGATATCCAAGATCATATTCACACTAAGAAGCATATAATAAAGTATAAGGATTAAGCTTGATGCTTCAAAAGAGATTCTTGGTAGCTTCCAATAGTCATACAATCACTAGTGATTAGAGTAACTTTGAAGCTAATGGTTTCCATGAGGATATAGAGATCCTAATATGATAAAACACATCCCAAGAAAAAATCTCACAAATAAGATCCAAAAGATGAGCAATAAAAGGAATTCATGAAAATTGGAACTTGTTTGAGAAAATGTGACACATAGGAGCTAGATCATTAACAATATCAATTCTAGGTAACACAACCTCAATTTTTCACAATCTCTAGTCTTGTAATATGCACTACGCATATGACTCCCCCATAAGGTGATACAACCATAAATCTCAACACGAGGCAACAAGATCCAAATAGAGATAATTAATGGACATTATAGAACTTGAATTTCTCATGAGAAACATACCACATAGACACTAGATCATATTGCACTATCAATACTAGGTGGTATTCCTCATGTACACACAATTTTAGGATTGTGGAATGCCCATGCATAACACTCCCCCAAAATGGGATATTCCATTAATCTCTCACAAGATCCAAATAAGATACCAAACATATTCAAGAAAGGCTCAAACACAAGAACACAAATGTACATGGTGTGCCACCCAAAAAAACACGAATATACTTGTCGGAGCCTTGGCATCAGGGGTGCCATGTCCCGCGCTGGACATGCCCTGCATCGTAGGAGTCTCTACCTTCAAGAGGTAGGATGCCTTCACGAGGTAAGACGCCCCTCGAAGGAACAAACTCAAGTGGGATTCGCAGGGTTCTCTCCCCAGAGAGGCTGCCACAACAGCATGTAGCGCCCTCGAGCCTCGGATGCCCCCAGGGTCGTCCAGGGGTAGAATCGTAACTACGCCACACAGGGTGCAGTCTGCCGCCCCGACAGCAAATACAAAGCTCCTGCGGCATCAACCGCCTTAGAAGGGGAGATCCAGTCCACCCCCCTTTACAGGGCAAGGTGAGATGATCTGTTAGTAGGCCCTCCCCAACTACCGTTTTGGTGAAAGGAGGGAAAAGAAGAGAGCGTCGGATGAAGACAAGTGACATCAACAAAGGGAACTTTATAGGAGGATGAAGTGGCGCACGGAGAGTTGGACCAAGTCGAGGGAAAGTAGTCACCTAGACCGGGATTGCATTGGCAAGCACTATGGTGACCCTCCACGTCCATGGACTAGGGGTAGAGGCCCGATGCCGCCCTATATAAGGATCCCTTCTCCTACCTTGTAAGAGGACCGATCCTAGAGATCTAAAACCCTAGACTTTCACCCACCATTGTAACCTCGTGAGGCAAGTGAGCAATGCAACCAAGCAGGAGTAGTGGCTTTACCTCCTCACGAGGGTCATGAACCTGGGTAAAAAACCCTAGTGTCAACTCTCTGTCGTGCATCCACTCTACCGTCGTAGCCATCACTGAACTCCTTCAGAACCGTGTGTTCAGCCCCCTCACGAACCAAGCGATCGTTGGACCCTAGTTCCTTCGCGGGACAAATCTCCGACATTTGGCGTGCCAGGTAGGGGGCTGAGGCGCGCTTTCAAGACCTTCGACGACCTTGGCAGCATGTCAGCCGGCAACGAGATGCTTGCTGAGCAGGCCCTCTGTTGTGCGGCAAGCAAGGCCCAGACGTAGCTGGCCCGGTAGCGCACCGCCTCCGAGAAAGTCTCGTGGATGGAGGAAGAGGGGACTCCTCCTACTGACCGTCGGAGGAGCCATCGCTCCTCGCACGGCGTCACATCGCTCTCGCGCACCGCGTCTTCTGTTGGCCACCTCAAGCAGCTCACCCCGAAGGCCACCAAGATCATGGTGTGCGAGCTCCTAGACCACCCATCGGCTGAGCAGGGCCAGGAGAAGTGCCGCAACCATATCGCCGAGCTCCTCAATGCCGCCACCCTCTCTCTAGAGGCTCGGGGACTCGGGGCACCGGCGGAGAGCCATGGGCCGGGGCCAGTACCAGCTCCACCAACGCGGGGGTGCGGCCAAGTCGGATGACGCCTCGCCACCACCAGCGAACAACTGCCATATCATTTCGCCTCCCCGCTCCAGCGTCGTCACGTGAGTGTGAGGACCGCCTCACCAAGTAAATCGCCGCCGCAGGGCAGCCGAACCGCGCTCTGCGGAACCACGCGTCCCTCGATAGTGGCAGGGCGGTCTAGGACAACGGTTGCCTCGGCTTCACCAAGAATCTTCGTCGCATGGTCTGGCCGCACAAGTTCCGCCCAGAAACTCCGGCGTGCTACGATGGCACCACGAACCCATGTGAATTCCTCTAGCTTTACACTAGGGCATTGAATTGGTGGGAGGAGATGACCGTGTCATGGCGAACTAGTTTCCCCTGTGCCTTAAGGAAGCAGCCGTCACCTAGCTGATGAACCTCCTCAAGAAGTCAATCGACTCATGGACAGAGCTTGGCTCCCACTTCATCTCCAACTTCAAGGGGACCTACGAGTGCCTGCTCACCTACTACGACCTCTGCCAGATATGCCAGCAGCCTAGGGAGACCCTCTTCAAGTTCCTGCAGAGGTTCAGTCGAGTCTGCAACAAGATCCCCAGGATCTCAGACTCTAATGTCATCACTGCCTTCTCCGAGGGCGTGAAGGACGTCAAGATGAGGGAAAAGATCGGGATTCGGGGAGAGAGCCTCACCACCGCCGTCGAGCTCTTCGTCATGGCCGAGTAGTGCTCCAAAGCCAAGGCATGGCAGGTGTTTGGTCTCGTGGAGGCAGAAGTCCTCCCAAGGCCTCCGGTTCATCCAAGGGTAAATACAAGGAGCCCAAGCGCAATACCGCCACAGTACTGGCGGCCGAGCCGGATCGAAAGAGTCCTCGCAAGGGTGCTAGTGAGCAGGAACGGGATGATAGATCGTACTGCGACTTCCACAAGAAGCCAGATCACCCCATCGACGACTGGTACGAGCTCAAGAAACTCCGTGACCTGCGCAACATCCAGAGAAAGGGAAGGCCATGAGGCGAGCGAGACGGCCAAGGCGGGGGAAACGAGGGAGGAAACCGGTGGAACAACAACTCTGGCGGGCGTGATGCCCCTCCAGCAGGCCACCAAGCCAACACCGCGATACAACATCCACACCCGTAGGAGAAAGCACACACCGAGGACCCTACGGGTTATTAGGTGCCGCAAGGTTCCATAGCATGCATCCTTTCTGGCTCCCAAGCCCCAACGTCCAACCGGCACTTCAAGCTACTCACTAGCGAAGTCGCAACCGCTAGACTAGGAATCCCCTCGCCAAAGCTCAACTGGTCCCAGTGCACCATCTCCTTCGACGCTAGGGACCACCCCGTCTCCACCAGGCATGTGGGCACGCTCCCCCTGATCTACACCTCCACCATCAACAACATCGCCGTTGCGAAGACTCTCATCGACGAAGGCGCTGGCTTGAACGTGATCTCCACCGAGACTTTTGCCCAGCTACAAGTGCCTTACGACAGGCTGATGTCGACCATGCGGTTCTCCAGGGGGATAAGCGGGTCCACCACGCCCATTGGGAAGGTGCGCCTCTTCGCCACGTTCGGTACATGCGGCAACTACTGCACTGAGCTCATCGAGTTCGATGTGGCAGACATCAATCTTCCGTACAACAACATCCCTAGCTACCCTACATTGGCCAAGTTCATGGCCACCACTCACCTTGCCTACAACTTTCTCAAGATGCCTGGAGGCTACGGTGGATTCATCACGGTCCGTTGCGACAAAGTGGAAGCTCTACACTCCCTGGAGCACTCCTACAAGACCGCTGCTGCCACCTATCCCGAGGATGTGGACGCCCTAGACTACGTCGGAGGCTCCACCAGGAGGAAGAAAATGATGGTCCAAGAGAACACCATGGCAAAAAGGGAAGCAGCTACGCTGTTCCCACCTTGTGAGGAGCCGGGCGTGACCGGTCCTCGTGACCTTGTGGGGGGTACGAGCGCGCCCCTGCCCATCCTCGCGAGGAAGAAGGCGCCTCCCAAGGACAACGATGACGCGGTGGCTCCCAACTTCCCTATGGACTGTACCCAGCGCACATACAACACCTGATGTCCTCGCGGTGGCAGCTAAGTGGCCGAGAGGGCTAGCTGACCGGGCTGCTGAAAGGTGGACAAACCTCTCCAAACGGCGCGCCTAGATCTTCGACTTTTTTGAAGGCGAGCCTCGAAAGGCCCTCATCCCTTACGGTTTTTTGCCTCTTGCCAGACCCCGTGTGGGCCATGGTGGCATTGGTAACAAGCCTGTACTACTGGCGCTTCCTTGGATCTTGTGCCACACGCACATTGGCTGTTTGGTTTTTTCTTCGAAAAAGCAATTTCATCGAAAAACCGCACCACCGGATTTCCCTAACACACTCCAATCGAGCGGGGGCTAGGGATGGTACCCTTCACCGGGTCGTCTCCCTATCGGCATCAGGGCCTAAAGTGTAGAGCTCTGAACTCACATGGCATACCCGGCTATGAGTTACCTCGTTACAAAGTTCATGGTGCCTAAGATGCTCGCGCGGCACGTGTGCGGGCCTCTGACGATGGGTGCTTTTTCCATATGGCCCTCTCCCGGTAAGGTATGTGGGGCACCTCGTCAGGGCCTAAAGTTTCGAGCTCTGAACTCCACGGCCCATCCCACGGCCAAGAGTTACCTCACCCACAGTCACTGACCTCTTTTTTATCCTCATGACGGCTCATGAGTCCCTTCTCATCCGTAGCCCGAGCGCGTCAGGGCCTAAAGTGTCGATCTCTGAACTCCACGGCCCATCCCACGGCCGAGAGTTACCTCACCCACGGTCCCTAACCACATTTTTATCCTTGTGGCGGCTCATAAGGCCCTGCTCCTCCAGAGCCCAAGCGCGTCAGGGCCTAAAGTGTCGAGCTCTAAACTCCACGGCATGTCCCACGGCCGAGAGTTACCTCACCCACGGTCCCTGACCTTTTTTATCCTCGCGACGGCTCATGAGGACCTGATCCTCCATAGACCGAGCGCGTCATGGCCTAAAGTGTCGAGCTATGAACTCCACGACCCGTCTCACGTCCGAGAGTTACCTCACCCATGGTCCCCGACCTTGTTTTTATTCTCGCGACGGGTCATGAGACCTTGCTCCTCCGCAGCCCGAGCTTGTCGGGGCCTAAAGTGTCGAGCTCTGAACTCCACGGCCCATCCCACGGCTGAGAGTTACCTCACCCACGGTCCCTGACCTTGTTTGTATCCTCGTGACGGCTGACGAGGCCCGGCTCCTCCGCAGCCCGAGCACGTCAGGGCCTAAAGTGTCGAGCTTTGAACTCCACGGCCTGTCCCACGGCCGCGAGTTACCTCACCCACGGTCCCTGATCTCGTTCTTATCCTCGCGATGGCTCATCAGGCCCTATCCCTCTACAACCTGAGCTTGTCAGACCTAAGGTACCGATCTCTGAACTCCACGGGTTGCTCCCTGCCATAAGTGACCTCACCCCAGGTCCCCGGGATTTGCAAAAATCTCAGACACAACCCTCTAAACCCTCGGCACGGGGGCTCCAGGAAGGATCGCCTAATCCTATGGTTTCTCCTCGAGAGGCTCGCAGGGTGACCCTAGAGACACCCTCTTCAGCGGTTAAGCTTGGCAGGGCCGAAGCACATGGGTTGTAAAACTTACGACCCGAGACAGGGGTTAGTACCTCACTCGCGGTTCGCCCCCACTAGAGGCGCCCGGGAAGGGCACGCGAACCTCGTGAGGACGCACTCCCTCTCAAGAGGGTGGGATCTAGAAGTTAACATGGGACCCCTCCTCGAGGGTGCACACAGAAGTAACCCATCGAGAGATCCTCCCGGACCTGCTGCAGTTCATGAGCCACGGGGATCCAACCACCCAAGGCATTGAGATTCTCACCAACCTAATCAGGCGTGACCCGCTCTGCGACGGGCCGGTCCTACAACTAAAGGGAGCCCCCGCTAGCACCACGTTGAAGCGCCGCCTGTAGATATCACCTCCCCAGGGAACCTGCCCTCAACCACGCCTCGCGAGGGCTCCGCCTCTGGATACCCAACCCTTCCACGAACATGCTCAGCGCTCCTAGAGGTCCGCTCCTGTGGGAAGGAAACAAAAGCTGCCCTCACGGGCCTCAGCAAGAGGTCGCGACACCGTGAACACGCCCGAGAGGTCATGTGCGGTCCCTGATGGCTTGTGTATTAACAAGCTCGTTGGGGAACCCCAAGAGGAAGGTATGATGAGCACAGCAGCAAGTTTTCCTCAGTTATGAAACCAAGGTTTAATCGAACCAGTAGGAGCAAGGAAACACCGCAAAGGTGTTGCTAGCTGAGCCTTGGCAGGGCGCACTACCGGTGCTAGTAGCAACGTGAAGACTTGCACAACACAACCACAGAACTTTGTCCCCAACTTGCGATGAGGTTGTCAATCTCACCGGCTTTGCTGAAAACAAAGGATTAAACGTATCGAATGGAAGGAAGTAAAAGTTTTTAGAAAGTAAACAAAAAACATTAAACAGTTTGTAGATTATATGTAAAAGAAAAGGACCGGGATCCATAGTTCACTAGAGGCGGCGCTCCTTAAGATAGATAACATGATGGGTGAACAAATTATAGCAGGGCAATTGACAAACATCGAGAAATCAATACATGCATATACTAATCATCTTGACTCCTTTGTAACTTGATTGGGCATTACAACATTATACATAGACCGCCATCCAACTAGATCTATGACTAATAATCCACCTTCAGGTTATCATCCGAACCCCCTCCAGTATTAAGTTGCAAGCAACAGATTATTGCTTTACGAATTGCATGTAATGTAAACAATATGATTGTTCTATGAACAAAGGATTGTTATTTTCTCCCTAGTAGCAATAGCACATCTAGTACCTTAGAGATTTCTATAACTTCCCTAGATTACCAGAGGCATGAACCCACTATCGAGCATAAATACTAACTCTTGGAGTTGCTAGCATCTACTTGGCCAAGATAGCTACTAACAACGGAAAGCATGCAAGATCACAAATAACAAAGACATGATAGAATCAATAATCAATCTGAAATAGCATCTCAATATCCATCGTATCCCCGAAAACACAACATGCATAATTACAAATAGATGATCTTGATCATGAACGGAGCTCACAAGATCTAGACATGAAAGCAAAAAGGAGGTAGTACCAGCCATCTAGCTACTACATGGACCCGTAGTCCAGAGATGAACTACTCACGCATCACACCAGAGGCTCGCATGATGATGAAGAAGGCCTCCAGGGTGAATTCCCCTCTCCGACAGGGTGCCGGGAAGAGCTTTAGATCCCTCCCGATCTAGGGATGGAGATGACCGCGGCTACAGACTCTTTCGTGGATTTTTGATTGGGGTTCTTAGGGTTTCTGTATCGGAGGCATCTTATAATCAGAAGGGGACGATGAGGGGGTGCCTAGGGCGGCCAGACCACCCCTAGTGCGGGCTAGGCTAGGCCGCACAGATAGGTGGTGTGACGGCCCCTAGCCCCTCTCCGTCTCATATTCTGGCTCCGTGTCGTCCTCGGTGAAAAACTGACTTTGGCTTTTGTCCCGTCCAATTTTGAGAATATTCATTTTCTGACTTCCTGGAACCAAACCAGCAGAAAACAGGCAACTGGCACTATGGCATCTTGTTAATAGGTTAGTCCAAGAAAGTGTATGAAAATTACTCCAAAGTTGGAACAAAACATAAGACAGTAGGTAAAACCAAGCATGGAACATAAAAAATTATGGATACGTGTAGCACCCGGTAAAACCACTACTAGAAAATCGCTGGTTTTTATCTTGGACATCATCATGATAGTATACTCATGTCATCGTGTCACATTTCTTTGAGCTTCATCATGTCATCATGCATATTCTGGCTTCAAACTATTTCCTAAAAGTCTATCTTTGTTTTCTAAAAACCCCCTACCTTATTTCAAATCAAAAACCCTGGGCCTCTTCTGGATATTTTATTTTGTCTAAAAATAATTTGCAAAAGGATTTTAAAACAAAAACAAATAAATAAAATTATTTTACCTGGGGCAGCCCAGCCCGTAGGCCAGGCC
This sequence comes from Avena eriantha, assembly GCA_910589775.1. Taxonomy (NCBI): domain Eukaryota; kingdom Viridiplantae; phylum Streptophyta; class Magnoliopsida; order Poales; family Poaceae; genus Avena; species Avena eriantha. Next base: position 388,983,770 of record OU342744.1, on the reverse strand, counting down.
ACCTACTATCCGGCAGACCAAACCCTAACCTAAAGTCCATCCAACCCTAACCCTAAAACCACCAGCTACCCTACCCGCCGCCACACCTAATCCTCCACGACCTAGACTCAACCTAGCCCCACCCGACCAACACGCCCGCACACAGCGGTGCAGCGCACGCAACACGGCACACGCAGCCGTGGTACGCGTCCAACCCACCCCGCGGCACGCTAACCCGCAAGCACGCCTTACTCGCCACTGGTCCACCCCAGAGATGCCACCACCACACGACCGACCCCGCCCCATCCCCATTCCTCCTGTAGGTGCCGCCCCACCCCGTGGTTTCTCCCCTAGACCCAATAACCGCCGCGCGCTCCTCCCCAAATCCCGCCGCCGCATGCGTGAACCAGTGGCCGCCGCCGGGGCCTTGATCCGATGGAGCTCCGGCCACCACCCTACTTCCTCTCTGTTGGCCGTGCGGGCCCCGCTTCTCTGTCGTCCGTGACCCTGCTGGCCGCCCTGCCCCTGGAAGTTTCCTCTCTACAGCCGCGCACGACTCCGGTGTCCGCCGTCGTCGCCCGGCCTGCGAGCCCTTCCTCGAGCCCTCCCCGTCGAGCTTCCCGGCCAATGTGAGGCCGCACCCCTCCTCCAACGCCTCCATCGCGCCACCTGAGCCCCCCATCGGGCCACCTCGGTGCCGCCATGGGCGCCCTCGCCCTCGTCGCCCCGGCAGCAAGCATCGCTTACCCGACCAAAGCTCCTCCCGCTCGCCGTTCGTTGCTAGGCCCCACCGTCTGCATCACCTCTCCCTGGCCCCGTATGATGTCGATCTCACCCTCTGCCCCGAGCATGGCCTCCTTTCTACCCTATCGTCCACAAGCCCCGCCGCCCTCATCGCCTCGCGCTGTCCTCTCTGCTGCCCCTCAGCAAGCCGGCACCGCGCCTTCCTCGGCCTGGTGTTGTCGCCCCTGATGCCTCGTGTCCGTGACCGTGACCCTGCAGCACGAGTGGTTCAACAGGCTCCCGCCACCGTGTACGGTTTTGTCCCAAGCCGTGGTTGGTTTTGAAGATCGTCAGTGGCCATTTTTCTGTCTTTGTTTTCCGCGTTTGTGTTGTTGAAGGCATATGTGGTAACGCGGCCACATTCTTTCGCTTCTTTGCCCGGTGCGTGTACCCGATGGCCTTGACGCAACATGTTCTACGGACAAGTGTGTCGTCCTAGACCTTTGTTCCACCAAGCTCGTCGCCCTTGATGGCCGTTCCATGCCAAGTTCTACTTCCGGTTCCACCAAGATCTACCAAAGATTCGCAGCAGCACGAAACCCGAAGTTGCCAATGTACTCTCTGAAGGGAACGAAGATGCCTGTACCTGGACGCTGAGAGCTTCTTCTCAAAATTAAACATCAAACCCTAGGAACCACCGGCGCCTGGACCCGAGAGAACCACACCGAGACCTCTAAGACTGAACCCTGGCATCGGCTTCGCGCTCTCCTTCCCAGGATCCGAAGACTGATCCCGCCGAACCCGAACCCCTCCAAACCCCCAAGAGCTTCGATCCGAGATGTGCGACCCCCTTTTACGAGCCCTATTTTATAAAATGTTACATAAACTTATTGCATATTAAATTATTCATGGTTGCATACATGTTTGGTCGTTTTGGGGGCATTATGTCGATTCACTCCTAATTAAATATGGAGCCATATGCGGGCAAATATAGTCCTATATTGGCTCTATTTAAATTTATGCAGCGAATCACTGCCATGTTTTGCCTTGTTAAGACAACATTTAAATTGTGGGTATCTAAACAACTTGAACATACTAATTAATTGTCGGGACCCCGGTTCTGCTTAATATTGTCGAGTTGCATCGCATCCTTGCCATGTCATGCATCATACACGCATCATGCTCGTTCTTCTGCCGTAGTATTAAATAGTGCATCTGATGTTAATTTTTAGTGATTTGGTACTTCACGGATTAGGCCGTTGAGTTGATGCGAGTATCGACAAGTTCTTCGGATAATGTATCTTCGGCAGTGTTTCCCAGGTGAGCAATCTCCCCCTATTGATCTATTGCTATCCGTGTTGCGATGCTTTAGTTTCCGTTCAACATTTATATTCCTTGCAGCCTCTATATTGCCTTGGACACATCCTATTGCCTGTTGTTTGATAGATAGTTGGCCTTGCGAGTCATAGTTGCTTGCTCAGGTGCTGCTCCGCGTCATTGTCGTTCTACCATTGATGGAAGGTTGGCACAAGCTTAATGGTGGGGATGATCATGACTTTAAATACCACTTGATTAATTGTTGGGAATAGATATAACTAATGTAGAGGCATCGGTGGGAAATAGCAAATATTTGGTTTTTAATCGCTCACTTGTGTCCGGTAGGCCCCGAGTACCTGATACATGGTCCTTGACTATCGCACTATCCGCATGTGGGACCATGAATCCCCTTAGCCAGAGCTTGATTAATTTCTTATTTCTTGGGGCCACAAACTAGATTGGGGCTTTATTACTATCCTGTACTTATGCCATGCTTTACTGCTTTATTTATGATTGTGCATGGAGCACCTGTACTGTTTAGGAATTGCAGAGTGTTTTCGCGGTATCAACAAGCCGAGTCACACTTTCGGGTTCCCAGTCATTTACAACCATTGGCACAAACCTTGGGTCCGTCTCGGAGCCGGCCAACTTCGTTGCGGGTAGCTTAATGGGGTGGCCCCCTGAAATGACGTATGAATCCTGTGATTGCTTTGTCGTGAAAGCCTCGTTGGGTTTTGATTTGGTTTTTCCGAGGTTGATCGTATGTGTGTTGCTATTTGTGCACCCTTGCAGGGTAAATCTTTTTGAAATCCGTGTCTGTGGTTATGGACGACTTGGAGCACAGTATCTCGATCATAGACAACCATAACTAAAGTAGTACTATAAATTTGACTTAACATGTGACTAGTAATCAGCTTCACTACAATGGGATGCATAATAAAAGTGCCAACATCTAGTGGAACTGGGGTGTATTGTGTCATGTTATACCTGCCTAGTAAGTATCGCAACTCCAATGGAATGAAATAAAAGTGCCAACAACTACTAGGTTTGGGATGTCACATGCTAATTGTATCTGACTAGTAAGTACTTCAACTACAACTGAATGGTTAACTAAAACTGCCCACTACTTATGCTATCAGGATGACTCATGCTATCTATATTTGACTAGTAAGTGCTTCAACTATAATGGAATGAATAAAACTGCCAACTGTGTGAGTTCCTCAGTGTGACTTCCTCGTTTGGTCTCGAGGGGGAATATCAGGATGGGTATGATTGGTGTTAGTATCAGGTTGGTCCCGAATAGGTCTTTCTTATCCCTCTCTAATAGCCGACCGTGGTTTCGAGTCTCTATAGGTTGTTTAATGCATGCTGCACTGCTGCTTCAGTCCACCATACCTATGTAGGCGAGAGCCGCCGAATTCTAGCTTTGCCGTGTACTGGCCTCAGTACTGACCGCTCTCTTTTTCCTTTGCCCTTTGTCGGCATCCCTTTTGTTTTTAGCAGGTATAAGTTCGAAGTCGTTAGCAGGGTTACCCTTCCGGCTTGGCCCTGGCAGGGTTATGGACGCCATTGGTTATTCTTCAGGGCTCTTAGCCCCATTTTCATCTTATCCGTACTCGGATGTTGTATCGTTTTCAAGGTGATTTGGATCTTTGTATTGTATATCCGTATTCTTGACTCATGGAGTCATTGTTGTATATATATATTTCTGGGTTCCATCGTGGACTATTGTGTAATGTTATTACTTCGTTCTCCACCCGCAGGCAAGTGCCTAGTGGGCATCTTTGAATCGTTTCTATGCGGGTTTGGCGGGAATCGCTAAAACTTGCATAGGGACGATTCGAGGGTGTTACAATACGTTATCAACGTATCAACATCCCCAGGCTTAACTCCTGCTCGTCCTTGAGTAGGTAAGTGATAAAAAGAAAGAATATTTTTTGAGGTGACATGCACCATCATAAACTTGATCAAAAAATTTGTAAAACATTGAAAGCTGGGATCATAATACTTCAACATAGCATGAAAGATAAAGTTCTAACAATAGGACATAGCAACTATGTTGCAACATGAAAAGGAACAAATAAAATATTCATGAATAACAATGATTTGCAAGACGTTTGTTTGTTTCATAGAAAGAAAACATAGCATAGTGGCATTCAGCTTGTCCCTTATAGAGTAGCAAACATAAATGTATAGGACACCTTCAAAGTTCATAAGAGTGACTAGATACAAGTAGTTTAAGAACAAGCAATATCAAGTTATGCATCAATCAACAAGTCTTGAGACAGTGCACATAGAACTAAGAATGGCCACTATGCTCTCAAAGTAGGTGCATAAAGGTAGAAGGTGGAGACTCAACATAAAAGTAAAACAAAGGCCTTCATAGAAGGAAGTAGAGATTCAAGTGTCATAAAGAGCTTCCAAAAATTATAGTACTTGTTAGCTTTCAGCTTTCATTGCCCCTAACATAAGCATCTTTAGGTGATTAAGGTTAAAGTTAACAAACTATGGAGTATATGCTTGACAAAGTATATGTTGGAAATCTCATGTCCCTTGAATACGAGGGCCGCTCCTCAAGTTTAGTTACCGGTAAGTTCTTGTCATCGTAAGTACATGTGTATCATAGAGAACCGACAATGGGGTAGCCCTTGCCCGATGATATGGAAGAATCCCCATATCAAAATGACAAGGCAAGCAGACAACGAGCATCTCAGCAATCTTCTTATATACCATGGGAAAATGGTGCTTTTTTCTCTATTTCCTCTTTTCTCATATCTCTTTTTTTCTTTTTCTTTTTCTTTTTCTCAATCTCTATCTCTTTTTTTATAAGAAGAATGCTTCATAGACAGCTCATTATAGTTATGCTGCAGGTTTCCACCATGACAACATGGGTTAGACTGGCGGCCCAGGCGTTTCTCTAACACACATACATAACTCCATGGACTTACAAGATCCCCTTTTATTTCACACCGACGACATCCATAGACAAAAGAGCATGATATCAACTAGGTACAATGTACAAGTGCAATGTTGAAAGCGTTTCCCATGACAACATGGTTCTGCTAATCCCCAACGTATAAGTGCAAGCATATACAACATAAATGACACAATGGTTCAAGTTTATTAAGTGCAAGGAAAGTAAAGTGTGCCATCAAGTTCGTGAGAGCTTTAATCACTAATTTTCACATAACAAATTTAATTCGGAAGGTAGATAAAAACATGAATATACGTGGAGAAGCAAATGCTAATAGGTAGGTATGGTGGACTCTTTGGAATAACTTGGTTTTAGGAGTTGGATGCATGAGTGGAATTCATACTTGATTACAGATGCTAGCAAAAGACTGGGAGGGACCAACTAAGAGAGCAATAATGACCATAATCATGCAAAGCGACAAAACATCATTGATTAAAGCATAAAATGATATTACAAGTCGAAAACTAAAGGATCATCAAGGATATGGTGACTTTGGATAGTCATAACATGGTGTGAGCATGCACCAAGTCAACCCAAATAAAGCATCGAAGGAGAATACCACAATACTATGATTTAATATGCTAAAACAACGCATGATCTTTCCAAGGCACGTTAAGCAATCTGAAATTGTTTATAACAAGTCAGGCAATAGGAAAGAACACTAAGAATAAAGCCAAAACAATATCAAGCATGGCATGACGAAGCATAGGCCATAGTCAAAAACAAGCTCTCTTTACCACTTAAGCATGAACTTTCCTACTCTTTTCCAATCCAAACAAAACTATTTGAAAACCAATGTATGAAAGAGGGGGTTCAACCAATTTATTCAAGAAAACTAAGAAAACCAAGAAAACGAAAAACCAAACGAAAATGAAAAAGAAATCGCTCCAAGAACAACACAACTGTGCACGAAACAATAAAACCTGGGATTTCTATTGATGAAGAAGGGGATGCCTTGGGCATCCCCAAGTTTTGACACTTGTACTTCTTGCATATTTCTTGGGGTGACACGCGTGGCATCCCCAAGCTTGAGATTTAGTCCATTCTTCATCTCATTACTCATTCCTTCCATACACCTGAAAATTTTCCTTCATACAAAACTTCACACAATCTTTATTAGCAACATTAGTGCACTCAAGATAATAAGTCTTTGGCTTCAGTTCCAACACCAATAAAACTTCCACTAAAACACAAGATACTGTAGCACTTCCCTCAAAAAGCTCAATGCCCCAAAAGAACTCAAAAAGGAACCAACAAGAAGCAAATGCAAATAATGGCAGAAATCTGTCAAAACAGACCAGCAGGTAAATACGAATATTTTCGAAGACCTTATGTTGCTCAAATCAAAAAGTGTTGAACTAACGAAAGTTAGATAACAACCTGGGGTAGAATCGAAAAATTTCACGCCTCAAAAAGGCGTACACAGATTTTACAAGAATTTTTACGGTGAAGAACAAAATTCTGTTTCGGGACATCAACTTTCCCAAGCATTACTTCTCTCTCATTAGAGGTTACTCTTGGCACAAAAAGCAAATAAAAAGGATAAGGAGAGGTTATTACAGAGGTAATAACTTCCAAGAATCATCTAAAACTTTTGGGTTATCTCCAAATAAGTACTTTTCTTTAACGCCTTTAAGTTAGGCATGATAGTTTGAGAAGATGCTCACATAGGAAATATGAATTGAAGTAAAAGAGAGCATCAAGAAGAAAATTCAAAACACATTTAAGTCTAACCCGCTTCCTATGCATAGGAATCTTGTATGCAAATAAATTCACAAAGAACAAAGTGACAGGCATAGGAAGATAAAACGAGAGTAACTTCAAAACTTTCAGGAAATAGAGAGGTGTTTCAGTACCATGAAAACTTCTACAACCATATTTTCCTCTCTCATAATAATTTTCAGTAGCCTCATGAATAAACTCAACAATATAACTATCACATGAAACATGCTTTTCATGATCTACAAACACATTTTTTTATCAAGCTCAAAAATAGTGGAATTAAAACCTTCATACCCACTTTTAACAATTTTATAACAAGATGACTGATCAATCTCATTTTCAATAGTAGTACAATTAATATTATCAAAAAATATAGGACCATCATCTAGAGATTTATTATAAACATTTTCAAAAGAGTCCACATGAACATAACATTCATCCTCCTTTGGTAAGCATGGAGGACAATCAAATAATGTAAGGGGTAAAGAGTTACTCTCATTAGAAGGTAGACATGGGTAGATCCATTTTTCCTCCTCTGGATCATCACTCTCCTCATCTTTTTCATCCAATGAGCTTCTAGTCTCAGCAATTTTTTCTTCCATAGGTTCCTGCAAGGCATTAATCTCTTCCATTGGTGGAGAGAAATTATTAAGATATTCAAGAATATATCCATTCTCTACCTTGTAATTATCAAAGCAAAATTTAAGTATATCATAAACCTCATATTTATAAGGTGCATCATCAGTACTTTCAATCAAATAAGCAAGTTCGAATGCACCCTTCCAAGCAATAAATTCTTCAATTTGTTCCACATCATAAAAGTCATAATTCCCTTAACATAAGAAGATATGGTAGAATTATCATTATACTCACATTGAAAAGGGAGGTGTTTATACCTCCTACAGCAACAAGATTTATCAAAGCAATAAGTAACATTATAAGTAGAGCACACATTTCTAGCAATAGTATCCAATTTATTAATTTGTTCCCATAAGTGTTTCCCTTTTTGTGACAGGCGGTGTTCCTTATAATAATATTTTTTTCTTCCGTGAACCCACCTTGCGAATAAGATTCAGTTTCAAAGAAACCAACATTGATAGAAAGCATGATAAAGCAAGATAATAAAAGACCAATGAAAATAACCACTATAGAAGGGACTATTATTTTTGTGTTTTTGATAAAGAGAACAAGAAAAAAAAGCATAAATAAACTAAGCAAAACAAAAACAACAAAGTAAAGAGATTGGTTATGAGGGACTCCCCTTGTGAAGATGTCCTTGACTCCCCGACAACGGCGCCAGAAAAATACTTGCTGAATCGTGTACTAACGAGCTCGTCGGGGAACCCCAAGAGGAAGGTATGATGAGCATAACAGTAAGTTTCCCTCAGTTATGAAACCAAGGTTATCGAACTAGTAGGAGCAAGGAAACACCTCCAAGGTGTTGCTAGCTGATCTTTAGCAAGGCGCACTACCGGTGCTAGCAGCAACGTGGAATCCTGCACAACACAACCACAAAACTTTTCCCCCAACTTGCGATGAGGTTGTCAATCTCATCGGTTTTGCTGAAAACAAAGGATTAAACATATCGAGTGGAAGAAAGTAAAAGCTTGCAAAAAGTAAACAAAAACAGTAAACACTTTTAGATTAATGGTAAAAGAAAGGACTGGGTCCATAGTTCACTAGTGGTGGTTATCCTTAAGATAGATAACATGTTGGGTGAACAAATTACAGCGGGGAAATTGACAAACATCGAGAAAGCATACATGCATATACTAATAATCTTGACTCCTTTGAGATTTTATTGGTCATTACAAAATTATACATAGACTGCCATCCAACTGCATCTATGACTAATAATCCACCTTCAGGTTATCATCCGAACCCCCTCCAGTATTAAGTTGCAAGCAACAGATAATTGCATTACGCATTGCGTGTAAAGTAAACAATATGATTGTTCTATGAACAAAGGATTTTTGTTTTCTCCCTAGTAGCAACAACACATCTAGTACCTTACAGATTTCTGTCACTTCCCCAGATTACTAGAGGCATGAACCCACTATCAAGCATAAATACCAACTCTTGGAGTTGCTAGCATCTACTTGTCCAAGATAACTACTAACAACGGAAAGCATGCAAGACCACAAATAACAAAGACATGATAGAATCAATAATCAATCTGAAATAGCATCTCAATATCCATCGGATCCCCGCAAACACAACATGTATGATTACGAATAGATGATCTTGATCACAAACGGAGCTCACAAGATCTAAACATGATAGCACAAAGGAGAAGAACCAGCCATCTAGCTACTACATGGAGCCGTAGTCCAAGGATGAACTACTCACGCATCACACCGGAGGCTTGCATGGTCATGAAGAAGGCATCCAGGGTGAATTCCCCTCTCTGGCAAGGTGCCGGGAAGATCTTAAGATACCTCCCGATCTAGGGATGGATATGACGATGGCTATAGACTCTTTCGTGAAATTTTTGATCGGGTACTTAGGGTTTCTGTATCGGAGGCATCTTATAGTCGGAAGGGGAGGCCGAGGGGGTACCTAGGGCGGCCAGACCACCCCCTGGTGCGGGCTAGGCTAGGCCGTGCGGCTAGGTGGTGTGGATGCCCCTGGCCCCTCTCCATCTCGTATTATGGATAAAACCAAGCATGGAACATAAAAAATTATGGATACGTTAGCAACATATCAGCTCCCTCGACTGCTTCCGCAAGGACGCCCTCGGTCGTGCTTCACCGGTGGCGTCTCCTCTACCTTGGCCATCATTGCTTTACCATTCTCCTTAGCCGAGAAATGCGGGGGTATCATGGAGAGGGGGAGGGGTTTTCCACTCGAGAGCGCAAGAGAGGAAGGAAGGAAGAAGCAGAGTGGGAGTGAAAAGATTCCTCCTTAACCTTTAACCACCCCTGTGAAAAAGACGTATCACTATGTCGCACGCGCGATATTAACCATTGGGCCCCACACGCCGTCGCGTTGTGGGAATAACTACTTGAGCGGGAACTATGCACTTCAGATCTACGAGCGAGCACCCGTAGCCGGTTGAGCTTCAAGACCAGGATTTAAGCAAGCCGGACCCTTCTTGACCAAGTGATCACAGGGGCCCGCCCATCGTCTATGGCCGCTTGCCCCTTCGGGACCCCGAGGGGACACGTGTCGGCCAAGCGCCCGGGGGCTACTGTCGGAGCCCTGACATCGGGGGTGCCACATCCCCGTGTTGGACGTGCCCTACAGCATAGGGGTCTCCACCTTCAAGAGGTAGGACGCCCCTCCAAGGAACAAACTCTAGTGGGCTTCGCAGGGTTCTCTGCATAGAGAGGCATCCACGACCGCAGATATCGCCTTCGAGCCTCGGATGCCCCTAGGGTCGTTCGGGGGTAGAATCGTAACTATGCCACACGGGGTGCGGACTGCCGCCCCGGTAGCAAGTATAGAGCTCCTGCAACATCAACCACCTCATAAGAGGAGACCCAGTCCACCCCCTTTACAGGGCAGGGTCAGATGATGTGTTGGCAGGCCCTCCCCTAGCTACCGTTTTGGTGAAAGCCGGGAAAAGTAGAGAGCGCCGGATGAAGACAAGTGACATCAACAAAGGGCACTTTATAGGAGGATGAAGTGGGGCGCGGCAAGCTGGACCATGTCCAGGGAAAGCAGTCTCCTAGACGGGAATTGCATTGGGCAACACTGTGGTGACCCTCCCCATCCATGGACCAAGGGTAGAGGCCCGACGCTGCCCTATATAAGGATCCCTTTTCCTACCTTGTAAGTGGAAGGATCCCAGAGATCTAAAACCTTTGTCTTTCATCCACCATTGTAACCTCGCGAGGCAAGCGAGCAATGCATCCAAGTAGGAGTAGGGGCTTTACCTCCTCACGAGGGTCCCGAACCTGGGTAAAAAACCCGGTGTTAACTCTTTGTCGTGCATCCTCTCCGCTGTCGTAGCCATTGCCAAACTCCTTCGGAACCACGTCTTCAGCCCCCTCAAGAAACAAGGGATCATTGGACCCTAGTTCCTTTGCAGGAAAAATCTCCAACACTACTTGATAACTCAAGATAGGTAAGTGGTAAGCACAACACATACACAAACATGCAAGGTACAAAACCAACACATGCATAAGGGGTGAGTAACTTTCAATGGAGTGAATTAAGCACATGTTACCGCAAGGAGGAACATTGGAATATGAGAGAGGCAATATAATCCACATGACTTAACATGTACCAATAAAATAGATGAAGATCCCTCAATTCTTCATGTTGTAGCCAAGTCTCCAATGTCCTCCAAAATCACCTATTGATCAAGTTTTGGCTTGTTGGTCCCCAACCAAGTTGGGTCCTAAGAAGTTAGTCACAATAGGCTTGGCAACCCAAATGGTTATTTTCTTGACACCACATTGAGCACCAACAAATTTGGCAAACACATTGCCAACCTCACCCTTACTAAGAGAATAAGCATCATCAACCAAGATAGGGTTGGATGAGGAGATACCAATGGTGAATGAGGAACATATGTGCCCCTTCTAACGACAAATTTAGCAACTTATTCTCTTGCCATCTTTCTTCTAAGGTGATGCCACAACTTGAGGAAGAGCTCGAGTAGTCCTCTTAGGAAGATGCCCATCTCTAACTTGAGGTAGAACTTGAGGCCGCTTCCCTTTTTGCTTCACACTAAGAGGCTTCTTATTCAATGGGAAAGATCTAACATGATGCACTTCTTCCTTGCACTTGAAGCAAACACTGTTGGCCGGATTCTTTACTTGATCTTGGCCATTCTTGTTGTTTCCTTTGTGCTTCAACTTGATAGTGGACTTTTTCTTGATAGAATTGAATCCAAGACCACTCTTGTCATTGGGGGATTTTTGCATGATCAAGATGTGGTCGAGTGTGTCCTTCCCTTTATGACCATTTTCAAGTCATTCTTAAAAGAAGTGACTTGATCCTTGAGCTCTTTAATCTCCTCTACATGGTTAGTGTCAACAATAATTGTAGTAGAGGAAGTAGAATCTACATTGTTAGAGCAACAAGGCATGTAATGAAATTCATCACAAGATATAGCATGGTTATGCAGAGATGAATTACAAGGACTAGCACATGGCAATATCACATTAGGAGTAGAAGTAGTGCTAATGTCCACATGAGGCCCACTAGATGTTACCTTTGACATAATGGCCTCATGAGCTAACTTTAGCCTACCATGGGATATTAGAAGATCCTTATGCGTGCGTGAGAGCTTAACATGACTTTCTTCCAATTTCCCATGGTTGCTAGATAGCAAACCAAGTTGAGCCTTTACCTCAACATTCTCCTTCAACATTGATGCTTCACACAAAATAGAGTTAGTAGCACAAGCATCATCATTAATTGCAAGAGGTGAGTGCAACTTGGCAAGCTCTTTTGAATATGAATCTTTAAGTTGCTCATGCGACTCGGCGAGTTTGATGAGCTCACTCTTAACGTTCGAGAGCCATTTTCAAGGTGCTTAAAATCCTCAACAAGTTTAGCATCGGAAACTACAAGTTCATCATTTTTATTTTTGAGAACATTTGCCACCACAAGTTCTCTATCATGGTTTTCCTTTACTCTAGATAATTCTAGAGTAAAAATCTCCAAGAGATTCCTTGATGGTTTGTTCTTCTTCAAGGGAGCTCTTTAGATAGGAAATTTTGTTAGCATACTCATGCTCATGTTCATTCTTTTGATATATGATAATTTCCTGCTCCTCAATAAGTTTCTTGCCCTCAATAGCACAAGACAAAATTTCAACAAAGTTGGAGCAAGCAATTTTATTTTTATGAAGAGCAGGAAATACAATCTCTCCCATCTCTTGAATGGTGGCAATGTCATAATCAACAAGATGATCATCATCATCACTACCATCAACATCATCATCATCATCACTACCATCAACAACATCATCATCATTATCAACATGATGAGATACAATGGGATCCAAAGAGGTTACCTTTATTTCCTTAGACATAAGGCATATGTGAGAACTTGAAGAAGGTGGTGATGAGATTTTTCTTGAAGCTCCATTCAAACACTTGTCTTGACCCATAGAATCTTCGGTTTACTCTACATGGTTAGAAACACAAGCACTAGAGGAAACAAAAGCATTTTTATCATGGCCACAAGATAAAGTAAGCATATAATCATTAGATCTATTCAAGCCATTTTTACATGATATGTAAGGACTACCAACACAAGCATGTAATGAGTTTTGAGTGATAGAAGTGTTAAGCTCCAAAGATAGAATATTGCAACTAGATAGAGAAGATGGATTTCCAATAGTAAGCTCACCATCTTCATTGCAATTTATATCACCACTCACCATATCATTCCCTTGTGAGAATCACATGTTAGTGAAGTGGTAAAAGGTGCGAACACATCACAGCCAAAGGTGGAGGGAAAACAATCATCCTTAATAATGTTGGACATATCATATTTATCTTGAAGCTTTGTCAAATCTCATGAGCACTCTGAGAAGGCATGATTGAACAAATAACTACATTGCTCACAACAAGTAAGAGCAGTTTAGTAGCTTGAGCATCTATATAAGAGTTCATCTTCTCCTGTAAATATTCGTTTTGGGGATCCATAGGAGAAAAAAACCCATATATATAATTCCCTCAATGGATGGGTGAATGTCCTAGAAGTAATCAAGAACGCGAGATTTCGAAGAATCATAATTATGTGTGCCATCAAATATATAAATAGAATCGTGCACTACTCGCCTAGTCAGCATATTTACTCTCAAGGCGGTGAAGACTAAAAGTGAGAGACCTTGCTCTGATACCAATTGAAAGATCATGGATGCCACATAGAGGAGGGTGAATAGGTGGTTAAAAACTTTTACGAGATGGGCTTAACAAGGGCTGAATAAACCTAGTGTTTTCTTTTGTTAACCACAAAACCTATATATGCTAAGGTTCACCTATGTGCACCAACAACTTATGCTAAGCAAGACAAGAAACAAAGTGATAGCAAGATAGATTACTCCAAGCATGAAAGCTATCATAATGTAAAGTGCATAAGTAAAGATCTCGGGTATAGAGATAACCGAGGCACACGAGGACGACTATATTTTACCGAGTTCCTCCCAACAAGGGAGTACGTCTCGTTGGAGGGGTGGTCAGTACTAAGACCACCAACGCCACAAGAGGCCTCACCTTATTCCCCCTAACACCACCACATGGCAAGCACCCGATCCACTATGGGACACTTGAGGGCGGTCACCAAACCCGTACAAGATTGGGGCAATCTCCAGAACATAATTGGAGGCTGTCGATAATCACCACCAAGGCCACTATCTTGGGGAGAGTTCCACAACTTAATTGAGGGCCCCAAGAACACGCCACAAAGGCCACACAGCCGTCTAGGGTTCCAAGAACCCAAGAGGGAAAATGTTCTTGATTTCACCAACCAAATCCTCCGTAGAGAACTCAAACTAATGCACATAATTAAATGGCAAGTCCTTAACTCTCAAATTCCACCAAAGATACAAAAGCTATTGGGGGAATAGGAGAGGAAGAACACAAGAGGAAATCCACAAAAGAAACCCTAAGTTCTAGATCCCAAGATGTTCCCCTCATATAGAGGAGAGATGGATTGGTGGAGTTGTTGATCTAGGTCTCCTCTTTAAAATCCCCCAACAAGATTAAATAAATATGGGAGGGATTGAGAGTATTTGCATGCTCTTGAAGGTAGAAACAATGGAGGAGAGAGAGTGAGCAAGCAACCAGCCATTGGGGGAAGAAGGGGGACCTTTTGTCGTGGTATTGCTGACGAGTACGCCATGGAGGGGTCCTCACAATGTGTGTTTAAAGACGTGGGGTAAGGCATAGAGTTGGCCGGTATGAGGTAACACAGCTTACCCAGGTTCAAGTCCCACAACGGTGGCGGAACTCTACTCCTGCTATAAATCACTATAATGGCAATACACTGAGTTACAGAGATAGCTTCGCTGTGCGAGGTGTTGCATGTTGTACGTAGTAATCCAAGTTGTGTTGCCCTAAAGGCTCCCGCAGGCCGGTTTATAAAGGAGCCAAGACCTAGGGTTTATAGGGAAAGATCCTTTCCGGACAAGGTAAAGAGTCCCACACCAATACGAACTAGGCTCCGAGTATGTCGGTGACTCCTCCGTAGCCTTCCTTTATCCGACATGGGCCTCCCTTCTGGATCCGTCTAACTGGGCTGCCCACCAGGCCATAGGCCTTGCTACCAACTATGGGCCACCCGGGTTAGGAGGATTGGTGACATGCTATGAGGATACCCATATAGCATATCCCCAGCAATAGCCCCCGGAGGACTTTTAAATCTTACGCCATATTGCCCATTGATCTTTAAGTATCCCGTCTAAGTGATGCCGGCAATTTGTCAAGCAATATCTCAAAGGTCTCCCAAAGAACCTTGCAATCCTCTCCGGCTTCGCAATGTAGCCAGAGATTCCTTGAGTCTTCGTTTCCAGAGTTAGATAATCTCCATCTTCGACGGAATCTTCGGACATGACCCTTCACTGCAACTGTCAGGAAGATGGCGTAGGGTACAACCTATGCTACCTTGAAACTCACAGAAATAGAGAATTAATCATCAGCTATTTTCATGCGTGCGAAATCCGAAACGGTGAGGCGGCAAAGACGGAGGACATGGCAAAATTACCGTGCATGTTCACTTCCATGTCGGCAACACTTCATCCACTAGATCTCTTTGCATGAATCTTGACGCGGGGTCTATATATTTTCACCACGGTCAATTATTCTCTTTTTCACCCACATTCATCTCTTTGTCATCGTCTTCCTCTAGCCGCGCGGCTGTTCAAGCTCTCCTGTGAAAACCCTAGCCAGAGCCCTCCCTTCCTCCACCTACTCCTCCATCGCAAATGGCCTCTAGGAGCTCCATCCCTTCAACGACGGCGATTCCTGGGGCTACTTCAGAGCCATCCTAGGGAGTGACCGTCCCGCTGGAGGGGGTGGTCGTCCCTGTCAACGCTGTCGTGGAAACCACCAATGATGACCAAGAACGAGCGGCGCCCGAAGCTGCAGAAGAAGAAACTGATTCCCACAAGGGGATGTGGAGAGGCTCTGACCTCTCCACGGAACATCTGTAGGAGTTGGTCACCGAGGGGTATCTCCATGTAGCAAAGGAGCTGATCTGGCGGGCGGCACCGACCGGCGAGGTGGTCCCTTCTCCCCAAGCCGGAGAGAAGGTGTACCTCAAGGCTCAGCTGGTGTGAGGTGTAAGCTTGCCAGTCTCTGACTTCTTCTTATATGTCCTATGGCACTTCTGGGTACCCCCCCACAATCTCTCTCCCAACAACATCTTAGTCCTTAGCAACTTCGTAGCCTTGTGTGAAGGATTCCTAGGCATAAAACCTAGGTTAGATCTACTTGTCTACTTTTTTACCGTCAAGATAGAGAGACCGTAGATTCCAAGGATGAATTGCGGATATGTGGAACCATTAGCTTCAAGATCCGACCTAGCTGGCGCTTCCCCGACATCGTAGGGCATGAGTCATGCAAGAACTAGCATCACGTGTATTTCTATGGCCTAGATGGCCCTCTGCCTAACCGTCTTGAGACTTATCCTGACTTCATCAATGGAGCTGCCTCCGAGGTGCCCGCATGGCGGACCCCAGCCTCCCTTCCCTCCGACGACGAGGCCAATCGTGCCGTAAGGCGAATTAAATAGCTAGTAGATGGAGGTTTGACGGTCTTGGATCTTGCCATGTGTTGGTTCGTTAGCTGGATCCAGCCTTTGCAGCATCGTGCCGATTTGATGTTTAAATACACTCAAGACAGGAGGGATCCCATGCAAATTTCGTGGGATAACTTCTCTACTAACTCCATCAAAATCCGGCTTAAAGACATCGTCAGGATGAAAGAAAGGAAGCGAGGCTTCAATATCAACTATGACATGTTTGATTGCGGCAAGTGCCTAGAGGTAGCTTTTTGTTTCCTTTGTTGCTCGTTATATGCTCTAAGGTTTTTCTAACTTGAAGTTGTCCATCTAACATTCCTCTGCATCCCAGCAGGCGACCTTAGCAGAAGATCAAATGGTCTCCCAGGTCTATGATCCCAAGCTGAAGGATATCCAGGTGGTGTCCGACGACGACGCCCCCAAGGATCAACCAGCTCCGGTAGTGTGAAAGCGGAAGAGCTCCACCTCTAACGCTGCTGCCGAGGCCAAGAAGAAGAAATCATAGAGTGGAGCCTCGAATGATCCACTACCGCCTTAGAGGCAGAGAAGAAGAAGAAATCCACCGACATTCCCCTCACCAAGGCTCCTGCCGTGGAGTAAGTGCTTTCATTGTCCGACTTATGCTTTTCAGCTTATACCTTTTTTCAACTCTTGTACTTATACTTCGTACATTTTAGGAGGAAAGCTGGTGTTAGTTTGAAGCAATCCTCCAAAGATGCTGGAGGGTCAAAAAATATCCGTGACATGCTTACCATGGACATGGCCGCCAAGCCCTCTCCTGCTACTGCTCCCCACACTCCTGCCGCCAAGCCTTCTACTGGCCCTGCTGGGCCTTCATCTCCCATCATCCCTGAGATTTCCGCCATGGAGATAGATGTCAATCCAAACCTTGATATCTCAGGATCTGTCGAGGCAGGTGTTGCTCATAGCGGGTAGGCGACGCAGGAGAGTACTTCCCTGAAAGTGTCTAAAGCTCCGACTAAGGATGCCACAGAGAAAGAGAAGCAAGTAGTGGAAGAGGCGGGATATTCTGCACCATCAACTATTTTGAAGACACAACAGGTGGCTAGGGCGTCCTCCACGCCTCCAGCTTCAACAACTCCTTTGGCCGCGACGCCTTCGACATTGTGCCTTGATTACCTCATCACGCAGGAAGATGCAATTTATAACAACGCCCGGACCTTCCATGATTCTTATGTTCATCTGACCAACAATCTTAAGCATATTGCCATCATAAGTCTTTTGAACTTCACTTCGTTTACTTTGTGTATTATATCCCTCTGTAGCCCCCGAGCTCTTAGGCGGATAGACAAAGCTTATTGGCCTGAGTGCTCCAAAGAACTCTTAAGAGTAGAACTTGATAGTGTAGCCCCCGAGCGTCTAGGTGGAAACTTAGTGGAATTTCGGCTATGATGCTCTAAGAGTAGCATACTTTGTTGGTTAAAAACTTGTGCTATAGCCCCCGAGCATGTAGTTGAAATCATATAGTTCCGACTAGATTCTCTAGAGAAACTAAACATGCTTGTTTATTTGTAGAATGAGAATAGGTGGAGGATCACAGCCAATGAGAGGTTTGCTGCATTGCGGAAAGAGCTGGACCTTGAACAGGGTAAAACAACCTTCCTAGAGCAACAGATCAAAAATACCCATAGTGTGTTTCGTGTAACAGCTCCTTGCTTTTCCTCATGGACTTAACTCTACCGTCTTCTCATACCACTTTTTGATTTATGCCTTACAGAAGCCATTGCCAAGGCCAAGAGCATCGTCGAGCAATCCAAGCATATCCAAGAGCTTGAGAATGAGAATAAAATTTTGAAGAAGGACCTGGCTGATGCTGTCAAGGGCCATGAGGCAGCGATGAAGGTGCTGCAAGAATCTGCTGACTCTGAGATGCAATGCCTGAAGGACGAGATTGTGCAACTGAAGGAACAGAACCAAGCCGCCAAAGAGCAGAATGCTAGGAACCTTGAGGTGTACAAGACAGTCTAGAAGGAGCGGGATGCATTGGCGGAGTCGTGAACACAAGCAGAGAAGAGCATCTTCGGTAACCTTCCTTTGTCTTGGTCATGTCTGTATTTTGTATAATCATTCGATTGGTTTGTACTCATGGTCCTTGTTCCGTTTGCAAACCACAACCCCCATTGGCTTAGCCAATTTGGGTGAAGGTGCTCCAGACCTCAAGGAACGTATGATTCTTGCCGGCAACTTCGTTAGCACTTCCATTGCTCAGGCCAAGGAGATAGCCCAGCCTTTGGGGGTTAATATCAAGGCAGCAGACTCAGCGGCCAAGTACGCCGATATCCTGCGTCGAGCTCCTGAGAAGGTCAAGGACTAGAAGGTCTCCTGCGTCCGGGCTGGTGCTAGGATGTCGCTATCTTTGGTCAAGGTGCACTACGACAATGCCGACATCGACCTGGTGACCTCCGGCTTTCCCAAGCTGGATGAGAAGGGAGGGAAATCGATAGCAATGCTATTTGGAACTCCCTTGCCGGCTTCGACACCAGGGTTGCCAGGATTGTCAACGCTGACGTCATTGTGCCTACCGAGATCCTTGACGAAGACATGGCCTCGTCCGACTCTAGCCCATCTCCTCCGAGTTTGACGAGCTCTCCCGGCCTGGCACTCCTAATGATGCCACCACGAAGCCCCCTGCAGCAGAGCCATGAAAAACAATGGTTGTATTAAATGTGTCTCTGCAATATTTATGCGGAAAAAACTTATGTTTTGCTAAGGACGAAAATCTTGTACTCGGGTTTTCCTGCTACTTATCTGTTTCCAGCATGTGTATATTGTTTAACCAAGTGCTGGATTATCCATTATTCTAGTTCGTATGCTTGACCATTCGTGAGACAGAAGACTCACAGCACAGAACTATGCCCTCAGGTGATGATGCTTAATAGCACCGTCAAGAACCTAAGAGCAAAATCGCTCCGTTTGAGTGTCGAGAAGTCACTACTTCGGAATCCACATAAAAACTTCAGAAAACGTGTAGACCAGAAAACTTAAGCTAATGCCTATAGGTGGAATTTTCACAAGTGCAAATGCAAACTTGCGCATAAATGGTGTATATGATCTAAAAATGAAAAACTAAAGGAGGTAAAAGACTCAGAGAATATGAGTGAACCAATTGCTTTATTTCATTGATCATATAAGAAACTTATTACATAATATAAATGTGCTAAGTGTAAAAGGGACATAGCTATGCTATGTTCCATGGCCGATCTATCTCCAGGTAATCATCATCGTAGTCATGTTGCTTGCGCTTGCAATTTTTTGCCTATCTTTCAACTCACGAATATCGACAAGGTAATAGGAACCATTTAGCAATGCTTTTCTTATGATGAGCGGTCCTTCCCAAGGCAGGGATAGTTTGTTTGATTTCTCATGCTTGAGTCTAAGCACCAGATCCCCTTCTTTGAACGAGCGATGCCTTACGCGGCGACTATGGTAGCCATGCACCTTCTACTGGTAGATGGAGGATCTCTGGCATGCCAGCACGTGCTCTTCTTCAAGTAGGTCCACATAGAGGCGCCTCGATTCTTCACCGTCATCCTCTCTGTAGGAAGAAACTCTTGATGCATCATGGAGGATGTCAGATGGGAGGACAACTTCTGCTCCATAAACCATGAAGAAAGGAGTCAAGTGGGTGGATCCGTTGGGTGTTGTTCGTAAACTCAACAAGACAAATGGTAATTCCTCTGCCTAGGCTCCAGCTGCTCTATGTAGCGGTGGCTCTAAGCGTGGCTTGATTCTGTGCAGAATTAGTTGATTGGCCCTTTCAACTTGCCCATTTGATTGTGCGTGTGCCACAAATTCTAGGTCAAGGCGGATGCCTTTTTCATGACAGTACTCCTCAACTTCTCTGAGAGATAGATTTCTGCCATTATCGGTGATGATGCTGTGTGGGAGACCAAATCTCACCACTAGATCTTGGACAAATTTGAGGGTTGTTTCCCCATCAAGCTTTCTAATGGGTTTAGCTTCAATACATTTTGTGAACTTGTCTACTACTACTAGCAAGTGTGTGAATCCACAGGGCGTTGTCTGCAAAGGTCCCCCATGTGCAGCCCCTAGACTGCAAACGGCCAAGTTATTGGTATTGTTCGCAATTCTTCAGTTGGAACACTTGGCTGTCTTGCATAGAACTGACACCCAAGACATGTTTGTACCATCTTGTCGGTGTCCACCTTGGCAGTTAACCAGTAGAATCCTTGTCGGAAGGCCCTAGCCACCAACAATCGGGGAGCGGCGTGGTGCCTACAATCTCCGAGATGTTTTTGTCTAAGGATCTCGATACCTTGCTGTTGGAAGACACATCTAAGGAAAACTCCTGTGGTACTTCTTTTGTAAAGTTGTCCGTCAATGATGATGTAGCCTTTTTCTCTTGTAGATAATCCATGAATGGCTTCGTCCAAGCCGGAGAGGTCACTGTTACTATATTAACAAATGAATCCACTCTATCCATGTTGTCGTGGTATACTCCCTTCATGGATGGGGTCTGTAAATGTTCCAGGAAAACACCCGGCGGAATTGGTCGACGAGATGATCCAAGCTTTGACAGCAGATCTGCCGCCTCATTCTCCTCCCTTTTGATGTACTTGACTTCATAGCCGTCGAAGCACTTGGCTATTTCGTCTACTTCGTCTCGATATGCCGCCACCATAGGGTTTCGCGCGTTCCATGTGCCAGCTACTTACTGGGCAACCAAGTCGGAATCTCCACAGCAAACTATGCACTTGATGCCAATACCCTTGGCTACGCGAAGTCCGTGAATGAGGGCCTCATACTCCGCCATAATGTTGGTAGCATTGAAGTGGATCTGCATGATGTATTGCAACTCCTCTCCTGTTGGTGATTGTAATAATACACCAGCCCCCGAGCCATTGAGTAGCTTTGATCCGTGAAAGTGCATGACCCAGTGTTCTGGCTCTGGTATAGGAGTGTCTTCTGGCAGTTCTATCCAATCTGCGAGAAAATCCGCCAATGCTTGTGATTTGATAGCATCGCATCTCTTGTAGGTGATTTCAAAGGCGGCAAGTTCAATGCCCCACTTTGTCACCCTCCCTGTAGCGTTGTTGTTTTTGATGATGTGGGACATTGGAGCTTTGCTCACTACTAAGATAAGGTACTCCTGGAAATAATGCCTTAGCTTGCGTGAAGCAAGGAAAACTCCATCAAACAATTTTTGGTAGTGCGGGTAATGCTACTTGGATTCCGTCAAGACCTCGCTTACATAGTAAACATGCCGCTGAACTCCGTATTTGTGCGTTGGTTCCTTGCGCTCCACCATGATGATGATGCTAATAACTCGGTTGGTTTCCACCATGTAAACTAAAATAGGCTCCCTTGACACCGGTGCTACAAGTATTGGTGGGGAGGAGAGTATTCTCTTCAACTCCTGGAGTGCTGCGTTAGCTTCATCCGTCCATGTAAATTTCTCCGCCTTCTTGAGCAACTTGTAGAGCGGCATAGCCTTTTCACCAAGTCAGCTGATGAACCGGCTTAGTGCTGCAATGCAGCCCGTGAGCCTTTGTATGTCCTTCAGGCATGTCAGACGTTTGATGTCGAGGATGGCCTTGATTTTGCTCGGGTTTACCTCGATTCCGCGATGCGAAATGATGAAGCCCAATAGTTTGCTAGAGGGTACCCCAAAGACGCACTTCTTGGGGTTTAACATCATGTTGTATTTCTGGAGGTTATTGAAGGTTTCTGCAAGTCAGCGATAAGATCATTTGATTTCTTGGACATTACCGTGATGTCGTCCACGTAAGCGTGTATGTTGCGACCTATTTGGTCGTGTAGGCAACGTTGCATT
The DNA here is from genome assembly GCA_910589775.1 of Avena eriantha. NCBI lineage: Eukaryota > Viridiplantae > Streptophyta > Magnoliopsida > Poales > Poaceae > Avena > Avena eriantha. Next base: position 388,961,535 of record OU342744.1, on the reverse strand, counting down.
GTCTGCTGGTAGGTAGCACCAGCATTTTTCAACCCAAAGGGCATTGTGACGTAGCAATACGTGACATAGGGTGTGGTGAATGAAGTGGCCAGTTGGTCTGACTTTTGCATCCGGATCTGGTGGTATCCTGAATAAGCATCGAGAAAACACAGATGTTCTGATCTAGCCGTCGAGTCAATGACTTGGTCAATGCGAGGCAAAGCAAACAGATCATTCGGACACGCTTTTTTCAAGTCGGTGTAATCAACACACATTCTTAATTCATTGGTTCCCTTTTTAGGGACAAGTACAGGATTTGCCACCCATCAGGTGTGAATAACCTCTCGGATAAAGCCAGCCTTAAGTAACCTAGCTAGTTCTTTGCCTATAGCCCTTCGTATTTCATCAGGAAAGCATCGTAGAGGTTGCTTCACCGGTTTGGCGTTAGGGTCAATATTCAAGTTGTGCTCAGCAAGTTCCCTAGGTACACCTTTCATGTCGGCAGGTTGCCGGGCAAAGATGTGCCTATTCTCACGTAGGAACTCGACGAGCGCACTTTCCTATTTTGGATCTAGGTCCATGCCAATGGCGGGGGTCTTGGAGGAATCTCCTTCAACAAGCTCCACCGGCTTGGTCTTGATGGCGGCCTTGAATGCGGGTTTGGCAGGAGTTATTTGCTTCTTTGAAGCCGGCATCTCTAAGGCATCGACCTGGTTCTGGATCTCCTTGAACTCCTCACCATAGAGGACTTCTTCAGCGAAGGCGGCCTCACTGAGCTCGCACTCCCGTGCCTTGGTGAAGCTTCCGTCAACGGGGATGACGCCATTTGGTCCGGGAATCTTGAGTTTGTTGTATACAAAGCATGGCCTTGCGAGGAAGGAGTGGAAGATGCCGCGTGCAAAGATGACGTGATACACGCTATTGAAAGGCACCACTTCAAAGGTCATGCGTTCTTGGCGGTAATTGTCAACGTCACCAAAAGCAACTAGAAGGGTGATGCAACCTAGGGTGTTTGCTTGTCAGCTAGGGACAACCCCATGGAACATGGTATTGCTCTTCCTCAACTGGGTATGCGTCAGGTACATGATGTTGATGCTGCTTCCACTGTCCACGAGGCACTTGGTGAAGTCCGTGTCATCAATCAAAGGGTTGATGACCATGTTATACTGGTTCTCCGTTGGGATAAGCTCTGGGTGATCGTTCCTATCCCAAGTAATTGGAACTTCCGACCACCCGACGTACTAGGGAACCGGAGGGAGGGTAGCCATCAGTATCCTTAGAGAGGTTTTCTAGGCCCGAACACTGGGGTTGCCAAGGAAGGTATGGTAACACGGAGCCTTCTTTTTGAAGGGATTCTTCCCTTTATCCTCTCCCTTGTCAAACAATTTGGGGTCCACGTCTTCATCCATATCTTGTGATTCCTTAGGCTCTTCCTCCTTCTTCTTCCCTTTGCCCTTTCCGTGGGGTCTGTTCTTCTGACTTTGCTTGTAGCCGGACTCAGGGTCTTCCTTGAGATCGTTGACAAATTTGCATTGGCGGTTGGTGTGGGTGGCCTTCTTGTTTGCGTCAAGGTGGACGAAGCACGGCATATCGCGGTACTCTTCGTACGATTGGGGAACACAAGGCGCTGAGGGTGTAGTATCACTCCTCTGCTGGCCACTGCTAACCCCCCGATCACGTCCACGTTGTCCACCTCTGCCTCTGCCAGTGAACGTTGCGGCGACCATGTCGGCTACTTACTTTTCTTCCGGCAGATTTTTCCGCTTGTGATTCTTGTTCTTCCTGGACTGGGTAGGGATTTCTATTGCCGGCAATGATCCACGCGTGTCATCGTCAGCAACGGCGAACTCGCTAGCCATGGCGATCATTGCGTTGAGGTTGAGCTCATTGTTGTCTTGCTTGCACTTTAGTGTATGCCGGAGCAAAGTTCCCTTTTCCAGACCATGGACGAAGGCGGCCATAGCGGTCTATTCGTGCACCCCTGCGTAGGAATTTTTATATCCAGCCAACGAGAGAGGTAGGAATGAGAGAGGTAGCCAACGACAGTGCACGGACATTTGTGCGTACCCTCGAAATTTTTGGTGAACGCTTTGTGCATGTCCAACAAATTGCATATTGATTTCTCCGGTAAGTCGTCGATCCATTGTCGGGCAGTGCCGATCAGCATGAGGGGAAGGTACTTGACGGTAACGTTGGGGTTTCCCCCTGCAATGTGAATCGCTTTGCTATAGTCCTGCAACCATGTCGCTGGCCTAGTAGTGTTGTTGTAGGGTTTGATGGTCTTGTCTATCTGGAGGCCCATGGGGTAAGTTGTGGCCCGTATCACTGGTCCAAAACAACATGGCCCAAGGTATGGGAGCTCCTGAACTTCTTGGATCTTGTCCAGCTGTCTACGTGCATCATACGACTCTGGTTGTTTCCCTTTTCCGTCATGGGGAGGGGAGTTGTGGCGCGATCTAGGAGATCCGCTGTGTCCTCCGTCATGATGGCTGCTAGGTGGCGACGGTGGCGGTGGAGGTGGTGGGTTGGCTTTCTTGCTGTGTCCCTACTGCGATTCCTCACGCCTATCGCGGTTACTTGTCGGACGTGGTGGCTCCTTGTGGGATCTGCTCCTATGTCCTTCAATGTTGCTGCGCTCTCCGCCATGCGGGGGCTGCTCACCCTGGTCGCGTATAACAATGCCAGCCTGGGGATGCCTTGGCGGTGGAATTGTTGTAAGGTGGCGCGGCTCAGGTTCCTCGTGACGCCGATATGGTGGTGGAGGTGGCAACCGAGGGGGAAGAGGCTTTTCTCCGCGATCGGAGGATATGGGGATGGCGTCAGTCCTGTTGCGTGCCTCCCTCCGTCTTTTCTCTATAGATCCTGTATGTGATCCCTCGTCACGGGGAGATTTTGGCCTTCTACGGCTGTTCAGGGTTAACTGGCAAAGTTCTGGGTTGGACTCGAGCCTCTGCAAGGTGGGCTTCTCCTGTTGCTTGCGTGCCTTGGCGACGAGGTCGTACACCTGAGTAACTGCTTTTGGCGACCTGTCCTATTATAGGAGGATCTTGGCGACGGCAATGTTGAGGGCAGAAGTTGGCATGACTTGCCTCCCCTCTGAATCAATGTAAGGGGTGGCCTTTGTCGGCTTAGATCCGTCATACCCAACCTTAGCCAAAAGTCGGGATCTTTGAAAACGCGAGCTGGCACTTTATTTGCCTCTTTCTATAACAGCAATTGCTTGTACTCAGCCTCCATAGCTCTTGCTGCCTTCATGGATTGTTGTGCCTTAGCCATGTCTTTGTCCACTTTAGCGCCTTGCTCCATGATGCACTTGGCCTCCGCCAAGATTGCCGCGCATTTCTCATCAAGCTCCGTAACACTCCGGATATGGGAGACGGTGATTGGCTCAACGAGAAGTGCGCCGTAGATTTCTTTGTCAGCAGGAGTGGCCAATGAGTTTCCAGCTGCTGATATTGATGGTGGCATTGGCGGCTGATTTGATTGTCGAGCAGTACTGGGGGCCGTGTTGAGTTCCAGCACCGGTTGCGGGCGGATTACCGGAGGAGGCAAGGCCTTGTCCAGATCCGGAGGCTTGACGGCTTTCTTGGCTGCTACTCTGGTAACCACTGGCATGGGCGGTGCTCTCTCACATTCCGGTTCCTGCCGGTCTTTTTCCATCATGCTCCCAATGGCGACTAGCACCTGGTGGGAAGTGTTGGCCTTCTCGGCGCGCTCCTCCTTCTCGATCTCCTGCTCGATCTCCCTCATAACAACGTCATATTCCTTCGAGTTAGCGTCTGAGCCACCGCCATCCATATTGATGTCGGCGTATAATGCATCAAGGATGGAGTCGGAGTTGGCTTCGGTGTTGACGATGGCGGATGTGGAGGGTGATGGAGGCAGGCCGTTGTTGTTGTTTCCTCCTCCAGCTATGATGACGATCGCCGTCATGGCCTCTTTATTGGCATCCACGTATTCGTTGACGATGGCAACCATCTCACCAAGGGTGAGAGGACCTATAGCCTGCTGCCTTCGGAGGGTATGCCGGAGGACTGTTTGGGGTGTGAGCCCTTCCACGAAGTGGTATATGAGCTCATTGGCACGGTGATTCTCTAGGGTTTCCCTCACCCTCATCCATCTGGCAAGGTATTCGCGGGAGGTTCTCCCTCCCTTTGAACGCATCTAGCTAGATCAAAGATGGTGACGATGCCGACAAAGTGTGACCTCCGCATCTCTAATGCTCGGGGAAGCCAAGCGGATTTGTGGGGTCCTTCCACCTTTATATACTACACAGGGGCGGTTTGGGTGGGCTTTGAAATTTCCTGATCCGAGCCACCATACTCCAAGGAGAGGTATGGCCCAGATCCTTCCACGGACGTGTCCTGCTCATAGGTGGTCCCTGCGGGGCTTGACGAGTTTCCGACTTCCTGGGAGCTAGGACTCGAGTCAGTTTCACCAATGAAGATGTGGATGTCTCGGAAGGGGATGACGGAACATCGCTTAGGGTTCGTCTTCGCTGGCACCCAGAACTCATCTGGAGGGACGATCGGGACGTTGCCGGAGAAGAGAATGTTTCCGATGTCTATGGTGTCACCGATTCCTGCTAAGAGATTGGACCTCGCCCGTTGTAGAGCTCGAAGTGCCTCTTGCCCCACGATGCGCCCCAACTTTCGTGGTATTGCCGACGAGGACGCCATGGAGGGGTCCTCACAATGCGTGTTTAGAGACGTGGGGTAAGGCGGAGAGTTCGCTGGTACGAGGTAACCACAACTTACCTAGGTTCAAGTCCCACAACGGTGGCAGAACTCTACTCCTGCTATAAATCACTATAATGGCAATACACCAAGTTACAGAGATAGGTTCGCTGTGCGAGGTGTTGTATGTTGTACATAGCAATCCAAGTTGTCTTGCCCTAAAGGCTCCTGCAGGCCGGCTGACATAGGTACGATTATTCGGATGCTTATGATTTGCTGCCCTATGCTGGGTAAAAGTCTTACGACCCATGAAGATTTCAGATAATAGCCCAAGGAAGCAACCGACAAAGACTTTGATTGTATTAGGAAAGAGACTATGAACCGACATTATGTTGGTATTGTAATTACACGTGTATGAAACCTGTCCGCATATAGCTTTGAGACCGGGCCTATTATATATAGGATGGGAGAAGCCCAAGCGAGGGTATCGAAATCTAGAGGACAACTTGTAATAGTGCGATTACTCAATACAAGCGACTTTGACTCCATTGTTTTCCTAACATCCAATGAAATCCCTAGCGTTCTCTTTTCCGCGAAACCCCAGGTCCATCACCATGGGCATTGACGAGGTTACCCCTCATCAATTGGTGCCGTCTGTGGGAAACCTGAATGCTGGAACCACGGATTCGATGGACCCATCTCCACCAAGAATCAAGCCAACGAAAGAAGATCCATGCCCGCCCACCCGTGTATTGGTACCCGCCAATTTCAACGGCGGATCCGATCTAATCATCGGAAGTTTTACTTTCAAGTAGTCGACCCACAAGAATCGCATCCTTCGGCCCTAATCACATCAGAACCGCCGGTGCAAAAACCTGCGCCTATGGCGGTATGTGTATCTTCCGTCGGATCCTCCACAAACGTCACAGCATAGACCGAAGCAGGCGAAGAAGGCGAGCAAACCAGAACAGATCTAGGGGACCTTGAAGGCCTTCATGGTATTCTCTCCCTCGGGTCAGGCCATCGGCCAACACCACCACGCGAAGCAAACCCAACAAACTCTGAACCCGAAGAAAGCAGCGAAAATGTCAATTTCGAAGAAAGGATGGCAAAGCTCTATCCTGAAATACAATCTCGGAATACTATCAGCACATCCATTGAAGCAGAATATGATGCCATCATACCATGCATAACACACCAACAAGTGTGCATGATCAACGGGGATACCTCAACACCACGCGACGAAAATGGTAATCCTATCCTCATCCCCGATGATATTTTATTTCATGACAATGCATGAAACCACAACCATGAAGAAGACCATGGAAACGGAGGAGAAACATCAGATAATTGCATAGTCCAAGGAAGAGGCGGAGAACCGCACGGAGGAGAGAGACAAGTACTTTGGCTACCAGCATCAGCATGGCAAAAAGCAAGGGACGCAATTTCGGGAGCAGTTCCAATGATAGTGGATTCTTCACACGAGGATCTACTAGCATACCAGTACCTGCTTCACCACAAGAAGAGAGACCTACTTACGATGAAGAGGCAACTCGACGAAGCAAAGAGATTAGCCGAAGAATCCAGCTTACGATGGGCACAGTTAAGCTCTACTCGAAGATTAGGGAGCGTAATAGGAGGAGCACCACCAAGAAGGGCAACATCCCGACTGCAGCGTATCCCTGAAGCGGAAAGAAGTGGACTCATCCGAGATCTCGACTTATCATTCATGTCAATTGACCAAGCAAGAAACATCAAGGTGAAAACAGCTTAGGTAGCCATTATGGCCGCACAAACGTGTCTAATCACCACTCAGCCCGCAGCTGACGATCCCTGTGCGGTCCTCCATCGCTCCGCCCTAATGAACCTTGGCATGGTGGGAGCCTCTCTCATGGAAGACGACCAAGGAATCACGCGACAACCCGATAGATCACCACGCCATGACAGCAGTCCTCGACAAGCGGGACACACCCGGCGATCTTGATCGCCACACTAGGCACATCTCGTAGGACCCGACCCACGAAGCAACACAAGAAACGACAACTCACAACACAAGAGCGAGGGATCAAGAGATGAAAACCGCAGCCGATGATATCATGATGGATACAACAAAGACGATTACGAGCTATGCGGGGCCAGCTATTTTACACAGTGGATTCACAAAACCTTAGTACCCAAGGACTTCAAACTTCCATATGACCTCCACAAATACGATGGACTCCAGGAACCCGAAGCATGGTTAGAAGATTATTTGGCCACAATCAAATTACAAGGCGGCTCCACAACTATCGCAATGCAAAGCCTACAACTACATCTCACCGGCGTCGCAAGATCATGGATCAGGTAGTTACCCGAAGATTCCATAGGTAGGTGGAACAACCTGGAAGATAAGTTCATCCAGCACTTCTCGCCCATGTTTAAATGACCAGCATCCTTGGAGCAGTTGCGAGCATGCAAACAAAATTCTAAGGAATCAATAAGAGCATTCATCCAATGATAGAATATCATCAAAAGCTCAGCTAAATCCATATCCGACGATAGGGCCATCGACACCTTCAACGACGGCCTCCGTCGTCGATAATTCATAGAAGAACTGGGACGGGTTAAACCCAAAACAATCTCACAACCAATGGAAATAGCAAACCGCTCGGCTGATGGAGAAGACGCGCGATCACCCGAAGAAGACAGGGATAAACGGGACAATGACAGAAGTAGAAGGAACAACGATGGAAACAGGGGACCAAGTTATGTTGCAACCAGTTTCTTGGGTGAAGGTAACAATAGAAGCAACGGAGAAGACAGGGATAAACGTGACAATGACAGAAGGAGAAGGAGCAACGATGGAAACAGGGGACCAAGTTATGTCACAGCCGGTTTCTCGGGTGAAGGTAACAATAGAAGCAACGACTACAATGGTGGGTACCGCCAGAACAGGGACGGCATCGAAGGAAGCCAATCAGCACAGCGGTATCAGCCAAGAGCGCAAGACCCACCCAAGTCCGCAATGCAAATGCTGGAAGGACCATGCAATATGCACTTTTACGTCAACTCAGCAGGCAGGCGACTTAAAATATCTAGATTTTTAGCATGTTTAGATTTTAAAAAGTGCAGATTTAAGAATATCATAGTGTAAAAAAATGTCTAACTTTAGAAATTGTTCAAATAAAAAATCATACTTAAAAAATCATATTTAAAAACCCAAATTAAAGAAATAAAAGAATACAAAAAGAAAAAAATTTAATCATCTCATGAAAGACTGTCGGACATTCTTCAAGATGCAAGGGTTATGTAACGCAAAAGAAAGTGAAGCAGCAAACCGAGGATACGCATCTATGCCTAGAACATTAGCCATCGGCGCACCACCACAAAACAGAAATGATCAAAACAATGAGTACCCTCGGTCAAAAGGGGCGATGTCCATGATTCAAAAAGGGCGTCCATCCAATAGAACCTAGAAGCTCATTACAAGGCAAATCAATATGGAGGAAACACCAACATCAACCACACCTGAATATCTCCATTGGTCCGAGCAAGAAATCACATTCAGTAGAGCCGATCACCCGCTTCGGGTCCCACGACCAGGTCACTTAGCCTTGATAGTAGAAGCACAAATCGGCGGGTTCAATATGACCAAAGTCTTCATGGATGTAGGAAGCAGCATCAATCTGATCTACGCAAAAACGTTACGAACAATGGCTACCCCTGGACAACCTCGCGCCAACATAAACATCTTTCCATGGAATAGTACCAGGTAAAGCCGAAATTCCTTTAGGAAAAGTATTTCTTGACCGTGTGTTTGTTTCCAAAATAAATTTCAGGCGAGAAAAACTCGAATTCAAAGTCATGGACTGGCCATCACAATATCATGCGATCCTAGGATAACCAGGCTTCGCACGGTTCATGGCATTTCCGTATTATGCGTACATGGTCATAAAAATGCCAGCACCAAAGGGAATCATCACGGTAAAAGGAAGCTTCATACGAGCCAACAGTTTTGATCGGGAGTTCAACATAATGTCTAAATCCTTCGGGATGGCAACGGAGTTCAAACAACTCAAAACTTCAGTAGTTACAGAACCATTGGAAGTAGCACGTGTCAATCCCAATCAGGCCTTTGACACCGCAAAGGACACAAAAGAAGTATAGATCCACCATGTTGACCCGACGAAAACAACATTTGTGGCTTCCAATCTTGATCCCGCATAGGAAAGCATGCTCATCGAGTTCCTCCGTGAGAACTGGGAGATTTTTGCATGGCTACCTTCTGACATGCCCAGAATTCCCAAGGAACTCGCTGAGCATGCATTAAATTTGGATCCAAAGGCGAGGCCAGTAAAGCAACCACTTCGTCGCTTCGCAGAACCAAAGCGTAAAGCCATTAGAAAAGAGCTCGATCGCCTTAATGATGCCAATTTTATCAAGGAACTAAAAAAGCAGAGTGGGTCGCAAACCCAGTATGTGCTCCAAAGAAAAATACTACAGAACCTCGGATGTGCATCCACTTTACTGCACTAAAAAACATTGTCCAAAAGATCAGTTCCCAATGCCGAGAATCGACCAAATAATCGATGCAACCACGGGATGCAAACGTCTTTCTTTCTTGGATGCTTACTCAGGATACCACTAGATCAGCATGAAGGAAGATGATCAGGAGAAAATGGAGTTTATCACGCCTTATGGTGTATTCTGCTACCCAACAATGCCTTTTGGCCTCAAGAATGATGGAGCAACATATCAGCGGATGATGTAGAATTGTTTGGGAAGCCAAGTAGGCACAAACATACAAGTATATATCGATGACGTTATAGTTACAACAAGACAAGGATCTGCACTCATCAAGGACCTTGAAGAAACATTGAAAAATCTTGACAAGTTTAGCATCAAACTGAACCCGAAGAAATGTACCTTCGGAGTCCCGGCAGGGCAACTCCTCGGATATTTGGTATCAGCCAGAGGAATTGAGGATAATCCCGAGAAAATACAAGAAATCCTAAAAATGAAGAAGCCAACAAACCTACGCGGTGTACATCAGCTGGCAGGGCGAGTAACGGCACTCAGTCGTTTCATTGTAAGGTTAGGAGAAAAAGCACTGCCATTTTACGCCCTCATGAGGAAATCGGAAAAATTCGGATGGACGAAAGAACCTCAGCGCGCCTTTGAAAATCTTAAAAGGACACTTTCGACATCTCCTGTCATCGTGTCACCAAAATAGAAAGAGCCTTTACTACTTCATCGCTGCCACAAAGCAGGTGGTTAGCACGGTCTTGGTCGTGGAGCGACCCGAAGAAGGGACGACCCACAGTGTGCAGAGCCCAGTTTACTTCCTGAGCGAGGTTTTATCACCGTCTAAACAAAGGTACCCACATTACCAAAAACTAACATACAGGGTATTGATGATATCACAAAAAGTACGCCATTATTTTTCGGAGCATCCAATCATAGTGGTTAATTAAGCACCTTTGTCAAGCATCCTCAACAATCCAGAAGCAACCGGACGTGTCTCTCTATGGGGCATCGAATTATCCCCTCGAGATATCACATATGAGAAGCGCAAAGCAATCAAGTCACAAGTTCTGTCGGATTTCATCACAGAGTGGACAGAGTTGCAATGTGCGGGTCCACCAGACCTTTCTAGTGCCTCGACAATGTACTTTGATGGAACAAAAAGAATGGAAGGAGCAGGAGGAAGAGTCATACTAATATCACCTCTAGGCGACAAAATGCGCTATATACTTCGGATGAGCTTTGCAAACGCATCCAATAACAAAGCGGAATACGAGGCCTTGTTGCATGGCATGCGAATGGCCAAAGCTTGTGGTGCAACTCGCCTCAAAATCTTCAGAGATTCCAATCTTGTGGCACAGCAAGCAATGAACAAGTGCGACACTGTCATTGCTTATCGCGATCTATATGGCGTTATGGAAGCTCAATTTGATGGATGCGAAGTATCACATATAGGGAGAGCAAGCAATGAAGAAGCCGACAACCTAGCAAACATCAGATCCTTGTGCTTACCAATACCACCTGGAGTTTTCTGGGAAGAAATAACGGAGCCATCGATCAAAGCAAAAAGAGTCTTCGAGGTTGTAGCACCAATAACAGGGAAAAAGAAAGATCCGCAAAAGGACTCGGGGGCTCCATGAGAAACCAAGAGTATAGAAGAGGCCATCGAAGAAGAATAAAAAGAAATTGGAGAGGTCATGCTAATTGAGCCGCCGTGGATGTAGTCGTACATAGCATATATGACTAAAGGAGAACTACCCGAAGATGTGATATAAGCCCGGCGAATCACCCGAAGATCGAAGGCCTTCAGAATAATCAAAGGAGAGCTGTATAAGAGAAGTATTTCAGGCGTGTTGCACCATTGCGTATCACCCGAAGAAGGAAAAATTATACTCAAAGATATACATGAAGGAGTTTGTGGTCACCATGCTAGTAGCCGAGCAATTGCTACAAAATCATTCAGGGTAGGATTTTACGGGCTCACTGCAGTTCAAGATGCAAAAGACATTGTCAGAACATGTGAAGCATGTCAACGATTCGCAACAAAGCCTGGAGCACCTGCCGTCGAGTTGAATCCTATACCTTTGGCTTGGCATTTTGCTCAGTGGGGACTCGATATGGTGGGAAAACTTCATAGATCATCGCTAGAAGGACACGTCTTTCTGCTAGTAGTAGTCGACAAATTTACTAAATGGATTGAAGCAATGCCTGTCACTACCCAAGATGGAACTTTGACTATGAATTTTATTAAATCCATCGTATTTTGGTTTGGTGTACCGAACAGCATCATCACAGACAATGGGACCAACTTCACCTCCAATGAGTTCAAGGAGTACTGCCAGGAGATGGGCATCAAAGTAAGCTATGCTTCGGTAGCTCACCCGCAAACAAATGGACATGTCGAAAAAGCCAATGGACTAGTTACTACTGGACTCAAGAAAAGACTATTAGCACCGCTTGACAGAGCAAAAGGAGCATGGGTTGATGAATTGCCATATGTGTTATGGATTTTACGTACAACTCCAAATAATTCAACACAAGAGACACCTTTCTTTTTGGTCCACGGTGCAGAAGCCGTGCTTCCTGTTGAGGTGTCGCATGAATCCCCAAGAGTAGTTGCATCTGATGAAGAGGAATTAAGAGAAGCACTTGAAGATGATGTGAATGCACATGATGAAGCTCGAGATGAAGCCCTACAAAGAGCAAATATGTACCAACAAAACCTGCGCAATTACCCCAGCAGAAGATTCCAGCCTAGGTCCTTCGCAGTAGGGGACCTAGTTCTTCGCCTCAAGAAAGATGGCCACAAGAAGTTAGAATCGCCATGGGAAGGACCATACATTGTCACAGAAGTTATTCTCGGAGGATCATATCGACTACAAGACAAGAACACATGAGTAAATTACTCAAATACATGGAACATAGCACATCTACGACACTTTTACACATAAGATTACTTACAATATGATAAGAGTTACAGTTCGGCTTCTTAAGCCAGAATATCCAGGTCAATGGCTAGATGCCATCCGCCTAAAGAATAATGTATCATCGAATTGTTCGCCTTATGTATAAAGAGATAAGTTTTTCGTGCCTTAAGTTCTTTATTATTGTTCAAAAGATCTATGTTTTCCATCAAGCTAAAAAAAACTATGAGCCTATGTCCAGATACAGGCATCCGAACATAGCCTCGGGGGCTACTCCCATCGAGAGCGATGACGCGCACCCGATAAAAATACAATTGTGTATAGAAGAAAATATTTATGATTGAAAGTACCTTTGAATTTTACATCAGTGTATCCTCAAAAAGGTATCCTCAAAACAAAGATAACTCCCATCAGGAGCCAGTATAAAGCATTAAAACTATCAGCCCAGCAGGGCAACCACCAAAAAAGCCAAAAATCTCGAATCACGCTCAAACGTGACAAAAATCCGAATGTCGTGTTTAGAAACATGAAGGTAAGACCCCAGGATTCGTCTTGTGTGGCCTGGTAATCGCACAAGAATGCGCTCTACCAGTAAAATATCCGTATCAACAATACGATGAAAAATCCCGACGGACGCATTGGGTACCTGATAAAGTAGAAGCTAGAATTCAGTATTCGGTAAGACCTCAACGGCTCGAACTGAATTACGCCAGTAATAAATTCCGAGTTCAGGCCTGGGGACTTGAATTTCATGTATGTCAACCTTGTTTTTGCCCAGGAGCAATTAACTGATTCTCGATCCGTCAAAAGCATCAGACTCGTTGTTCCAAATCCCTACTAAACACAAAAAATGATACAAATAAAGGAAAAGAAACTTTGAGACTCAACTTGAAACTACGGTTCAAGTAGAGTCTTAGGGGCTACTGACATAGGTACGATTATTCTTATGATTTGCTGCCCTATGCTTGGTAAAAGGCATACGACCCATGAAAATTTTAGATAATAGCCCAAGGAAGCAACCGACAAAGACTTTGATTGCATTAGGAAAGAGAGTATGAACCAAAATTATGTGGGTATTGTAATTACGCGTGTATGAAACCTATCTGCATATAGCTTTGAGACCCGGCCTATTATATATAGGACAGGAGAAGCCCAAGCGAGGGTACTGAAATCTAGAGGACAACTTGTAATAGTGCGATTACTCAATATTCATGTAACTTTGACTCCATTGTTTCCATGACATCCAACGAAATCCCCATCATTCTATTTTCCGCGAAACCCCAAGTCCATGACCATGGGCATTGCCGAGGTTACCCCTCGTCACCGGCTTATAAAGGCGCCAAGACCTAGGGTTTACAGGGAAAGGTCCTTGCCGGACAATAAAGAGTCCTACACCAATACGAACTAGTCTTCCGTGTCTTGTACTCCAAGGCTCCGAGTATGTCGGTGACTCCTCCGTAGCCTTCCTTTATCCGGCATGGGCCTCCCTTCTGGATCAGTCTAACTGGGTCGCCTAGCAGGCCATAGGCCTTGCTACCAACTATGGGTCACTTGGGTTAGGCGGATTGGTGAGATGCTATGAGGATACCCATATAGCATATCCCCAACACCTTTTATAGGCCCCCCATGACAACTAGCCGTTGCAAACCACTTATCCCAGAGTTTTCGGACTTCAGGACCAGAGTCTCCGGCCCACAGGACCGAAGTCTCTGGGGTCCAGACTCCTACCAAGACTCCGGGCAGCCTCTAGATGCTCTCTGTACACCCCCCGGAGTCTAGGCCGGAATTGGCAGAAACACCGATACGAAAATAATCATAACTTTTGCATCCGGACTCCGATTTTGATGACCTTGGGCTCATTTCGAAGAGGAAAATAAGGTATACAAGATTATGCAGGGAACCATCATAGTCAAGTAAGGGAGGATAGAATCAAATTACGAAGGGGTTAACCTATCTATAAAATACATACCGATAAAACCTCCAAATCGGAAACACAATAGATAATACATATGAAATCCGTTTTCGATGAACTTAAGCTTGTAATGGCGATTAAGACGAGCTATAAATCCTCTCATGGATAAGAACTAATAAAGATGATGCCAAGTATGCAAATTTTTGAGCTCTCTTTGAAGGATATGATCAAGTTACTCACTTGAGAGCCCCTCTTGATAGTACGGTTATCTATCCTAAATCCGGTCTCCCAACAATAACATGAGACCGAAAAAAGGGAAAACCTATCAATATAATACCTTTGACTTGAGCAATCCACTTGAGCTTGATGTAGACGATCTTGTCCATCTCAAGATGGACAGCTTTCTTGATTGCTCTTCCTTGAGGTCGAATGATGAAGACTTGAAACATGCTCCCACATACACCATGGGGAAACCTCTTCTTTGACCTTGTCTTTATAGACCCATGATCACCGAGGATGGCAAGCTTCAAGCATGAGATCTTGTAGAGATGGTGCTTCTTGAACTTGCACAACATTTCATCTAACTCCAATTGGATGATATCTTGAAGAAACACATGAGGAACTCCATCTACTTATTCAAGACACACTTGATCTTCTTTTCTTTATTCTTCTTCTTCTACAAGATTCCAATAGGCCCAAAGCCCTTGGACAATGCTTCTTCTTCATTTCTGCTGCCTTGAAGCAAACACATGCTCCAAGAAATGCCAATGGACAATTCCTACAAGCGCAACTTAATGCAAATATTAATCCATAGAGATTGTCATTAATTACCAACACCACACATGGGGGGCCACATGCTCTTTCAATGGGGGAAACAGCGCAAGGAGATGGAGACCGTCGGGAGGAGGAGGAAGATGGGGAGGTAAGCGATTGGGATTTGGGCATCCCAATCCAGATCCTCGACATCCATGACATGGCATGGTGTCGTTCCTATTGAGATAGGGACATATCTCATCAGCTGATCTTACCTGCAAAGAGCATATCCTGTGAGCTGATCTTGCCTATGAAATTTTATTGCTGGACACTGAGGCTTTGTCAAGGTCCCTCCTGTTTATGTAAGGATTTGGTGAAGATCCGGCATATTCCTTGTGGACCTTATCCAGACCAACTTCACAAGAGTTCATATTTCTGTACAAATGGTTGTACCGCAAATTCTTCCACCGGTAGTGCATTGGAGAAGTGGGGAGTCAACAGAGTATTCATGCACAAGTAGTTAGCATATTGAAAATAATATATTTGTAAATGGCTTGTTTTCAGAGGCACATAGGCAACTTGAAACTGAAAACCAGGTCAAAGTACCTGAGCATCCTAAATTACTAATTCTTGCTTAGTAATGTTGAAAGAAAGTGGCTGCAAGATGCACACAAAAAATATATCTGATTTTTCAAAATAAGCTTTGTGGTTTTGCCTACACATTGGTAGGTAGATACCCACATCAGAAAAACAACAATTAGTTTAGACTTAAAAAAAGCTATAGCCAACAATAAAATGTTTTACTATTTAATTTTCATTTGAACCCTACTTAGAACACATAGTTGTCATTCCTGTTGGTCTTTTGCGACCTTACAAATAGCATGTGACTATTCTAGTTGATAATTTGAACAACTATCTCTTTTCTATTTTGCACTAATTTTGAACATGTCATTTTCTTGTTAGAAACCATGCGTGTCTTGTTTTTTCCAGTATTTTTTCCCTATAATTGAACTGTTATTGCCTAGAAATATTTTTACATGCTTGTAGCTAGTTGAGGTTTAGTGTGGTATGGTTCTGCCGCGTGGATAGATATTTTACGTGCAATATTTTAACCGTTTTCTGCCCAACAAGTTGCTTCTAGCTTGCTCCTTGCCGTAGCTTGATTAGCCTCATACTGTTCAGCATATTGAATCGGCAAATGGCAGACTCTAGTGGTAATTAACAAAATTGATGAGAATATTAGTAGCTAGTAGTAGGTGCCAAGTATTATTTCACGGTATAAATCATATACATACCTCTAGCTAGTAGTAGGACACTCCTATACTAAGATGCAACGTTCTCAGTTTCAATGAGAGCTATTCAGAAATTGCTCTTATTTGGCGGAGAAAAGGTGGATAAGCTTTGAAGGTATGCATAGCCTTTTATCGTGTTTTATTTCTACTCTTGGTTTGGTTTGCCCACTAGTTAGCATATATCACTATGTTACCATGAACTAGCAAAGAAAATCTTTTTTTTGCGAACTAAAGAAAATCTTATATTAGCTTGCATATGTTGCCTTTTCTATGTATCCTTCTTAATCCAGTCTGTTTATCATTTGTTGGCCAAGTGCATGGGATGCTAACCATTTGTTGTCCACATTGGTCACTGTTGTATTATTGCTAGTTTCTGAAAAAACAAAACTGGAATTTGACCTTAGGACTACTAAAATTGCACATGTACATGTTCTACATATAGTTTATAAATAACTTTGTAGTTGATATATGTAACCTTTTACATCTTGTTGGTTTTGTTTAGTTCTCTACATGCAAATTTTACAGGATATTGTTGAAACATACATCGTCTAGTCAAAGCCTGACCTTATATTTGTCTCCTTGTCTTTGATATACTAGAACTGAGAAGGACTAGTTTAACAAGTGCACGGTGGTCCGTATCTTTGCAAATCAAAGTTGTGTTGACTGTCTTTATTTTATTTACTTCGAAATCTACAGATATGAAGATCATAATCATCACATATTGGAGGAAGTGCAACTGGTGAAATCTATTTGTTCTTAGAGAAACTTAGGTCAATGGAATTTATGTTTACGTCTTGCTTTGCTTCCATATATATTCTTCTAATGTTCCTGAAAGAGTATGAGTTTGGCGGAATATGATGGATATATTATTGAGCCTCATGGGCAAGTATATATAGGCGTACAAAGGATCATCTTGGAGTACGAGTCTAGTTAGGACTATACGTAAACCGATCCTAACTCTGTCTAAACTATCATAACAATCGTATAGACCTAATACTCCTACATCCTCCCACAGTCATAGCGGTAGAGTCGTGAAGAACTGGAACATCGCGGACGGTCAGACTGGAGATAAACAGAACTAGAATCCCGCAGGCTGACATCCCCCGTAGTCCGAGCGAGAACATCGTAGATAATGTCACGTCACGGTAGCTTGGACTGTAGAGGAAGCTGATGATGCTCAAGCGAGGTGGTAGCCCTTGTGCCGATGCTGAGGGGGCCGAGAGCGTTGGGCAGTGTCGTGGTCGAGATAGCCGTGTGAGGGGTCTCCGTGGTCGATGTCGTGGTCAGGGATGCCGGTGTCGAGGTAGCCACACATGAAGCCGCATTCGTATAGTGCGCGAGGAGGATGATGGAGACGCATCAAGGCAGTCGTCGTGGGTCCGCGACAGCTTGCCGAGGGTCCGTGGAGGCTTGCCGAGGGGCCGCGGAGGCTTGCCAAGGGGGGCTTGCCGTGGGGCCGTGACAACTTGCCGAGGGGTGTCGATGCTGAAGTCGATGTAGTCTGAGTCATCGAGGACGAGGTACGGCCATAGTTTTCCCAGAACTAGGCGCACATCGGGGAAGAACACACACTCCGGTTTTGCGAGAACCGAGTACGCAAAGAAGATCTTGTCGATGACGCGGTCGAGGTAGTCGTAGAGGAAGGTGTCGACGCTAAAGAAGACTTTGTCAAGGCCGACTAAGACGAGGCACCGATCCGAGATTGCCAAGCTTGGGGACGCGTCGGGGACGAAGACATGCACCGCTGTTACCAATACCGGGCACGCAAGGGTAGAGACGAAGACATAGAAAGTGGCGCAAATAATGGCGGCCTAGAGTGGTCATGTTGGATGCCTAGATTGGCATGATGGCGGTATTGGAAGTTGGCGAAGAAGAATCCGGCATGACAAAGACCATGCGCAGACGTAGGCGACCCACACCATGGGAGGTGGTGTGAAGATAGCATGGGGCGTCGGTGTGCGGTGACGACGATGTAAACTACGTGCAGCGACGCTACGACCTGAGGTCACGGCATAGTTGCAGGGCGCAAGTTGGTGTAGCGGATAGACCACCGGCGACATACACACCAAGGATGGCGCGTCAGAAGCCGGTAGCATGGACCAAAGGTGGCGGCGCTGTGGCCCAAATGGGCGACGCAGCGGCAGCCCGTAGCTCGATCGGTGGTAGGCACGTGCTCAGGGACGTGCTTGGCATAGACAGGCATGGGATCGGTTGATCAGACCGACGGTGCGCCGTATGCGCCATGGAGTGGATGATGCGTAGATTAGAGTCAATGGCGGCGTAGTCGGTGTAGTCCCGAACGATGACGACGAAGACGATCCGAGGAGGGCACCGTGACAGCCTTCCGAGGAAGGTGTAGCAGCCGTCTGCGGTGCGCGGCACTGCCGTGAGGCCGCGACAACCTGCCAGGACAGGCGAGGCAACAGAGAGGGCAGACACACAGACGCGATGTAGATCGTCGATGCCGATGGTCGGAGTAGAGGCGCGAGTGGACGACGGCGGTGGGCGACTCAACCCAATATAAGATCGGTAAACCAAAAAGAAAGCTGATCAAAAGATCGGATAAAAAGTATTACAGGACAGCCAATCATGAATTGGCGGACGAATCCTGCGTACAGATTGCATAGCCCCTGAAGGAGATCATGAAGATCGACCTTCCCGGAGGCAGCACGGTGGAAGCATGCCGCCGGCGGCGGGTTTGGAACCATGAAAAAGCATAAGTTTGGCGGAATATGATGGATGTATTATTGAGCCCCATGGACGAGTATATATAGACGTACAGAGGATCATCATGGAGTACGAGTCAAGTTAGGACTGTACGTAAACAGATCCTAACTCAGTCTAAACTATTATAACAACCGTATATACCTAATACTCTAACAGTTTTTATAACGGTTTAAATTTGGCCGTGAAGAACTGTAGATTTTGAAATATATGTTGCAGTGTGCAAGGCTTTAAAAAAAACGAATATCGGTTATGTAATTATTCACGTTTATCAATTGCATAATAGTGAAATCAGTTGTAAGAACTGTCAAGTTTTGGGATATATATTGCAGCATTTAAGACTTAAAAAAATTGTATTTTTATGTTGTATCATGTGTGATTCAGATGTGTTCTCTCTGTTGAGGTCAAAATATTGGCTGATCCAGGTGACTTAAGCGAGTGTGTCTTGGATCGTTTAGGCTTGGATTACAGGAATTAGAGTCTCACATGGATTGCATGGATTGGGTGATGGTAGTGGATCCACCCAATCCAAGCCTGGATTGATTCCATCCGTGGATTAAATCCCACCAAAACAAACAAGTCCTTATGGTGCCGGCTATGGATTTTTCTGCCTTTAACTACTCTATTTCTCTCTTTTTACCGTGTACGTTGTATCTTGAAGGTCATTGATGTCGCCGCATGTTCGGATCTGCAGCTAACTGGCACCTCACTTGTAGAAAACAAGCCATTAGCCCGGTTTGTAAGGACCTTTAGTCTCGGATTTCAAACCGGGAATGTCAAATCGGGACTAAAGTTCAGCCTTTAGTCCTGGTTCTGTTACGAACCGAGACTAGAGGTTCACCACGTGGCCCCGCGAGCCGCGCTAGGCCGAATCGGGACTAAAGGGTCGCTGCTGCGACAGTGTTTTGGGTCATTTGGCTGCCACGACAGGAGATGGGGTTTTAGAGTTTTGTGTTTTTCTTTTCATTTTGTGTTTTGTGTTCAGTTATTTTTCATTCTGTGTTTTCATTACAAACAAGTTTTCATATACATACACAACGCTACTACGCAGTACTTGTACACGTTGATGCATATATAATATAATTTCTCTTACAACCATACATCATGGAGGTCATTACATGGAGTCCCAACCGGGTTCAGAGTCTGTCTATTTGATTACATGGATATCATTATATGGATGCTTTAGGTCTATCTAGAGAGTATTCTCCGTATGGTCTATGATCTCGTCGACAAAAAATCTAGCCAATTCCTCTTGGATTGCTAGTAGGCGGTCATGTGGTAGGAGCTTCTCCCGCATCGCGTCCAACTATAAAGTAGGAGATCATATGAATTAGACTCAACAAAACTTTTTATAATAAAAATAAACAGTGAATATATTGTTTACTTACTCGAACAGGGGCTTCTCAGTAATGATGCGAATGAACTCGCACATGTAGAATCCACATAGATTAGTCCCCCTTGGCTGCCTCGCGCACTTTACAAGAATAGAATTCAATTCAATAATAACTCTAACATGATAAATATACATAAACTAGAATTCAATAGATGCGTGGACCTAGCTCGTACTACTTACCGAGACCGGTTTAAAAAATAGCTCCTCACGCTATTGACCGCAGACCTTGTTCTTGAACCGTGTCCAAACACTACCCGACAAAAAAATGAATGTATGAGTTACTAACTACTTGATATCCCAGAAAATGAACGAAACAAACCGATATAGTGCGATAATGGTTGAAATTACCTCTAGAGCATATCGATAATGCTACGGTACTCTTCCATGTCTTTGGTTAATGAGTCCATCATGTGAACTCTTCCCAAGTCAACTGAAATGCGTAGAAGAATCCATTGGTAGCTACGCAAGGTTTACATACGTCAGTAACTTATCATTTACACTGAATATCGAGTAAACAAAAGTTAATGTGTACAATAACTCACTTTCCGGAGTGGTAAGAAAATAGTATTTTATTACAGAAATGCTGGTTCATGAGAAACTGAAGCAAGTTTTGCTCGGTCTCTAGTGGCTTATCCTTTAGCACAACTCCATTAACTTGATGTGGGTCAATGAACCCAAATGCGTTGATAGCCTTTCTTTTACATTTGAGAATGTTCAATCTACATTATTATAGCATACAAAAGAATATAGTAAGTATATTTACCGGCAATGAATTGAACTAGCTGAGCTAGAGACTTAATTACATAAATAAAGTAATCACTTACAGATAATACTAACTGAGGATAGATTTGTCGAGTTCCATTAGATTGAATAACTGAAAGAATTCTATAAATTCAATAGGGACCTTGTCTTCAGTGAAGTAATGCTCTTTTCGAACTTTCGCTATGAGCCAATATCGCTCTTCTTTTGATACTTCCATGTACCATTCATGCAATCGTCGCATTTTTTGGCATATCCCGAAGCCTCTCAGAATTGACCAGAGGTTCCCCCTGAACAAATTTGGGTGCTACATCAGCGTTGGGAATATCATCGCCATGAATAATGTCATGAATAGACATATTACATTGCTCGACCAATATCTTAGCCGTTTCCATATGCAAAGGTTCTCCCCCATATAATTGAGGTTTGGGTATGTACACCTAGAGCGGGGGGATCGATTGATTTGCTTGTTTCCCCAGCTAGGGAACGTCTCTTTTGATTCTTCCGCTACCACTCGATTGTTTTGCTTGTTTCCCCAGCTGGGGAACGTCCGTTATGATGCTTTCACTATCACTCGATTGTTTTGCTTGTTCCCCCTGTTGGGCAACGTATTTTGTGATGCTTCCTCTACCACTTGATCTCTTATGTTTCGGTGTCTTCTGAAGACATCGTGTATAGTCATATGGCGCATTTAACTGAGCTTGGGATGGCTGCGTCAGTAATTTCCTAAAGTGCTCCTTTGTTTCTGGTTCTATTTGGACCTCTGGCTCAGGTTGTTTCTTTTTAAAATGAGCATCCACTTCGGCCCGTACGACTGCATCGGTCTCCTCATCAGTCAGGTCGTAAGCCCTCTTGGGAGGAACCAGTGGTACTCTTGTGAGGGGCGACAACTGTCGCTTTCGGCGTCGATTATCGCTCGATGGAGCGGTGCTATTCTTCCGCTTTTGGCCCTTAGTGGGTGGAGGCGGCTGCGTAGATTGAGATGGGCTCGTGTTGAGGTCATGGATTAGACTTGGATGTGGTGGACTTTTACTAGGAGGAGACGGTGCCCTTGAAGGTGGACTTGGAGGTGGACTTTTACTGGGAGCAGACGGTGGCCTTGGAGGTGATGGATTGTTTCTCGGTGGAGAAGGTGGCCTTGGTGTCGAGCCTAGAAACTTGATGTATTCTTTTTTCCAAAGAATGAAGTCACTCGTGACTTCTCCCAGTGTCGTCTCCCCTTCACATCCAGGGATGTCAAGCTGTAGTGACTGACACATCAGGTGAACTTCATCCACACCGACACGAGCATAGCCAGCTAGAATCGGATTGCAATGGTAGGTCGCTCCCGGTGTAGAAGGTAAAGCAAAGCCGACTGCGACCTTCATGGATATGTTCTTCAGTTCAACATGCAGCTCACAACTAGTCTTCTCCTTAATTGCATCCACACGGTACACATCCATCGTTGCATCATTAGCGTGGCCCTCCGTGGAAGCCATGCTGCTTTTCCGTTGCGATGGGCCGACCATACTGTCCGGTGCAGGATCTTGCAGTCGGAGTCCTTTAAGTTAATTAAGCTCCTGCCGATGCTCCTGCAACATGGCTTCAAACCTCGCAAACCGCTCCGCATCCTCCTCTTGTTGCCGCTTCGTTTTTCTCGATCAGCTTCTGTACGTGTCAAGGTCCTCAGCAAACCCGATAGCCCATGGATAAGAAGGTCCAAAGCCTCTTGTTCGTCCAGCCTTTTTAGGATTCCCAAGGGCCTTTGTCAGCTCATCGTTCTCTTTGTCGGGAAAAAACTTTCCCTGTTGAACCACTTTTATCACTTTAATAATTTGATCCTTGGGTCTAGCAACTTCTTTGATTGCAACAATGTCGCCTGTTTCTGGGTCATATGATGCCCCATGCCCGAGTAACCAATTTCTTGACCTCTTGGGACAACGAGACATAGCTGGAGTGACCCCTTTAGCCACCAGGTCGGCCTCAGCTTTATCCAACTTAGGCATGGTAATCTTGTAGCCACCTTTGCCCATATGATGGTGATATTTATTTTTGACTGCATTTAGGTTATTCTTTTCTGACATTGCCACATCTGGTGCCGAGGTCTTGTATTCCAAAAATGCGGCCTAGTTATCCTGCTGCTTCTCTAGTGGGCTAGTGAATGGAGGAGTTTTTTTTCTTCAATGCATAGTTGTGGTACAATTTTTTCTTCCATTCCTTGAATAGTTCGACCATCTTCTTAATAGCCCACTCCTTGACTTTTCTTCTCATTTGCTGTGTGAGATCATCAGTCTCCAGGACTGGTAGGGTGAAAATGTGTCATGAGAGAATTCCACATTGCATCCCTCGCTCTGTCATCTACAAAACTAGCCCCAGCTGGATTCCTTTTCTTTCCTGGCTTATTCCACTCTCACGTGGTAATCGGGATTGTGTCTCTAACAATCACTCCACATTGATATACAAATGCATTCGCAGATTCTTTGGGCTCCAACGGTTGACCCAGTGCAGAGAATAAGTCAATGCTGAAAGGGACATCAATGGGCAACTTTTGTGTCGGGCCTCTTTTCCTTGTAGAAGATTGGCGCGATGCGGAGATCTAAGAGAAGAAACATTCGTCAGTACATATATATGAATCAATTAGTGCATCTATCCTAGTGATCGATCGGTAGAGACTTTATATACCTCGCCGAACTTTGTTATTAAGTTGTCTTCACCATGGTCTCCACCATGGTCAGCACCATCGTCTCCACTATTGTCTCCACCCTTGTATCCTCTAGACAAATTAGGATACTGGGAGCCATCATCGTAATAAGAACCCCCAATACCCTCATCTATCATGTTGAGAATGTCCTCTTCATTCTGTCTACCATCCATAGCTTAACTAATACATAAAAAGATAAAACAATTTTGCATTAATTCAAAGAATATTACAATTGCGACGACTCAGATACAGAAAAAGATTACGTATTAATAATGAAACAATTTTGCATTAAGATAAAGTAAAATAATATAAGATAAAGTACAATAATACATCTTGCTAATATCTCGCTCATAATAGCAAACTAGCGAACTCGGCTGCCGTGTTCTATGGCACGGCTGCTCTGCACTCAGAGAAGAGGAACCATCACCGGAGAATAGCTCGAGTGAGATCTGTGAACCTGCCAGAGATTGGAGAACCTGGTCTCCAAAAGATACATATATCAGCGGACGTGCTTGTTCTCCTCTCTGATACGACGACGTACCACCTCCTCGGGGGCCGGCTGCCTCTGCACCGCTCTTGGACCTCGTGGACGCCACCAAAGAAGCTCTGGGTTAACGATGATAACCGGATTCCTCACCAAGGTACGAGTCCCGACAGGTAGCACCTCCTAGTGCCAGCCCGATGGAGCCCAGGCACAGACATTCCCGGACCCGACAGAGTCCAGTACGCTGAGACGAGGAGGACGCGACATAACTAAATGATAGCAATAAACAATCATAAAACATAAACAGTAACTAAATCACAAATATTGCCCTAATAACACTATTCCTAAACCTCACTAACTAAACTAAACATAATTAACTAAGTATTCTAACTAACACTAACACTAACTACTGTAAACAACTATTTAGGGTTAGTTATACCCCCGTGAAGGATTGGACTCTCCGGGTCATGGCTAGACCCGGGGTGGAGGTGGGGGCATTTATACTAACTAATAACTAAATTAACATAATACATAACCTATATACAAACTATATACTAACTTAACATAATACTTCACCTATATACTAAATTAACTTATATACTTAACCTATATACTAACTTAACCTAATACTTAACCTATATACTAAATTAAGCTATATACTAACTTAACCTAATACTTAACCTATATACTAAATTAACCTAGCCTAATAACTAAATTAACCTAATACTTAACCTATATACTAACTAATATACTAACCTAATACTAACCTATTACTTAACCTAATACTTAACCTATATACATACCTAATACTAACCTAATACTTAACCTATATACTAACCTAATACTTAAATTGACCTCACCTGCAGGGGCGGTGGAGGACGCGGGCGGTGGCATCAAGCTCTCCACAGGCGCGACATGGGCGGCAACGGTGGTGCGGCAGGAAGGACGGCGATGGCACGAACTCCTCCACACGGGCGGCAGGCGGCGGCGAGCGGGAAGGACGGTGGGAGGCGTCGAGCCTCTCCTCTGGCGCGGGCGGCAGCCTCCTCCTCGGCGAGCTCCTCCACAAGGGTCCGGCGGGTGGCGGCGACCGTCTCCTCTGGTGTGGGTGATGGTTGCGGTTCGTCTGGGGAAGAAGGTGTTTCGGGCTCTCCGGGTCGTGGCTCGACTCGGGGTGGGGTGGGGGTATTTATACCCCCCAGATTTAGCCTCGGTTTTTAATACAAACCAGGGCTAAAGGTGTTTTTTGGCCTGCCTCTATTCCTGCGCGCCATACCCCTTTAGCCCCGGTCACCATTTAGTCCCGGTTTGTATTACAAACCGGGGCTAAAGGGGTTTTTTGGCGCCAAAAAGAAAAGTGATGTATAGTTTTCAGAAAATTATGTATTATATATCAAAAATTTCAGAAAAAGAAGATCTATAATTTAAATCTATTATCATACTCTATTATACAACTTAAATGAAATTATCTATTGTTTAACAGGTATTATATTTAGTATAAATGTTGGAAAAATATAGTTTATTTCGGGGGAAAATATAGTTTATTTAAAAAAGCAAAAAAATACATATAATATACCAAACTATTCACGAAAAAAATATACTCATTAGAAATATAATATTTCATTATAAAACTAGTAACTGAGACTAAAAGATATACTCTTTAGTCCCGGTTGGAGCCATTAACCGGGACTAGATATTTCCCGCCATTTCCCCCGCTTACTGCCATGTTTTCCCGCCATTTCCCTCTATATCTAGGCCAACCGCCATGTCCATCCACACATCCACACCTTCTCTCTCAAATCAATGGACACCGCTTACTGGGCCTTTCTGACGCTCGAGGAGACCGAGGCGCTGTGCGCCTCCAACTACCCATGCCCGCCGGGGTACCGGCTGCCCGCCGGCTGGAGGCTTAGCGCTGGAAGGGTTCCTGTTCCTCCTGTGCCTCAAGGTTCGGCCCTCCAGGCGACCATCATGAACCACTTCTACCTCGAGCTCACGCCAGAGCAGCGGATGGATCCCCATTGGGATCCCAACAACCTCGACACCTGGAATGCCTTCTTCACATACCGGCTGGAAAGGGAGCTCGCTAGGTACGAGGGTGACGGCCCACCCCTAGTGAACCACAACGAGGTCAGTCGTTGCCTGTGGTGGGTGAACCGCATTATCGCCGGGGTGATGCGCTACATCGCCATGGGAGACCATCCTCGCCTGAGGTACCCGCACTTTTACTAGCCGCATAACCACAAGAATGGTGGTGGTGGTGAAGGCCGAGGGCGTACCGGGGTCGTCATCCGGGAGCCCCCTCCCCCACGTGTTGTGAATCCAAGGCCGGAGTGACAGGTGCCCCCTCCCCCGTGCACAAGCCGGATAAGGGCTGAGGATCTAGCCACGTGCTACGAGCGACGACGATGACGATGACGATTCCGAAGACGACCCTGAAGCTGTGTACAATAGGGCTATATATGATTATGACTAATGTTTATGTTTTAATATTAATAAAAATGTCTTTGTTGTTGGCCACAACAAGTTGCAATATGTAGCACCCCAATTGTCTAACAATTGTAATGCTACTTGTCCTAGTAAGATATTGGCTACTTTATATATATTATTGTTGCATCATAATTATATCATGCTCATGTCATCATGCCACCTTGCATTTGAGCATCATATAAAACTCCTTTTTCTTTTGGTTCTTCTCTCACATGCATTATAAATTGTATTTGCCTCTTGATATTGTATTTGGTTGTTGATATATTGTCTAAATGCCCAAGTTGAGTTGGGGGCATATCTTTTATTTCCATTCCACCACCCTTCTCTTCCACCACTTTATAATTCCACCATCCCTTTAACAATGAGCTTGTCTTTCTTTCTCTTTGATATTTTAATTCTAGCTCATGTAGTTTGGGGTGGATCAATCTTCTAAATTCTTGTGCTTGGTTTTATCTCCATTTTTGGAAATGCATAAGAATAATGCCATCATATTATTATTGTTGTCACAAAATAAATAATGGCATTATTATTTTTGCATGGGCCATGCAAGCTTCTCCACCACCTTTCTCTCCATTGGTTTTTCTTTGGATTTGAGGGATTCTAACTTGGGAAATCATCTACCACTCCACCACCATCTTAGTCCCACCCATTTCTTTTTCCTCTTATTTCTATTCTCCATGCATGAATCATATGAGACCTAGCCCATAATTCTTTTCTTTTCCTTTTCTTGGAATTCTTACCACCCCACCTCATGGTCATTCTAGCCTCCTCCATGCTCCACTTGTGATGGTCTTATCCACATTCCTTTCTTTCCTTTTATTTTAATCTTTTCCTACATGTATGATCACATGAGAACCTCTCCACCTAATTCTTTTCTCCCTTTATCTTTATTACTTGTCTCTCTTCCACATGAGGTCATGCAAGCTCAAAGCCCCTTGGATCTTCTTGTGTTGGCCTCACACTCAAAAATTAAAATCTAAAACCTAATAAGACCTAACCTAACTAGTTCTCTCTCTCTCTCTAAATTTCTTCTAAACCCCCTCTCTCTCTCACTAGCTTGGCCACCTCTCCCTCTCTCTCTAACCTGCTGATGGACACCAGACCCCTCTCTCTCCCTGGCCCACCTAGCTAACCCTAACCCTAGCTAAGCCTAACCCTAACCCTAGCCATGCCCTAACCGAACCCGAGCTCACCCGAGCCCCTTCCCTCCTTTTCTCTCTGCCGTGCGGGCCTAGCTGCACTACCCCGCCGTCCCTGGCCTACTGGCAGCCTCCACATGCCTACCTGCCCCAGCCCGGCGAGCACGTGCTCGAGGAGAAGGAGGAAAAGGTGGCACCCGAGCCACCTTTATCCTGCCGTGCCCACCGGCCTCTCCTCTCTCTCCCTCCCACTTTCCCCTCCTCCTCACGCCTCTCTGGCCTCGCCCAGATCCGCCCCAGAGCGCCCCTCCTTCCCCTTCTTCTCCACCGTCGTCCCCACCTGCCGCCAGTCACCGCCGTCTACCGCCGCCATCTCCTCGTTCCGGCCGTCAAGCTTGTCGTGGAAGTGGCCTGGCAGATCGAGGACATCCCCCTGCGTCGCCCAGTACACGTCGTCGCGGAGGAGAAGCGCCAGCATCGCCGGAAACGTCGACGCCCGACGCGAAACCCTAGCCGACGGGACGCCAGCGACCTCGCCGATCCGCCGCTCCTCGCGCCGATCCAAGCCCACCAGCGAGCCCGCGGTGAGCATCCCCTCCTCCCTGACATGGTCCGCTTTGCCGTACCGCCCTAGCGCCGCCGTTGTTTTTGTCGAGCACTCTCAGTGCGCTAGAGCTCGCCAACGTCTGCAAGTTTTCCCCGCGCCGCAGCAAGCCTATCTAGTCCCCCGCCACCCTCCTGACATCTGCCCGAGCCAGCCGCACCGGTCAGCCCCCTCCGCGCGCACTCCCGCGGCCCGGGATCGAATCCCCGCTCCGCCCGCGCACGCGCCTGCCGCCAGACGGAGGAGAACGATAAACAGTACGGGCGCGTGGTCGATTTGCAAAAAGCCCCTCCCCTTTTTGATTACTGCGACCCGCGCTCCTTTCAGCCCCACCTGTCAGCCGCGCTAGCACCTTTGCAGAAAACCCCTCGGCTTTTCCCGGCCGCAACCCGCGGTCCAGCCGGCGACCCACCTGTCAGCCCCTGTCTCCCGCTTCGCTGGCACGTGGGCCTTCCGCCGCTGGTCCCGCCTGACAGCGTCAGCGGCTAGCCAGAGCCCGCGTGGCAAAAGTGTGTCTCGCGCGCGTGGCCCCAGTTCGCGCAGGCCCACCCGTCAGTGACTGGGTCTGAGTTTGCCTGGGTGCAAAAAGTATTTCTCCGTATCTGTTTTTATTCAAATCTTTTCCAAATTAATTTAAATTCAATTCTTTTCAGATTCAAATAATTTTTAAAATACAAATCCAAATAATACAAATAATATATGTTTTGAAATCAGAAAAATGTGAGGAATTCAAATCTGCCCTTCAAATTATATTTTGAACACTTTAAATTTCGAGTAGATTAAAATTACAAGAAAATGCCCTTTTTACTTAATTAATTAATAACTTTTGTTTTATAACTCCAAATTTGACAAATAATATGTCTAAATCGATCAGCGCGACGAGCCCGTTCTATTTATGCAATCCTTGTTCTGAATTGAAGCATGCATCATGTTGTCATCTAAAATCTGAACCGTTTAAGACAATAAAACTTGGGCAAATAAATGATAAAATGCTTTACTTCTTGTATCCACACCTCACCTTTGCCATGCTACTTCAATGCCATGTAAATTGTGCATCATTCATCATGGCATGCTTGGTTGCTTGTTGCATTTCAATTTATATGCTTGCGCACTTTATTTATGTTGGCCCTTGTTTGTTTGGTTCTTCTTCGAATAGACGCCCAGCAGGAGAATTATCAGGAATCACAGGAGTATTACCCAGATCCATCTCTCGCTTCAACTGAGCTGCCAGGCAAGCACTACCACATGCTTGCATACATACAGTACCTATTGCCTCTATCTTATTCTTGCATCATTGAGTCGCGGTTGCATAAAATTGAGTCCCAAGTACTGCATAGCCTTTACTTTTAAACCACATTAAGCCTGTTCCGGTCCCATGAGCCATTACTACAGGAGTTGTTTGAGCCATGCGAGTCGTAGAAAAGCATGAGTAGGGTATGTGAGTGTCGGATGGATAACGAGGTACCTAAATAACATAACCTGAGTAGTAATGGGATAACTAAAGAAAGAGGCACCGGTGAGCAATATCTGCTATTTGGTTTTTCCTGCTCACTTGTGTCCCGTAGGACCCCGAGTACTTGATTCCTGTTCCTTGACTATTCGCACTATCCACATCCGGGAGGCCTATGGACCCCCCTGAGCCAGAGCTTGATTCAATCTTATTTCTTGGGGCCACAAGTAGTTTGGGGCTTTATTACTATTCTGTACTTATGCCATGTTACTGCTTTATTTAAGATTGTGCGTGGAGCACCTGTACTGTTTTGGATTGTGGAATGTTTTCGCGGTATCGACAAGCCCAGTCACATTTTCGGGTTCCCAGTCGTTTACAGCCATTGACACAAACCTTGGGTCCGTCTCGGAGCCGGCCAACTTCGTTGCGGGTAGCTTAATGGGGTGGCCCCCTGAAATATTTCTGAATCCTGTGATTGCTTTGTCGTGAATGCCTCGTTGGGTTTTAATTTGGTTTTTCCGAGGTTGATCGAGTGTGTGTTGCTATTCGTGCACCCCTGCAGGGTAAATCTTTCTGAAAGCCGTGTCCGCGGTTATGGACGACTTGGAGCACAGTTTCTCGATCATAGACAAGTATAACTAAAGTACCGCTTTTAATTTGACTAAGTACTTGACTAGTAAATAGCGCAATACTCATGGAATGGATAATAAAACTGCCAACGGATGATGGGGGTTGTTCATCCGCTTCCTCGTTGGTAAGCGAGGAGGAGGATGGATCTGTTAACTATACTGTTATAACTGTTGATCTTAATTCACGGACTTCCGTCTATCATTGGTTAGGCGGAAGGTTAGCGAGTCTCTATAGAATTGTTAGGTATTATCTTTTGCTGCAATTGCGTCACCCCAGGTTGTGTCCCCTTTAGTGGCATAAAGACTTGCTGAGTACCCCTAGGGTCTCACACGATAAATTGTTTGATTCAGATGAACAGGTGTACCCGCAAGATGGATACTGGGTGGAAGAGTCAGATGATGTGGGCAACGATCATTCGGTGTAGAGATTCCGGGAACGGGGATCCGTGTGATCTGTGGGCGGGATGTGTTTATTTATGGGGCATCTTATGCCAATTTGCTTCTTATCCGTACTCGGATCTTGTTTTCCGCTTCCGCCTGATACTCTGATGTGTGATGTATGAGGAGCTATCCTAAATTATTATATCTATCTAGGACATTTGGATCTTGCCGTATGGCGTTGCAATATTTCTATTTCTTTTAGATGGAATGGCTCTGATGTACTGTTGTATGTGGCTTGCATACATACTCATTTGTGTATGTATTTGATCCCTTCGCCTGCCGATTACGCCGCTCGTTCTTGTCCCGTTGACTGAAAGTGGTTAGGACGGCCGAAAGGTCTACCGTGAGTGGCCCTGGGCCCCACCGTACTATTTTAACCACTTTCGTTCATCCAGGCATTAACTAAGAGCGTAATTCACCGAGGTAGTTACAATTGGTATCAGAGCCATCCCGCCCTTCAGGGTCTCAGCCAAAATGGTCGTTGTCTGTCTAGCAAATATTTTGGTAGTTATGTATACTAGGGAAAAACAAACGTGAGAGTAAGATTGCTTCCATTTTTCTTCTTACCCACCCACCCACCATTTTCTGGTAAGGAAGTGTAACGTTTTCAATCCTCTTCTAAACTTCAAACTAGGATTCACGTGTTCTGGGTTCCGTAATACCATAGGTTATGTTTGTGTGTGTGTGTGTGTGAATTCCTTGTCTATCTGTTGCATCCAAATGTTAGCACTATCTGCCTTTTGGTTATCAACTGTTGGTACATTCCCTACCGACAGTCCTTTGTAAACCGACGCGATCTATTCTGATTCGTTGTACACCGATGCGATCTATCTTACTCTTTGTTATCCGACGTTATCTTGTTGGGGTGTTCTTTTCCGTAGTTACCAATCTTTAGGTTCACCTTAAGAAGAAGTTGTTGGGATATGTGTTTTACTGATTCATGTGCGAAGTAATGATTTGAGTGCGGGATGGAGTCGCGACCATACCACTACTTTTGTCATTTGCTTTTGTATATTGAACTAGTAGAGTTACTAATCTTGATTCGTTAAGTGGTTTTGCGCATATAGTGGTATTTTAATGCCAAAATTTGCGGAAATTTTTTTTTTTTTCTTTGTTAGTTTGTATACCACACTCCTTGTTCAGTCGTGTGTGTTATGCTTAATATCTTCTAGTTGCCTTGAACTTTGTTGATATTTTCATATCACCTGAGTGAATTGCATTCTATAATCTTGATTAATTCCATTTTGGTACTATTTTGGATTATTATCATTCTCCATTATAGTACTGACTTGTGTTTTATATCAATCACAGGATGGCACCACCACGCCGTTCTGAGGAGGATATACCACCTGAACTTGGGGCCGCTTTGGCAAGTATTGCAAATGCTTTGGGCACTATGCAGCAAAACCAACAGCGCTTCGAGGAAAGCGTGAGGAGGAATGAGTTTGCTCCGCTACCTCCACCTCCCAAGCGAGGAGACATCAAGAGTTTTCTCAAGTTCAACCCACGCCAATTTGAGGTGTCTGATCAGCCACTTGATGCGGATGATTGGCTTCGTGAAGTGTCAAGGTTGCTCATGACTGCGGATGTTCCCGAGCAAGAATGGGTCAAGTGTGCTACTCACCTTCTGAAGGGAGATGCAGCTCTCTGGTGGGAAAATTACCTCAAGGCAGATCTTTCTGGTTTTCAGCCTACTTGGGAGCGATTCACTGCTGCTTTCAAAGAGCAATATCTGTCAGAAATTGTCATGGAAAGGATGAAGGAAGTGTTTCTCAACCTTAAGCAGGGCACTGACAATGTCAACACCTACATTAGAAACTTCATGAACCTGTCTCGTTATGGTGGCGATGAGATCTCTGATGACAAGAAGAAGCAAAAGAGGTTTCGGCAAGGCCTCAATGCTTCCATCAAATATGCAATCACTCATGCAAGGCCAGCATCTTTCCTGGAACTTCAGCACACAGCTCTGCAGGAAGAAGCAAGTAGGCAAGTGTTTGAGGAGTCAAAGAAACACAGCCGTGATACAGCAAGCTCTTCTGCTATGACAGCTCCTTCTAAGCGTCGTGTCTGGGTTCCTAACACCCCACCGTCGCTCCCTGCTCCACCAAGACCTTCAAGCTACGCACCAAGGCCACCAAACTCCTTCACTGCGGCTCCCAGGGGCTACAACCACAACTACCCTGGAGCGCCTGGCGGAGTCCCTGGCTACGTTGCTCCACGTCCACCTGGTGCTTGTTATACTTGTGGAAACACTGGCCATCAGCAATGGAATTGTCCAATGAATAACAAAGCTCTTCCACCACCACCTCCAAGACCTGCGGCAAGTGCTCCTATGATTCGTGCACCTCCACCTCGGGCTCTCAACATCAACACTAAGCCGGGATCTACGGTTGCTCGTGCCAACTGTGTCAACGCCGCTCAAGCTGAGCATGCTCCTGGAGTTGTGATGGGTATGCTTCCTGTTAACTCAGTTCCTGCACGAGTTTTGTTTGATTCTGGTGCTTCACATTCTTTCGTCTCTCACAAATTTGCAAATGAGCATGAGCTTGTTATCGACCAGCTGGATAAAAAGTTAATGGTTCTTTCTCCCGGGGCAAGATTGTTATCTACTAAGATCAGCCATGGCAATCAAATTGAGATTGGTGGTTCTTCTTTTCCGGCTTCCTTAATTATTCTGGGCAATTCTGATATTGATGTTATCTTGGGCATGGATTGGTTGACAGCAAATGCAGCTGTGATTGATTGTGCTGAACGTTCGGTTTCTCTGAAAATTCCTGAAGGCCATATAGTCTATTCTCCAAGTCTGACTCCTGCAATTCAGCTTTATTCGTTGGCGGCTCTGAATGATGATGCTATGGAAGGTATTCAGAGTGTTCCGGTAGTTTGTGAGTTTCCAGATGTCTTTCCGGAAGAGTTGCCAGGTATGCCTCCGGATCGTGAGGTTGAGTTTGTGATTGAACTTGAACCTGGTACCGCTCCTATCTCCAAGCGGCCTTATAAAATGGGTCCTGCTGAGTTGGCTGAACTTAAGAGTCAGTTGGATGAACAAGAGAAGTTGGGTTTCATTCAGCACAGTACTTCTTCTTGGGTTAGTCCAACCATCTTTGTGAAGAAGCGAGACAAGACTGATAGACTTTGTGTTGACTATCGGGCACTCAATGCTAAAACAATCAAGAATAAATATCCCCTTCCGCGGATTAATGATCTCTTTGATCAGCTAGCTGGAGCTGTGGTATTCTCTAAGCTTGATTTGAGAAGTGGTTACCATCAAATCAAGATCCGCAAGGAAGATGTTCCCAAAACAGCTTTCACCACTCGCTATGGCCTGTATGAGTACACGGTCATGTCTTTCGGTCTCACCAATGCACCTGCCACCTTCTCGAGGCTTATGAACTCGGTTTTCATGGAGTATCTTGATAAGTTCGTTGTGGTCTATCTGGATGACATTCTAGTCTATTCTAAGTCAAAAGAAGAACATGAAGAACACCTTCGTTGTGTCCTAAGCAAGCTTCGTGAGAACCGCCTGTATGCAAAGTTCTCCAAGTGTGAGTTTTGGCTACCTCAAGTCACCTACCTTGGTCACGTTATCTCTGCCAAGGGCATTGCCGTCAACCCAGAAACTATTAAGACAATTATGGATTGGCTTCCACCCATAAATGTCAAAGAAGTCAGAAGTTTCCTTGGTTTGGCCAGTTACTGTCGTAGATTCGTTCAAAACTTCTCAAAAATTGCGAAGCCTCTTACCGATCTCCTCAAGAAAGGCAAGAAATATCTTTGGACTCCTGCATGTCAAGCAAGCTTTGAAACACTCAAAGAGAAGCTCACTTCCACACCAGTCTTAGTTCCTCCAGATACATCAAAGCCTTTCCAGATTTTCTGTGATGCTTCATTGCAAGGATTGGGTGCGGTCCTTATGCAAGAAAAGCAAGTTGTTGCTTACGCATCTCGTCAGTTGAAGACGCATGAGATCAACTATCCTACACATGACCTCGAACTCGCAGCAGTTGTCTTTGCTTTGAAAGTATGGAGGCATTACTTGCTGGGCAACCGTTGTGAGATCTTTTCTGATCACAAGAGTCTGAAGTATATCTTCACGCAGCCTGATCTCAACCTTCGTCAGAGGAGGTGGATCGAAACAATCAATGATTTCGATTTGACCATCAACTACACCCCGGGCAAAGCTAATGTCATGGCAGATGCTCTCAGCCGAAAAGCTTATGTCAACAACCTCATGGTGGAAGAACAACAACCTCTCTTGTGCGAGGAATTCCGCAAGCTCAACCTTGAAATTGTGGATCAAGGTTATCTTCTGAACCTTCTAGCAACACCTCTCTTGGAAGAAAAGGTCCGTTCCATTCAGCTTGGGGATCCTTACACTAAAAAGATCATCTCCAACATTCAACTTCCGAAGTATGAGTCTTTCCACGTTGATGACCAAGGCACTCTTTTCTTTGAACACCGGATGTTTGTTCCGAACTACCCGGGTTTAAGGGAGCAAGTTCTCAAGGAGGCGCATGATTCTGTTCTTTCCATCCACCCTGGCAGCACTAAGATGTACATGGACTTGAAAACACAATATTGGTGGCCTGGTTTGAAACGATATTGTGCCAAGTATGTCTCGGAGTGTGATGTCTGTCGTAGAGTTAAAGCTGTCCATCAGAAACCTTCCGGTCTTCTACAGCCATTGAAGCCTCCGGAATGGAAATGGGAGAAAGTAGAGATGGACTTCATCACTGGTTTTCCAAGGTCGCAAAAAGGCAACAATGCAATCTTTGTTGTCATTGACAGGCTTTCCAAAGTAGCTCACTTCTTTCCAGTCAAGGAAACAATTTCTGCAATTCAGTTGGCTGAGCTCTATATCAACAGAATTGTTTCTCTGTATGGAGTTCCTCTTGAGATCAGTTCAGACCGTGGAAGCATCTTCACTTCCAAATTCTGGGGAAGTTTCCAAAATGCTTTGGGAACAAAGTTAAACTTCAGCACAGCTTACCACCCTCAGTCGCAAGGACAAGTTGAAAGGATCAATCAGATTCTAGAAGATATGCTCCGTGCTTGCGTTATCTCTTTCGGCATGAAGTGGGAAGAATGTCTTCCTTATGCTGAATTCTCTTACAACAACAGTTTCCAGAAAAGTCTAAAGATGGCACCATTTGAGGCTCTCTATGGTCGCAAGTGCAGAACTCCGATTGGTTGGTCGGGCGCAGGTGAAAGATTATTGTTTGGCCCCGACATTGTAACTCAAGCGGAGGAGAAAGTTCACATCATTCTTGAAAATCTGAAGATTGCTCAAAGTCGCCAGAAGAGCAATTATGACAGAAAGCACACGGACATGGAGTATGTCCCTGGTGATCTCGTTTACCTTCGTGTCACTCCCATGAGAGGCACACACCGTTTTGGTATCAAAGGAAAGCTGGCTCCTAGATACATCGGTCCTTTCAAAATTCGTGGAAGAAGAGGAGAAGTTGCTTATGCTCTTGAGCTCCCTGAACAACTCAAAGTCCATGATGTTTTTCACATCTCTCAACTCAAGAAGTGCTTCAAGGATCCCGGCAGGACCGTGGACCATGAACTCATCAATCTCCAAGAAGACCTTTCTTATCAAGAGCACCCCACAAAAATTCTTGAAGTCGCAGAAAGAAGGACTCGCAACAAGTCCATCAAGTTCTGCAAGGTGCAGTGGTCGCACCATTCCGTTGATGAAGCAACCTGGGAACGTGAAGATGAGCTCCGTGCCAAGTATCCTACCCTCTTTGAGTCTTCTTTTTCCTAGAATCTCGGGGCGAGATTCCTGTTTAGTGGGGGAGAGTTGTAGCACCCCAATTGTCTAACAATTGTAATGCTACTTGTCCTAGTAAGATATTGGCTACTTTATATATATTATTGTTGCATCATAATTATATCATGCTCATGTCATCATGCCACCTTGCATTTGAGCATCATATAAAACTCCTTTTTCTTTTGGTTCTTCTCTCACATGCATTATAAATTGTATTTGCCTCTTGATATTGTATTTGGTTGTTGATATATTGTCTAAATGCCCAAGTTGAGTTGGGGGCATATCTTTTATTTCCATTCCACCACCCTTCTCTTCCACCACTTTATAATTCCACCATCCCTTTAACAATGAGCTTGTCTTTCTTTCTCTTTGATATTTTAATTCTAGCTCATGTAGTTTGGGGTGGATCAATCTTCTAAATTCTTGTGCTTGGTTTTATCTCCATTTTTGGAAATGCATAAGAATAATGCCATCATATTATTATTGTTGTCACAAAATAAATAATGGCATTATTATTTTTGCATGGGCCATGCAAGCTTCTCCACCACCTTTCTCTCCATTGGTTTTTCTTTGGATTTGAGGGATTCTAACTTGGGAAATCATCTACCACTCCACCACCATCTTAGTCCCACCCATTTCTTTTTCCTCTTATTTCTATTCTCCATGCATGAATCATATGAGACCTAGCCCATAATTCTTTTCTTTTCCTTTTCTTGGAATTCTTACCACCCCACCTCATGGTCATTCTAGCCTCCTCCATGCTCCACTTGTGATGGTCTTATCCACATTCCTTTCTTTCCTTTTATTTTAATCTTTTCCTACATGTATGATCACATGAGAACCTCTCCACCTAATTCTTTTCTCCCTTTATCTTTATTACTTGTCTCTCTTCCACATGAGGTCATGCAAGCTCAAAGCCCCTTGGATCTTCTTGTGTTGGCCTCACACTCAAAAATTAAAATCTAAAACCTAATAAGACCTAACCTAACTAGTTCTCTCTCTCTCTCTAAATTTCTTCTAAACCCCCTCTCTCTCTCACTAGCTTGGCCACCTCTCCCTCTCTCTCTAACCTGCTGATGGACACCAGACCCCTCTCTCTCCCTGGCCCACCTAGCTAACCCTAACCCTAGCTAAGCCTAACCCTAACCCTAGCCATGCCCTAACCGAACCCGAGCTCACCCGAGCCCCTTCCCTCCTTTTCTCTCTGCCGTGCGGGCCTAGCTGCACTACCCCGCCGTCCCTGGCCTACTGGCAGCCTCCACATGCCTACCTGCCCCAGCCCGGCGAGCACGTGCTCGAGGAGAAGGAGGAAAAGGTGGCACCCGAGCCACCTTTATCCTGCCGTGCCCACCGGCCTCTCCTCTCTCTCCCTCCCACTTTCCCCTCCTCCTCACGCCTCTCTGGCCTCGCCCAGATCCGCCCCAGAGCGCCCCTCCTTCCCCTTCTTCTCCACCGTCGTCCCCACCTGCCGCCAGTCACCGCCGTCTACCGCCGCCATCTCCTCGTTCCGGCCGTCAAGCTTGTCGTGGAAGTGGCCTGGCAGATCGAGGACATCCCCCTGCGTCGCCCAGTACACGTCGTCGCGGAGGAGAAGCGCCAGCATCGCCGGAAACGTCGACGCCCGACGCGAAACCCTAGCCGACGGGACGCCAGCGACCTCGCCGATCCGCCGCTCCTCGCGCCGATCCAAGCCCACCAGCGAGCCCGCGGTGAGCATCCCCTCCTCCCTGACATGGTCCGCTTTGCCGTACCGCCCTAGCGCCGCCGTTGTTTTTGTCGAGCACTGTCAGTGCGCTAGAGCTCGCCAACGTCTGCAAGTTTTCCCCGCGCCGCAGCAAGCCTATCTAGTCCCCCGCCACCCTCCTGACATCTGCCCGAGCCAGCCGCACCGGTCAGCCCCCTCCGCGCGCACTCCCGCGGCCCGGGATCGAATCCCCGCTCCGCCCGCGCACGCGCCTGCCGCCAGACGGAGGAGAACGATAAACAGTACGGGCGCGTGGTCGATTTGCAAAAAGCCCCTCCCCTTTTTGATTACTGCGACCCGCGCTCCTTTCAGCCCCACCTGTCAGCCGCGCTAGCACCTTTGCAGAAAACCCCTCGGCTTTTCCCGGCCGCAACCCGCGGTCCAGCCGGCGACCCACCTGTCAGCCCCTGTCTCCCGCTTCGCTGGCACGTGGGCCTTCCGCCGCTGGTCCCGCCTGACAGCGTCAGCGGCTAGCCAGAGCCCGCGTGGCAAAAGTGTGTCTCGCGCGCGTGGCCCCAATTCGCGCAGGCCCACCCGTCAGTGACTGGGTCTGAGTTTGCCTGGGTGCAAAAAGTATTTCTCCGTATCTGTTTTTATTCAAATCTTTTCCAAATTAATTTAAATTCAATTCTTTTCAGATTCAAATAATTTTTAAAATACAAATCCAAATAATACAAATAATATATGTTTTGAAATCAGAAAAATGTGAGGAATTCAAATCTGCCCTTCAAATTATATTTTGAACACTTTAAATTTCGAGTAGATTAAAATTACAAGAAAATGCCCTTTTTACTTAATTAATTAATAACTTTTGTTTTATAACTCCAAATTTGACAAATAATATGTCTAAATCGATCAGCGCGACGAGCCCGTTCTATTTATGCAATCCTTGTTCTGAATTGAAGCATGCATCATGTTGTCATCTAAAATCTGAACCGTTTAAGACAATAAAACTTGGGCAAATAAATGATAAAATGCTTTACTTCTTGTATCCACACCTCACCTTTGCCATGCTACTTCAATGCCATGTAAATTGTGCATCATTCATCATGGCATGCTTGGTTGCTTGTTGCATTTCAATTTATATGCTTGCGCACTTTATTTATGTTGGCCCTTGTTTGTTTGGTTCTTCTTCGAATAGACGCCCAGCAGGAGAATTATCAGGAATCACAGGAGTATTACCCAGATCCATCTCTCGCTTCAACTGAGCTGCCAGGCAAGCACTACCACATGCTTGCATACATACAGTACCTATTGCCTCTATCTTATTCTTGCATCATTGAGTCGCGGTTGCATAAAATTGAGTCCCAAGTACTGCATAGCCTTTACTTTTAAACCACATTAAGCCTGTTCCGGTCCCATGAGCCATTACTACAGGAGTTGTTTGAGCCATGCGAGTCGTAGAAAAGCATGAGTAGGGTATGTGAGTGTCGGATGGATAACGAGGTACCTAAATAACATAACCTGAGTAGTAATGGGATAACTAAAGAAAGAGGCACCGGTGAGCAATATCTGCTATTTGGTTTTTCCTGCTCACTTGTGTCCCGTAGGACCCCGAGTACTTGATTCCTGTTCCTTGACTATTCGCACTATCCACATCCGGGAGGCCTATGGACCCCCCTGAGCCAGAGCTTGATTCAATCTTATTTCTTGGGGCCACAAGTAGTTTGGGGCTTTATTACTATTCTGTACTTATGCCATGTTACTGCTTTATTTAAGATTGTGCGTGGAGCACCTGTACTGTTTTGGATTGTGGAATGTTTTCGCGGTATCGACAAGCCCAGTCACATTTTCGGGTTCCCAGTCGTTTACAGCCATTGACACAAACCTTGGGTCCGTCTCGGAGCCGGCCAACTTCGTTGCGGGTAGCTTAATGGGGTGGCCCCCTGAAATATTTCTGAATCCTGTGATTGCTTTGTCGTGAATGCCTCGTTGGGTTTTAATTTGGTTTTTCCGAGGTTGATCGAGTGTGTGTTGCTATTCGTGCACCCCTGCAGGGTAAATCTTTCTGAAAGCCGTGTCCGCGGTTATGGACGACTTGGAGCACAGTTTCTCGATCATAGACAAGTATAACTAAAGTACCGCTTTTAATTTGACTAAGTACTTGACTAGTAAATAGCGCAATACTCATGGAATGGATAATAAAACTGCCAACGGATGATGGGGGTTGTTCATCCGCTTCCTCGTTGGTAAGCGAGGAGGAGGATGGATCTGTTAACTATACTGTTATAACTGTTGATCTTAATTCACGGACTTCCGTCTATCATTGGTTAGGCGGAAGGTTAGCGAGTCTCTATAGAATTGTTAGGTATTATCTTTTGCTGCAATTGCGTCACCCCAGGTTGTGTCCCCTTTAGTGGCATAAAGACTTGCTGAGTACCCCTAGGGTCTCACACGATAAATTGTTTGATTCAGATGAACAGGTGTACCCGCAAGATGGATACTGGGTGGAAGAGTCAGATGATGTGGGCAACGATCATTCGGTGTAGAGATTCCGGGAACGGGGATCCGTGTGATCTGTGGGCGGGATGTGTTTATTTATGGGGCATC
This sequence comes from Avena eriantha, assembly GCA_910589775.1. Taxonomy (NCBI): domain Eukaryota; kingdom Viridiplantae; phylum Streptophyta; class Magnoliopsida; order Poales; family Poaceae; genus Avena; species Avena eriantha. Next base: position 388,920,633 of record OU342744.1, on the reverse strand, counting down.
TTATGCCAATTTGCTTCTTATCCGTACTCGGATCTTGTTTTCCGCTTCCGCCTGATACTCTGATGTGTGATGTATGAGGAGCTATCCTAAATTATTATATCTATCTAGGACATTTGGATCTTGCCGTATGGCGTTGCAATATTTCTATTTCTTTTAGATGGAATGGCTCTGATGTACTGTTGTATGTGGCTTGCATACATACTCATTTGTGTATGTATTTGATCCCTTCGCCTGCCGATTACGCCGCTCGTTCTTGTCCCGTTGACTGAAAGTGGTTAGGACGGCCGAAAGGTCTACCGTGAGTGGCCCTGGGCCCCACCGTACTATTTTAACCACTTTCGTTCATCCAGGCATTAACTAAGAGCGTAATTCACCGAGGTAGTTACACAATACTACCTATTGAGATCGAGACAGTTCATATCCATATATATAAGCAAATCATTAAAAATAAAGGTTTAATAATATTGTACATCACCAACATCCACACATCTCTATTGTTAGGGTTTTCTTCTAATCCGTAACCATGGAGCATCTTCCTTACTTAACAGGATGCTTGGGTCATCCTTCACAGTGAAGGGCGGAATTTCATGAAACTTATCATAATCTTTTGACATGTCTGTGTTACCCTCCACCCCCACGATGTTTCTCTTTCCTTAAAGAACTATGTGGTGCTTTGGCTCATAGTATGATGTATTATTTTGCTTATCTTTCCTTTTTCTTGGTTTGGTAGACATGTCCTTCAAATAAAAAACCTGAGCCACATCATTGGCTAGGACAAATGGTTCATCTCTATACGCAAGGTTGTCGAGATCCACTGTTGTCATTCCGTATTTCTTGTCTACCTCAACCTTGCCTCCTATCAGATTAACCCATTTGCATCGAAACAAAGGGACCTTAAAATAAGGTCCATAGTCAAGTTCCCATATATCCTCATTGTAACCATAATATGTATCCTTTTGCCCATTCTCGTGATTTGTTGCATCAAATCGGACACCACTATTTTGGTTGGTGCTCTTTTTATCTTAGGCGATCGTGTAAAATGTATTCTCATTTATCTCGTACCCTTGAAAAGTCAATATAGTCGATGATGGTGACCTGGGCAACAAGTACACCTGCTCTCCAACATTGATGTCATTCATGAGATGTGTCTGCAACCAACAGCCGAAATTCCTCATGTGTTCATCTCTAATCCAGGAGCCAGGCTTCCCCGGGTTGTTGGAGTGTACAATATTCTTGTGTTCCTCGATATACGGAGTCACCAAGGTGGAACTTTGCAAAACGGTATAGTGTGCTTTAGTTAGACAATGTCCGTCCATACATATCCTTGCTTTCTTTCCTAGCATGCCTTTTCCACTCAGTCTACCCTAATGCCATGATTCAGGAACACCGATGGGATTAAGGTCAGGAATAGAGTCAACACAAAACTCAACGACCTCCTCTGTTCCATATCCCTTTGAGATGCTTCCTTCTGGCCTAGCACGATTATCAACATATTTCTTTAAGACTCCCATTAACCTCTCAAAGGGGAACATATTGTGTAGAAATACAGGACCAAGAATATTAATCTATTCGACTAGGTGAACTAGGAGGTGCGTCATAATATTGAAGAAGGATGGTGGGAACACCAACTCGAAGCTGAAAAGACATTGGACCACATCTTTCTTTAACCTTGGTAGACTATCTAGACGGATTACCTTCTGAGAAATTGCATTGAGAAACGCACATAGCTTCCCAATGGGTACTTGAACATTTTCCGGCAGGTGCCCCTCAATGCAATCGGAAGCAGCTATGTCATAAGCATGTGGCAGTAATGAGACTTTATGTTTTGAAATTTTTTGTCTGCCATATTTATTATTCCCTTTATTTTCGACGAGAAACCAAACAGGACCTTGATACTGTAAAGGACTTCAAAAAATATTTCCTTTTCTTCTTTGGTAAGAGCGTAGCTGGCAGTACCTTCAAACAACTCTAGATACATGTTGTCTCGGTCTTTCATATGTTGTTGGTCCTGTCGTGCTTCCGGTGTATCTTTATTCTTCCCATACATGCCTAAGAAGCCTAGCAGCATCACGCAAAGATTCTTCGTCACGTTCATCATGTCAATTGCAGAGCAGACCTCTAGGACTTTCCAATAGGGTAGCTCCCAAAATATAGATTTCTTTTTCCACATGGGTGCGTGTCCGACATCGTCCTTCGGAACAGATTGTCTACCAGGACCCTTTCCAAAGATTACTTTTAAATCCTTCACCATATCAAATACATCATCACCAGTACGGCAGATAGGCTTACACCGGCTGTCTGCCTCACCATTGAAATGCTTACCTTTCTTTCTTAGGGCATGCGTGGGCGGAAGCAAACGACGATTCCCCGGGTACACATTCTTCTTACATTTATCCAAATATATAATTTCAGTCTCATTTAAACAGTGTGTGCATGCCTTGTATCCCTTATTTGTCTGTCCTAAAATGTTACTAAGAGAAGGCCAATCATTGATTGTTATGAACAACAACGCTCGTAGGTCAAATTCCTCCTGCTTGTTCTCATCCCACACACGTACACCTTATCCGTGCCACAAGTGTAAGAGTTTTTCAACTAATGGCCTTAGGTACACATCAATGTCGTTGTCGGGTTGCTTCGGGCCTTGGATGAGCACTTGCATCATAATGAACTTCCGGTTTATACACAACCAAGGAGGAAGGTTATAGATACACAGAGTCACATGCCAGGTGCTATGACTGCAGCTCTGCTCCCCAAAAGGATTCTTGCCATCTATACTTAGACCAAACCATAAGTTCCTCTCGTTACCTGCAAAGTCCGAGAACTCTCTCTCGATTTTTTCTCCACTGCGACCCATCAGCGGGGTTTCTCAACATCTCGTCTTTCTTATGGTCTTCCATGTGCCATCACAACAACTTGGCATGCTCTTTGTTCCTGAACAAACGTTTCAACCATGGTATTATAGGAGCATACCACATCACCTTGGTAGGAACCCTCTTCATGCGAAGCTCACCCTCAACATCACCAGGGTCATCTTGTCTTATCTTATACCGCAATGCAGTACATACTGGGATGCATCCAAATTCTCGTACTCCTCGCTGCGGTAGAGGATGCAGTCATTAATGCATGGATGTATCTTCTCCACCTCTAATCCTAGAGGGCAGACAACGTTCTTTGCTTCGTAGGTACGGGCCGGCAGTTCACTATCCTTTGGAAGCAACTTTTTCATTATTTTCAAAAACTTTTCAAATACTTTGTTAGTCACACCGTTCTCTGCCTTCCGTTACAGCAATCTAGTGTGCTACCCAGTTTTTTTGCCCATCTTCACGATTTGGATACAATAATTTGTTGTGATCCTCTAACATCTTCTTGAACTTCAACCTCTTACAGTTACGCATTCTTCCTGGGCATTAGCAATGGCCTGACTAAGATCATCATCTGGCAGATCAGATGCTCGTTCTTCATCTTCTTCTTCATCATTGTCTTCCATTGTAGTACCATCGTAATCGGGGGACATAGTAGGGTAGTCGTTATCATTCTCTTCTTCTTCGTTGTCTTCCATCATAACCCCTCTTTCTCTATGCTTGGTCCAACAATTATAGCCTGTCATGAAACCGGACTGAAACAGGTGGCTGTGAAGCATTCTTGAGGAAGAATATTCCTCATGATTCCAACAAACACCACATGGACAAGACATAAAACCATTCCACTTGTTTGCCTTGGTCACAGGAGAAAAGAATGCACGCCTTTAATGAACTCGCTAGAGAGTCGGTCAGCGTACATCCATTGCCGGCTCATCTGTATTATATAATTACGTACATCAAACAGAATCATGGTGACAAAATTAGTGCTGGTCTAAAACACAAAATTAAAGCCAACAACCGAGACTAAAGATATAATGAACCTTTAGTCCCAGTTGGAGGCACCAATCGGGACTAAATGTGGATGTGGTGACAACATGTCGACACTATGTCCTTAGTGGGCAGCACTAAGCCAGTAAATGACGATACTATTTTGGGTGGACGGCGGCACTATGCCAGGGGTGAGTATGTCGATATTATGTCTTCAGTGCCCGACACTATGTTGTGCTGCTTAATCTATAAATAGGTATGCATTCTTGTGAAGAACTGCAAGATGGTGTGCGATACCAGGGACACCACTACGGCGGAGCTTCTCGAAGATGTCTTAGGACCTCGTCCTCAGACATCTTCGAGGAGCTAGCCGTAGAGGCACTCCCTAATATGTGAAATTAGTTAGCTCCACTAGCATACTGATCTAGCTAGAGAAGATATAAAACGAAAGATGGTGTGCGAGAGCAGGGACACCACTACGACAGAGCTTCTCGAAGATGTCTTAGGATCCTGTCCTCAGACATCTTCGAGGAGCTCGCCATAGCGGCACTCCATAATTTAATTTGGTAGCTCCCCGGCGTGTTTATGTTTTTGGTTTGCTTAAACGATCGATGATTAAAATGCTAGAGCGCCAATATATATATGTATGCCTTCATAGTTTTGGTTCTTATTTTTGTTGCAATGGATTTTGTGATGGCAGGTAGAAGAAGAAGGATATTTTGTTGCTCGACGGTGGCATGATGCATCTGTGAGTTGTCTGAATTTCGAGACTATGTGCCAAACCAAGATATATAGATAGGATGAACTCATGTATCTATGTGCTTCGATGAATCAAATGAATTTTGAGGACTATATGTGCCAAATTAACCAGATATATAGAGATATAATCCACACAAATCCGTCCATTTCTAGAGCATGAAATGAGGTAAAACTAGCAATGAAATATGAGAGGATGAAGTTGCTAACCTCTTAGGACCCTTAGATAGATGTGGAACCAAAAAATCTTCACAAATCTTGAGAAAAATCGGCAAGAACTCAAGCTCGAGGGAAGAAATTTGAGAGAGATGCTTGTGTGAGCTTGAAATGGCTCGGGCAGGGCCCTTTAGCCCAGTTCGTTTAACAAATCAGGACTAAAGATCCACGCATCTGCTCCTTTCCAACGCCAGACCCTTTAGTCCCGATTTGTTAAACGAACCGGGACTAAAGGTCCCCTACGAACCGGGACTAATGTTTTTTGAGCCCTGTGGCTATTTCTTGCCATTGGGACCAGTGCATTAGTCCTGGTTTGTACCGTTTTCTACTAGTGTCTGGTTCGACCTGTAGTAACACTAAGGCTAGCAGCATCTAGGCGAGCTACAGTGGCGGCCGACACATTCTCGGCTCCATGGCGGCAAGCATGTTCTGGGCCACACGGCAGCCGGCCCGACGCTTCACCATTGCGAGCCATGGCCTCCCGGCGAACACGAGCAGACCATGCAGAGAACTCCTGGTATGAAGGCATGTATGATACAAGCATTCTTTGGCTAGCTGTTATTTTTAGAATTGTGTAACTTTTTGTTTCGTAGCTCTTTTCATTTCATTTGTTCACCTTTTTTATCCTATAGTCTATATAAATCCCTATACATTGCAATGAGAAGCCACCGCGACTGACTTTTCGTCTAGTAAATATTAGTCATTAGCCTGCCAGTCAACGCGCTCTAGTCCATTCATTTATTTGACACTTCAGATTTTTGTGGTAATATACTATACGCCAACATCAATCTTAATTTATCGATCTTATGTCTTTGTATTTCATTCCGTTTCACTTTCCGGCGGTGAATTGTTCTATTCAGTCGTGATCTAGAAGACCATGAAGATTGTTGAACGACAAGGACACGCAGTTTTTCTTGATGGTCATAGGCTTGAGGGTAGCCAGCGAGGCGCTAGGTGCGAGATCCGGGTCTTAAAAGGCGTATGCTTTAGGGTGGCATCTGGATCTCTGTGCACCATGTGCGTCCCAAAAATATGCGTATAGTTAATAGCAGCTGCGCCATTAGTCTATCAAATAAAGTTATCACGATAAATATATCAAATAATTCTATTACGGTAAATATGAACACATTCTTATTGAAGCATGCATGTGAGTGGTATCCTTAAACGATGTGATCAACAAACGTATTGCCTGAGAGCTGCGCCCTAAGGGCGCAGGGAGAAGTCCGGTTAATATAAGATCAAAAGAATCATAAAAAATCATATCGAGGATCAAAATAATGGTTTAAACCATAGAAGATAGATTTCATCTAGAAAAAACAGCAGATGCAGAACACATTTTTTTCGCCTACTTAAACATATTAGGAATTTTGTTGACTTTTTTGCATATAGAGGATGAAAATTTGCAACTTAAGTTTAAATATGAGCTCAATCAGAGTTACAGAACTCAGTAGGAATATTTTCGTAAATAACATCATGTAGGAAACTGCAACTCCCAATAGTTCTATCAATTTAATATTATCCAAATGGATAAAACTTGGTACTTTATTAAAAACTACAGAAGGTAAACTAAAATAAACTTTCTTTCTATAGCAAGATTGCAATTAATTAAAGAATTACAATTGGGTTTGCTCCCCAACGAGATTTCTTTATAGCCATATAGCTAGTCTTTCGTACCTTTGTCTTTAGGAGGGCCATATGTTATGTGAGTAATGCTTATTGATTCTCTCCTTCTCATGATTATAAAGAAAACATGATAACAAAATACCAAGATCCCATTGTGTGATCAATTCAAACAAGATACTTAACACTTTAAAGTATAATAGATCACACGATAAAGCATGAATCAAGCAACAACGGATCCTATCTTCGTTTCTATGTATTAGCATTTTATATATGAATGAACTGCAACAAACAAGAGTGTACCAAAACATATTACCAGTAGGTACTTGTAACGTATAATAATTATTAACGTAAAGAGGGAACTTATCACCTCCTCTTTCATACTCCCTATGTTTCAAATTACTCCGCCGGCGCGCTTATGTAGGTGAGCTAGCACTCCCTTATTTTTCATTCAAAAAAATCTTAAATTTTTTGAAATAAATAGTATAAAATATGTACTACGTATATCAAAAATTATCAGAATTTTTTTATGAAAAATAAGAGAATACTAGGCCACCTAGGTAAGCGTGCACGCGAAGTAATTTGAAACAGAGGGAGTACTAGATCCAAGCACTAGAAACACATTAAACAATTGACCCATTAGAAGCATGCACGTTTGCAACGTTTGGTTTACAAAGAGGATTATTATATTTATTATGGAATTTGTTAGCATGCTTCCTCTTTCAAATTAGTTGGTAGTACTATTTTCAATCATAATATCATGGCTGCAATAAGATTTATCATAATCATGACATAATTGCAAACCATATAAGTACCTGTCAACGTAAGCATATTTATCCTTTATGGTGTACTTTAGGAGAATTCAAAAATATAGTAGGACTCTTGCTAATAAGAGTATCATTATGAACAACAAGTATATTATTTTTATCCTCCCATAAGCTAGTAACAATTTCTAAACATGGAGGATTATCAAGGAAGATAGGACCATCATCTAAAGATTTATCATATGGCATACCCAAAACACACTCATTATTATTGAAGTCATTATTTGGAACTTCAAAAATTGTACGCATATCATCATTATACTTGTAATAGTAGAAAGTTCCATGAAAAACCAATGAGCTTTCAGTTTGAGAGTTACTATCATATATGGAGGTCCCCATTCATTCTCTTCTTCCTCCTTTTTATCTTCATTCTCTATCTCATTTTCTTGGGGATGCATGGACATCCCCGATCTTATGTTTTCACCATATTCTTATTATTTTTCATCACTCTCCTCTTCTTGGGGGGTGCATGGGCATCCCCAAGCTTAAAATTTTGTCATCTTCTTCATGCAAAACATAGTACTTTCCATGGCAGCAATAATATCTTTAGCATAGTCTATGACATAAGCGTTATCACAAAAGTTTTATTTGCAATCTATAAGGAGAATAGAACTTATTTATTTAAGATCATGAGCTACAACACAAGATTCATACTTTTATTATAAGGGAATCCACCTCACTAGCTCCAACGAAGGCAATAAATTAATCAAATAGTCTCATGTCAAGATCACCATAATCATTCTCATCATATGAGGCAATTATATAGTTATTGCTACATTTGCGTTGATAGTATAGATTCTTATCATTTTGTTTTGTGTACTAAGACACGCTATGTAACTCACGTAGTTGTTTAGAAACCTTATTTAAACATTTAATAAATTCTTCCGTACGTGATCATTCTTGAGAAAAGATATAATCAGCTCCTTTCAATAATCTATGTTCCGCGGCTAAAAGCTCATCCATATCATCCATAGTAAAAGCAACAATAAATTCTATGTGTTTTTGATATAAGGAAAGTAAGTACAAATCTAAAAGTAAACTAGACTAAGGTGCAAAACTAAACGTAAACTAAAGAAAAACTCATAACCAAACAAATTAAAGAAGTAAACCTCCCTAAGCTTAGATTAGTGCAAGATATAAAACTAGATGCAAAATTAAAAGTAAATATAATTTCTAGTACACACAAGAATGAAAGCATTAGCACTACACTCCACTGCAACGATGCTAGAAAAGTACTTGATAACCCCAAGATCAGGGGATCACTTTAGTACCTCTCAATGTGGAAGTAGGGTATCAATCCGCAGGAGAAAGGAGGAAAATCTATTTATTCTCTCCAACTAAAGGGTCACAAGTTTTAGTTGTTTATGCACTAAACAAGTTTATAGAAACCAGGAGGTTGATATAATACAAGAAAGTAAAATGCAACAAAACAATAAAGTAAAAGTATCCCAATCCTCTTCAATGCAAGAGGACTAGATAAAGTTTATCTCTTATAGGAACAATGGACCTAGTTTCATGGGTTCACTTAACCCTCTCTCTCCATCTATGGTGATGATCATGTTATAGATAATAAACTTACATACAATTGTCATGTTCTAGTGGTAACTTTTATGATGTCTACATGTCCTAAAACACATAGTTGAAAGAAGTACACATATGTGTTGCTGTGTCACCCTTATAAGGTCGGTGTGTGGTTATTGTCACTCCACCACAACATATTTCTCCCTTCTTAGCCCCATATAAAGGATGTTTGGCTACATTGTTGTCACTGACCATATATGTCATCTGTCACTTAGCAACCCATTACCTACATAAATCATACTCCTTAATGATGAACACTTCAAACACTAGTGTAATGATTTGTTGTGCACATTACTGCATCTCTCCCATCTACCTACACTTGGTGTTTTTCAAGCATCTCATGGCATGGGTAAACAAGGCATTATGAATTGAAACCATTACATGTATCATAGAAGTATCTCTAGAACATGACAAATCATAAAATCCCAACACAAAGGTAGATGCATAACAAGTATCATATCATACCACAATATCCACCATAGGAATTACATATATAGATCCATAATCATGCAAGACACTCAATATGGATTTCAATAATGATCATACATAGAGAGATTGGATCAAGTTACCACAAAAAACCCATAATCCTCCGCGAAACAGTCATGCACCTCGCTTTATAAATAAAGCAACATCCATACAATATCCAGCGTAAGCCAAAGAAAAAGTCTAAGACCACATAGCACCACAGCAACAAGTAGCACACACCCCACACGCGCGCCAAGGAGCGCACACACAGATACAAGAGACAACTCCCTCTAAGGGGGGACCTCTCAGCGGCCAGACGGTGTAGCTAGTCGGTGGGCTTGCGCTATCAGGTGCTCCATCATATCATCCAACCGCACCTGGTCTCGCTGTCTACACAACGGGTACCAGTGCTGCAAAAAATCCAGAAATTTGAAGATCAAGTCAGAGGCACGGCATAGAAAGACATGCTCTATGACCATATTATTCTAGATATTCCATAGGGTCCAGGTCATCACCGAAAACACTAACCAGAAAAGGTGCCTCCTCTTACCGGTACGGTTTGCATTGGCCTCTAGGAACTCACCCAGGTCAGAGGCCTACCAGTTAGGCCCTAGGGCCTCATTAGTAAAGTTCCAAAGGATGCGAGCCGCAGGATAGGTGACCAAAATATGCGTGCCGACTCTAAGAATGCACAAAGTGGGCACATGCCATCCCTAGGACCCTGCCGCTTGAGAACCTCTATGCCCAAGGGTAGTCGATCGTGCAACAACTGCCATACAAAGATTTTATTCTTCGGAGGCAGGGGGCCTTCTAGAGGGGGGATGTCCAAGTAAGAGAAGGCTCGCAGAACAAGGCCCTGTATGCTGATCCAACCGTAAAGGCCCCTGAGGGGGCCAGATGCCAAGTAACCCTATCTGAGGACGGAGACACGTACCACAAGAGGTTGTTCCACAACTCGTCGCAGGTAGCCCTCTCTGCCGCCCCTAGCTTTCTATGGAACGCAACCTGCCATGCTCTTCCCTGGCAAGCCTCGGCTACCAGGAGCATAGTCTCTACGCAAATCACGAAGAATCGAGGAGCCTCATGGTGAAGAGGGAAGCCCCCACACCATGGGTCCAGCCATAATAGGGTGTCCCTTCCATCGGCTATGGAAAGGAATATCCCTTTGCAAATTGCCTGCTTGATATCCTAGATGTCTCTCCAAAACCGAGAGTCCTCCCGATGTTCACAAGCTGGTAGCGGCCATCCCCAAAGATACTTCGCTTTTATTAGCTATAAGCAAAGGCCACCATCGTTGTTCAAAATCCTCCACACCCATCTGAGCATCAACGCCACATTCATGCGGCGGGAGGAGATGATACATATGCCCCCAAGGCGGTGTACTACTCCCCTCTCATGGTAGAGAACCACGAGGCGGTGTTGGTAAAATTCTTGATGAATAAGAGCTGGACTGTAGTGATGGAGATTATGAAAATGGCGTCCATGAGGCCTGCAGCCAAGGAGGTGGCAACAACAGCATTCTAGGACGGTGGTTGACCTAGCGGGCAGAGGCCCCTTGCCCCTTGTTCTTTCTTAGAGATGGTGCTAGTATGGAGGAGATTTTTGAAGGAAATATGCCCTAGAGGCAATCATAGAGATGATTGTATTTCATTTGTAACCATGAGTTTTTATAATGTTCCTTGAAGATCCATAAATCAGGCAACTTGTATTGATTGGCAATTATGTGAATTGCTTGTGAAACTCTTTACTTGTATGGTTATCAAATAGTTGTCCCTAGTCGGAGTTCATGTGATGACACACATGAATATTTGACTAGCACATCGATTGGTTTATGACTATGTTTCGCAAGTCATAGACATGGAGATGTCAAACCAATGATGTGGACACATGTTATGAACATGGGGTTGGACTGACCCAACTTGAGACCGGCAATAATACTTGCACGTGTACGTTTTGTCCTTAGACCTGAGATATCGCATGTACTTGAGATGCGGATTGACCTACTTTGGGGCTATCAAACACTACTTCGTAACTAGGTAGTTATAAAGGTAGCTTTCGGGTTTGTCCTCATACATGCTGCAAGGCATCGGTCAATCAAGATGGGATTTGCCCCTCTCTACTTGAGAGATATATCTCTGGGCCCCTTGAGTGATCGGATCCAGAAATGCATGGTCATGTTACATATGGTTAAGAGTTAACCTAGTAAAGGGATTCCGAATCACAGTATCGAGAAAGAGAGGTCAGCTTGGAGCTAGACCAAATATCATAAGGCAAAGGGAAAGACATGTACTCTACCTTGTGATGGTTCGTCTGAATGATCTTTATATGCGTTTAGGAGTTGGCATGCCTTGCTAGAGGTCGCTACCAACTATTGACGGAGTAAGTGTACTCGTGTCATGTCTATACGTGTATGAACCTATAGGGTCACACACTTTAGGGGCGGGAAGCCTAATGAGGATTGGATCCGAATTAGACCAGGCTTAGGCTACTAATGGGCTACTAAAGTAGAAGCCCACCAGTGATGCCTATATAAGAGAGAGTGAGGCGAGCTGAATAGGGTTGAGCATTCCACCCAGCCGCCAATCCTCTTACGCTTGTCTTGCACTCGTGGACCTAGCAGTCTGCCATGTGACCTTCCACTCCAGATGTGTGGATACCTCAGAGGTGCTGAAGTTGTAACATTGGACGAGCCGCGCAAAGGGGAGCTGCTCGTGGGACGAGGACAAGGAGGAGACGTAGAACATCTACACTGATGCGACGTGCTTCATCGAGTTCCACAACTACGGGTCTAGCGGTAATCCCGTGTAGCCTACGGGTCTAGCGGTAATCCCGTGTAGCCTACCATCTATGACAATAGCATTCCTGGTTGACGCGGTAGAAAATTTTGATTTTACGCTAGTGTAGCCTACCCGTGTCCCTTCAGTGGTATCAGAGTCGATGCTGTTCAGTCATAGGTTCGGGAATTTTGCATATGGTAATCTGTAGATTGAATTGAATGATGTGATCGTTTGTATGGCGATGGTTCTGGATTGATCTATGATCTTACTTTTGGTGATCGTGATTCTAAGGTCGTCGAACGACTTACCCCTACCGGTCGGTTTCCGCCATCGGGGTAGACAGTGACACATAAATACTTTTGAATCATGCGAAGATCAATATGATTAATCGAGTCGGGAATTATATCTGAATCGACGTACCGTGATCAAAGGAGTTCGGTCAAATCGGAACTATGGTCGGTTTATGGTAAATTTGATTTGCCGATCAAAATCCTTAAAGAAAATTGTATAGATACCGCGAGGGGCGCTGACCCTTCGAACCCCACAGGGGGAGACCCCCTTTAATCGTAGCCCCCTTTCATATCATGTTAAGGTTCATAGGTGCTAAGATTTCACATGATCCAGTAGAATGCGATTCTATGCACCACTTGTTTTACAGGATGTATGTGATAAGTATGGCTCAAAAATGTATGTGATGCATGTATGTGTTTTTTCATGACCTACGTGTCGTGAGTAGGGCAACGCGGCTGGAGCCATATGTGTTGTCAATTATTGTAATGGCCTGCGTGCCAACTTGTGATGATCCCATTACCATGTAATTTTGATTACTAGCTGTTAGGAGTAATAACTTGTATTAGTTCTTGGAGAACTCATCACTTGGAGGATGGCTCACATAGAGCATGAAGATGGAGATCATCTGGACATGTTCTATGGCGATGGATATCACCATGAGAAAAATGGGCCATACTGTATCACATCTATGTGAATGCTATTCTTATACATTTTACTACTATGCATGCTTAGATGATAGAAGTAGAACAATCCCTCACAAATTTTAAGTTAAACCATGCCCTCCCAACCAAACATTGCACCATCCTATGCCATGTACAATCGTTGGTGGGTCTATGAAATTAGGGTGCCGCGGTTTCCTTGGCTGGATGGGTTTGTATCGGATACCTGCACGCATAAGGGTTGGTGAGCTTAACAAGGTCATCTTAACTGTTAAGGACCTTGGGGCATAAAGGTTGGGCGCCTAGTTTTGACATAGAGATGTCACCCAACAACAAGAGTCATATGTGATATGATTAGCAAAGGTTGCTTACCGATTTACCTTGTCTTCTAGCAGTGATGCTAAAGCTCACTAGTCGACTTGTTAATTGTGGATCTTGAATCACTTAGTATAAATAGAGGGATGTTGATTTAAGTAGGAGTATATGCTATTAAATTTTTTAATATGTTTTACTCTTTCATGGTTACATGGCTTAGTATTTTTCATATTTTTTTTGTAGATCAATGGCACCGAACAATTCATCACTTTTTGCTTTGAGTTCGATTCTTGAAAAGGATAAACTAAATGGAACAAACTATTCGGACTGGGTCCCTAACCTGAGAATTGTTCTCAGGACTGAGAAAAAGGAAACTGTTCTAGATACCCCAATCCTGGATGAGCCTGCTGATAATGCAACTAATGCCCTTAAGAATGCCTACAAGAAAGCATGTGATGAATCTCTTGAGGTTAGCTGCCTTATGCTTGCATGCATGGAACCTGATCTTCAAAAACAGTTTGAGGATTAGGAAGCGTACGATATGATCGTTGCGCTTAAGGACATGTTCCAGACTCAGGCTAGGACTGAGAGGTACAATGTCGCTAAGTCCTTTGTGGAATGCAAGCTAGCGAAAGGGGCAACTGTAGGCCCCCATGTGATCAAAATGGTTGGTTACAGTCAGACTTTGGAAAAGCTTGGTTTTCCAGTAGGCCAAGAGTTGGCCGCTGATTTCATTTTGGCATCTCTTCCATCTAGTTATGGGCATTTCATTTCGAACTACCATATGCATGAGGTGGAGAGGGGCCTTAATGAATTATGTGGGATGCTGAAATCAGCAGAATGTGACATTAAGAAGTGTGCAGGGCATAGCCATGTGATGGTTGTGCAGAACAAGCCTAGCAAGAAAAAGGGCACTACTTGGCAGAAGAAGAAGGGCAAGGCTAAGGATACGATCCCTAAGCCAAACCTCGCACCCAAGCAAAAGGCTGGACCTACAGGAGACACTGAGTGTTTCTTTTGTCATGAATATGGCCACTGGATGAGAAACTGCATCAAGTACTAGGCTTCTTTGAAGAAGAGTGGAAGTAAGAGTACTTCCCACTCAGGTACACTTGTTGTAAATGTTGTGGACATTTTTGTTGCAGATTCTTATGTTAACTCTTCGATATTTGATACCAGATCGGTTGCTCATATTTGCAATTCGATGCAGGGGCTAATAAGAACTAGATGAGTGTAGAAAGGCGAAGTGGATTTTCGCGTCGGAAATAAAGCAAGGGTTGCTGCATTGTTCGTCGGCGTCATGCAACTTCACCTTCCGTCGGGATTTATTATGGAGTTAAATAATTGTTATTACATTCCAAGTATGAGTCGAAACATTTTATCACCTTCATGTTTGATGAGGGATGGTTATTCATTCGTGAGTACAAACAATGGTTGTGTAATCTCTAAGAATGCTATGTTTATGGCTGATTCTCCCATTGTGAATGGGTTATTTATTTTAAATCTTGATGATGCATATGTTTACTATTCGTGAGTACAAACTATGGCTTCGGCCTTATGATTTGAGTCCTACCTATTTGTGGCATTGTCGTTTGGGGCATATAAGTGAAAAGCACATGAAGAAGCTCCATGGTGATGGTCTTCTAACTTCGTTTGATTTCGAATCATACGAGACATGCCAAACTTGTTTACTTGGAAAGATGACCAAGACGCCTTTTACGGGTTTTCCCGAGAGAGCGACAGACTTGTTGGAAATCATACATACTGATGTATATGGACCAATGAGCACGACATCAAGAGGAGGATATCACTACTTCATTACTTTCACTGATGATTTCAGTAGATATGGCTATGTCTACTTGATGAAGCATAAGTCTGAAACTTTTGAAAAGTTCAAAGAGTTTCAGAGTGAGGTAGAGAATCAATGTGGCAAGAAAATAAAGGCCTTGCGATCTGATCATGGAGGTGAATATTTGAGTCACGAGTTTAGTAATCATCTTAAGAGTTGCGGAATTGTTCCACAGCTCACGCCGCCCGAAACGCCTCAAAGAAACGGGGTCTCTGAATGGCTTAATCGAACTTTGTTGGACATGGTTCGATCGATGATGAGCCAGTCGGATTTACCATTATGATTTTGGGGTTACGCGCTAGAAACAGCAGCTTTCACACTAAACAGGGTATCGTCTAAATCCGTAGTTAAGACACCATGTAAGATGTGGACTAGAAAGAATCCTAGTTTGTCTTTTCTAACGATTTGGGGTTGTGATGCATTTGTCAAGAGATTTCAGTCGGGCAAGCTAACACCCAAATCGGACAAATGCATATTTGTGGGATATCCAAGGGAAACCATAGGGTATTACTTCTACAACCGAGAAGAGGGCAAAGTGTTTGTCGCTCGTAGCGGTGTTTTCCTAGAGAAAGAGTTTCTCACAAAGGGAACGAGTGGAAGGTCGGTGCGACTTGAAGAAGTTCAAGATGAGCTAGTCGGGGATGCTTCTACGAGTGATGCTATTGTAGTAGAACAAGTTGAGGAATCCATGGCAATAGAAGCACCACAACCACGAAAGTCGGCGAGGCTCCATGAAGCGCGAGAGTTATTATTGTTAGACAATGATGAGCCTGCGACCTATGCAGAAGCGATGGTGGACCTAGACTCTGAGAAATGGCTGATTTCCATGAGATCCGAGATAGAGTCCATGGGAGACAATCAAGTTTGGAACTTGGTTGACCTGCCTGATGGTTTTAAAGCCATCGAGTGCAAATGGATCTATAAGAAGAAGATTGATATGGATATAAATGTTCACATCCATAAAGCTCGACTTGTTGCAAAAGGTTTTCGACAAGTTCAAGGAGTTGACTACGACGAGACTTTCTTGCCCGTAGCGATGCTTAAATCTATACGGATCATTCTAGCCATTGCTGCATATTTCGACTATGAGATATGGCAGATGGACGTCAAGACGGCTTTCTTAAATGGAATCCTTACCGAGGGCATGTATATGATACAACCCGAAGGTTTTTTCGATCCAAACAATGCTGGAAAGGTATGCAAACTTCAAAAGTCTATTTATGGGCTGAAGCAAGCATCTCGGAGTTGGAATATTCGATTTGATGAAGTTGTAAAGGAGTTTGGCTTCACCAAAAACGAATAAGAACCTTGTGTGTATAAGAAAGAAAATGGGAAATCACTTGTATTTCTAATCTTATATGTGGATGACATATTACTAATTGGAAATGACATTCCTATGCTCGAGTCTATTAAGACCTCATTGAAAAATAGTTTTTCTATGAAGGACTTGGGAGAAGCGGCATATATTCTTTGTATCAAGATCTATAGAGATAGATCAAGGAGGCTAATAGGATTAAGCCAGAGTACGTACATTGACAAAGTGTTGAACGGTTCAGCATGGAAGAGGCTAAGAAGGGGTTCTTGCCCATGTCTCACGGAATTAAACTCAGCAAGACTCAGTTTCCTTCGACCACTGATGAGCGAGAACACATGAGTAGGGTTCCATATGCTTCGGCTATTGGATCCATCATGTATGCAATGACATGTACTTGCCCAGATGTTTCCTATGCTCTAAGTGTTACGAGCAGATACCAGGCTGATCCAGGTGAGAGTCACTGGACAGCGGTAAAGAATATCCTTAAGTACTTGAGAAGGACTAAGGATATGTTCCTAGTTTATGGAGGTGAGGTTGAACTCAGTGTAAAGGGTTACATAGATGCGAGTTACCTTAATGACTCAGATGACTCGAAATCGCAATCAGGTTATGTGTTTGTCATGAATGGTGGTGCGGTGAGCTGGAAAAGTTCCAAGCAAGATACAGTGGCCTCCTCTTCAACAGAAGCTGAATATATTGCTGCCTCGGAGGCTGCAAAGGAAGCTATTTGGATTAGGAATTTCCTGATCGCTCTTGGTGTGGTTCAGGGCGCGTCCAATCCCATGGATGTTTATTGTGACAACAATGGTGCTATTGCACAAGCCAAGGAACCTAGACAACACCAGAAGAAAAAACATATTCGCATGCGTTACCATCTGATTCGTGAGTTCATTGATGATGGTAGTGTCATGTTATGCAAAATACATACGGACTCAAATGTTGCTGATCCCTTGACAAAGCCACTCCCGCATCCTGCGCATGAAGCACACACAAGAGCAATAGGTATTAGATACTATCTAGATTGACTCTAGTGCAAGTGGGAGACTGAAGGAAATATTCCCTAGAGGCAATCATAGAGATGATTGTATTTCATTTGTATCCATGAGTTTTAATAATGTTCCTTGAATATCCATAAATCAGGCAACTTGTATTGATTGGCAATTATATGAATTGCTTGTGAAACTCTTTACTTGTATGGTTATCAAATAGTTGTCTCTAGTCGGAGTTCATGTGAGGACAGACGTGAATATTTGACTAGCACATTGATTGGTTGATGACTATGTTTTGCAGGTCATAGACATGGAGATGTCAAACCAATGATGTGGACACATGTTATGAACATGGGGTTGGACTAACCCAACCTGAGACTGGCAATAATACTTGCAGCTCTCTCTACACATCGTGTACGTTTTGTCCTTAGACCTGAGATTGTCGCATGTACTTGAGATGTGGATCGACCTACTTTGGGGCTATGAAACACTACTCTGTAACTGGGTAGTTATAAAGTTAGCTTTCGGGTTTCATGATACATGCTGCAAGGCATCGGTCAATGAAGATGGGATTTGCCCCTCTCTACTTGAGAGAGATATCTCTAGGCCCCTCGAGTGATCGAATCCAGAAATGCATGGCCGTGCTACATATGGTTAAGAGTTAACCTAGTAAAGGGATTCCAAATCACAGTATCGGGAAAGAGAGGTCAATTTGGAGCTAGAGAAAATATCGTGAGGCAAAGGGAAAGATATGTACTCTACCTTGTGATGGTTCGTCCGAATGATCTTTATATGCGTTTAGGAGTTGGCACATCTTTCTAGAGCCTGCTACCAACTATTGACGGAGTAAGTGTACTCGTGTCATGTCTATACGAGTATGAACCTATAGGGTCACACACTTTAGGGGCTGGAAGCCTAATGAGGATTGGATCCGAATTAGACCAGGCTTAGGCTGCTAATGGGCTGCTAAAGTAGAAGCCCACCAGGGATGCCTATATAAGAGAGAGTGAGGCGAGCTGAATAGGGTTGAGCATTCCACCCAGCCGCCACTCCTCTTACGCCTGTCTTGCACGCGCAGACCTAGCAGTCTGCCGTGTGACCTTCCACTCCGGACGTGTGGATACCTCGGAGGTGCTGCAGCTATAGCACTTGGACGAGCCACGCAAAGCGGAGCTTCTCGTGGGACGAGGACAAGGAGGAGACGTAGAGCATCTACACTACCGCGACGTGCTTCATTGAGTTCCGCAACTGCGTGTCTAGCGGTAATCCCGTGATCTATGACAATAGAATTCCTGGTTGACGCGGTAGAAAATTTTGATTTTACGCTAGTGTAGCCTACCCGTGTCCCTTCACTTTTCCCGCTTCTTAGCGACTACCAAGAGGGAGGATTCTCATCATAGTGGATGGATGCCTCCAAAAGTAGGATTGCCCCTTAATATATAGAGGTGGAGATGCAATCTAAGCCATTGGATGGATGCCCATTTGATCCAAGGGCTCTTGGTCACCTTTAGAAGCTTCCTAGGACTCTCATCTATCCTTTATGATCCGATAATGGTCTGGCTTTGCCGAATTCATCAAGTATGGAAAGAGTTTGAGTTAACCACATCATAAACTTTTAGAATACCGAAACTGCTTATGTACCCTTGATGTCTACGCACTTCTATTCTTGTAGACAGTTGGTGGGCCTCCAAGTGTAGAGGTTTGTAGAACAGCAGCAAGTTTTCCCTTCCGTGGATCACCCAAGGTTTATCGAACTCAGGGAGGAAGTGGTCAAAGATATCGCCTCTCAAGCAATCCTGCAATCAAGATACAAGAAGTCTCTTATGTCCCCAACACACCCAATACACTTGTCAGGTGTATAGGTGCACTAGTTCGGATAAGAGATAGTGAAATACAAGTGGTATGGATAATTATAAGTGGTAACGGTGCCAGAAAATAGCTTGCTAGTGTACGGTTGACGTGGGAAAAGACTAAAGGCAAACTGAAATAAAGATGGAAGCAAGAAAACATGTAACAGGTCTAATTGCAAACGGTGTATCAATGCTTAGAAACAAGGCCTAGGGATCATACTTTCACTAGTGAACACTCTCATATAAATATCTTCTCTTTAGGATACTACTCTTAACTACTCTCAGGTTGGACACTCTAATCATTGGTAGGGCTATAACAGCACTCCTCAAAGTTCGCTTTCCGCATCTAGATAACCCCACACTATCACCTTGAGCACTAGATGGTTCCAACCAGCACCACAATTTCATAAAGTCATCCAACTCCAAATATAACTCATAACAAGTATTTGTAATCTCTAACCTAAGTGCCACCATGGTTTGAACACTGTCAACTTCACACACATGGGGAGAGCAGAGATCTATTAAAGCACTTGAGTAGAAAGGTAGATCTACTTGATTACAACTCTCATGATCATGCATAGAGAGAGAGATGAACACATAGCTACCGGTAGAACCCTTAGCCCCGAGGAAGAACTACTCCCTCATCATCATGGGAATCAGCAACTGCGATGGAGATGGTGGCGGCGATTGATGGAGATGGCTTCGGGGGCACTTCCCCGTCCCGGCAGGGTGCCGGAACAGAGACTTTCTATGCCCCGAATATTCCCTTCGGTAGCGGCGGCGCTGCGGAACTTTTCTTGGCTGGAGGCTTGACTCTTTAGGGTTTTAGTATCGGGGGGAATATATAGGTGAAGGGGCGAGGTCGGTGGCCAGGCAGGGGGCCCACACATAGCGTGGCCAGCGGTCCCGCACCTAGGGGTGGTTTGGCTACCCTGTGGCCCCTCTTCATCAAATATCAACTTTGGCTTTTGTCCGGTCCAATTCCGAGAATATTGATTTTCTTACTTTCCTGGAACCAAAAACAGCAGAAAGCAGACAACTGGCACTGTGGCATCTTGTTAATAGGTTAGTCCCAGAAAGTGTATAAAAATACTCCAAATTGTGGACAAAACATAAGAAAGTAGATAAAACCAAGCATGAAACATCAAAAATTATGGATACGTTAGCAACTTATCAACATCCCCAAGCTTAACTCTTTCTCGTCCTCGAGTAAGTTAGTGATAAAAAGAAAGAATAATTTTTGAGGTGACATGCACCATCATAGACTTGATCAAAGTATTTGTAAAACATTGAAGGCTAGGATCATAGTACTTCAACATAGCATGAAAGATAAAGTTCTAGAAATAAAACGTAGCAACTATGTTGCAACATGAAAAGACACAAATAAAAGATTCATGAATAACAATGCTTTGCAAGACGTTTGTTTGTTTCACATAAAGAAAACATAGCATAGTGGCATTCAGCTTGTCCCTCATAGAGTAGCAAACATAAATGCATAGGAAACCTGCAAAGTTCATAAGAGTGACTAGATACAAATAGTTTAAGACAAGCAATATCAAAGTTATGCATCAATCAACAAGTCTTGGAACAATGCACATAGAACTAACAATGACCACTATGCTCTCAGGTGCATAAAGGTAGAAGGTGGAGACTCAACATAAAAGTAAAAGAAAGGCCTTCATAAAAGGAAGTAGGGATTCAAGTCTCATAAAGAGCTTCCAAAAATTATGGTACTTATAGCTTTCAACTCTCATTGCCCCTATCATAAGCATCTTGAAGGTGATTAAGGTTAAAGTGACACAACTAAGAGGATATGCTTGACAAGTTATAAACCAAAATCTCATGCCCCTTACTTACGAAGACTGAACCTCATGCTACTTGACTTTAGTCACAAGTAAGCTCTTGTCATTGTAACTACATGTGTATCATAAAGAACCGCCAACAGGGTACCCCTTGCACATGATACAGGAGCTATCCCATAATCAAAATGACAAGGCAAGCATACAATGAGTATCTCAGCGATCTTTTTATTTGCTACTTGCATAGGGTTTTATTGAGGATGCTTCATAGAGTGCTCATTATGGTTATGCTGCAAGTTTCCACCATGATTAGGCATGGCTTAGGCTAGCGGCCCAGGCGTTTCTCTAACACACATACAAACTCCATGATCTTACAAGTTCCACTTTTATTTCACACCGCCGGGATCC
This sequence comes from Avena eriantha, assembly GCA_910589775.1. Classification (NCBI taxonomy): domain Eukaryota; kingdom Viridiplantae; phylum Streptophyta; class Magnoliopsida; order Poales; family Poaceae; genus Avena; species Avena eriantha. The sequence continues at coordinate 388,899,071 of OU342744.1, read as the reverse complement.
GTAAGCAAAGGAACATGATATCAACGGGGTACAAAGTACAAGTGCAATGTTGAATGCGTTCCCCATGATTCATGGTTCTGCTAATTTCAACTTATAAAGCGCAAGCATATACGCAACAAAGAAGGACCCAATGGTTCAAGTTTATTAAGGGCAAGAAAAGTAAAGTGTGCCATCAAGTTCGTGAGGGCTTTAATCACTAGTTTTCTCATAACAAGTTTAATTTGGAAGATAAACAAAAGCATGAATATACTTGGAATAGCATAAGATAGTAGGTAGGTATGGTGGAATATTTTGAATAACTTGATTTTAGGAGTTGGATGCACGAGTGGAACATACACTTGGTTATGGAGGCTAGCAAAAGACTGGGAGCGACCAACTAAGAGAGCAATAATGGCCATAATCATGTAGAGCAACAAAACATCATTAATCAAAGCATAAAGTGATACTACAAGTTGAAAACTAAAGTATCATAAAGGCTTATGGTGACTTGGGATAGTCATAACATGGTGTGAGCATGCGTCAAGTCAACTCAAATAAAGCACCAAAGGAGAATACCACAATACTATGCTTTAATATGCTAAAACAACGCATGATTCTTCCAAGGCACATTAAGCAATCTCAATTGTTTATAACATGTCATTCTATAGCAAAGAATACTAAGCATAAAGCCAAAACAATATCAAGCATGGCATGACAAAGCATAGGCCATAGTCAAAAACAAGCTCTCTTTCCCACTTAAGCATGAACTTTTCCTACTCTTTTCCAATCCAAACGAAACTATTTGAAAACCAATGCATAAAAGAGGGGGTCCAACCAATTTATTCAGAAAACTAAGAAAACCAAGCAAACGAAAAACGAAAACAAAAAATAAGACGCTCCAAGAACAACACAACTGTGCATGAAACAATAAAAATAAAGTGTTTGGAAGAAACCTGGAATTTTTATTGATGAAGAAGGGGATGCCTTGGGCATCCCCAAGCTTTGAAGCTTGTACTTCTTGGATATTTCTTGAGGTGACACGCATGGCATCCCCAAGATTGAGCTTTAGTCCATTCTTCATCTCATTACTCATTTCTTCCATACACCTGAAATTTTTCCTTCATACAAAACTTCACACAATCTTTATTAGCAATATTAGTGCATTCAAGATAATAAGTCTTTGGGTTTAGTTTCAACACCAATAAAACTTTCATTAAAACACAAGCTACTATAGCACTTCCTTCAAAAAGCTCAATTCCCCAAAAGAACTCAAAGAGGAACCAACAAGAAGCAAATGCAAATAATGGTAGAAATCTGTCAAAACAGACCAGCAGGTTAAGATGATTTTTTTGAAGACCTTCTGTTTCTCAAAACGAAAAGTGTTGAACTAACGAAAGTTAGATAACAACCTGAGGCATAAGTACAAAACTTCACGCCTCAAAAGGATGTACAGAGATTTTACCAGAATTTTTACGGTGAAGCAAAGAAATCTGTTTCGGGACAACAACTTTCCCAAGCATTACTTCTCTGTCATTAGAGGTTACTCTTGGCACAAAAAGCAATAAAAATGATAAGGAGCAGTTATTACAGAAGTAATAACTTCCAAGACTCATCTAAAACTTTTGGGTTATCTCCCAATAAGTACTTTTCTTTAACGCCTTTAAGTTAGGCATGATAGTTTGAGAAGATGCTCAAATAAGAAATATGAATTGAAGTAAAAGAGAGCATTAAGAAGCAAATTAAAAGCACATTTAAGTCTAACCCAATTCCTATGCATAAGAATCTTGTAAAGAAACAAGTCATGAAAGCACAAAGCAACAAGCATAGTAAAGCAAAACAAGTGCAACTTCAAGACTTTCAACATAAAGAGGGGAAACTTAATATTATTGAGATGCATAAAACAATGTTTCCCTCTCTCATAATAACTTTCAGTAGCATCATGAATAAAATTAACAATATAACAATCACATAAAACATTCTTATGATGAGCCACATGCATATAATAATTATTACTCTCCACATAAGCATAGTCATTCTTATTGATTCTAGTGGGAGCAAAATCAACAAAATAGCTATCATTGTTATTCTCATCACCATAATCATCAAATATAGGAGGCCTATTATAATCATAATTATTTTTCTCCTCAATAGTAGGTGGACTGAAAATATCATACTCATCATTGTAATCATCATATATTGGCGGTTTTGTATCATCATAAGCAATAGAATAGCTATCTTCCAAAGCTGGGGAACTTAAAAGATCATTTTCATAAAAACTAGCTTCCCCAAGCATAGACTTTTCCATAGCATTAGCAATAATGGTGTTCAAAGAATTCATACTAATAATATTGCTATTAGCATGCAAATAAAGTTCCATAGGTTTTTTAATTTTCTCTTCAAACACTTCATGTCCTAACTCAAGATAAATACTATAAAGCTCTCTAATTTTGTTGTTGTTTTCCATTAAGCCTAACTAGTGAAAACAAGAAACAAAAAGAAAAAATTGCAGAATCTAAAGGAAATAACTTCGAGTACTCACACCGGAGGATGTGAGTACCTTTTACCTTACCTCCCCGGCAACGACGCCAGAAAATAGCTTGATGTCTACACACTTCTATTCTTGTAGACAGTTGTTGGGCCTCCAAGTGCAGAGGTTTGTAAAACAACAGCAAGTTTTCCCTTAAATGGATTACCCAAGGTTTATCAAACTCAGGGAGGAAGTGGTCAAAGGTATCCCCTCTCAAGCAATCCTGCAATCAAGAAACAAGAAGTCTCTTATGTCGCCAACACACCCAATACACTTGTCAGGTGTATAGGTGCACTAGTTCGGCAAAGAGTAGTGAAATACAAGTGGTAACGGTGCCAGAAAATAGCTTGCTGGCGTGTGGTTGACGTGGGAAAATACTAAAGGAAAACTGAAATAAAGATGGAAGCAAGCAAACATGTAACAAATCTAATTGCAAACGGTGTATCAATGCTTAGAAACAAGTCCTAGGGATCATAGTTTCACTAGTGAACACTCTCATATACATATCTTCTCTTTATGATACTACTCTTAACTACTCTCCGGTTGGACACTCTAATCATTGGTAGGGTTATCACAACACTCCTCAAAGTTCGCTTTCTGCATCTAGATAACCCCACACTGTCACCTTGAGCACTAGATGGTTCCAACAAACACCACAATTTCATAAAGACATCCACCTCCAAATATAACTCATAACAAGTATTTGTAATCTCTAGCCTAAGTGCCACCATGGTGTGCACACTGTCAACTTCACACACATGGGGAGAGCAAAGATCTATTAAAGCACTTGAGTAGCAAGGTAGATCTACTTGATTACAAAGCTCATGATCACAATATGATCATGCATAGAGAGAGAGAGATGAACACATAGCTACCAGTAGAACCCTTAGCCCCGAGGAAGAACTACTCCCTCATCATCATCGGAATCAGCAACGGCGATGGAGATGGTGGTGGATATCGATGGAGATGGCTCCGGGGGCACTTCCCTGGAACAGAGACTTTCTATTCCCTGAATCTCCCCTTCGGTGGCGGCGGCGCTGTGGAACTTTTCGTGGCTGGAGGCTTGACTCTCTAGGGTTTCTATATCGGGAGGAATATATAGGCGAAGGGGCGAGGTCGGTGGCAAGCCAGGGGGCCCACACCATGCCCTGGCGCAGCCAGGGGGACCCGTCTCCGTCTCGTCTTCTGGCTCCGTGAGTGTTCCGGTAAAATATCGACTTTGGCTTTTGTCCGGTCCAATTTTGAGAATATTGATTTTCTGACTTTCCTATAACCAAAAACAACAGAAAACAGCCAACTGCCACTGTGTCATCTTGTTAATAGGTTAGTCCCAGAAAGTGTATAAAAATAGTCCAAAGTGTGGACAAAACATAAGAAAGTAGATAAAAACCAAGCATGGAACATCAAAAATTATTGATACGTTAGCGACGTATCAACCCTATAGTAATCGAGGTTGAGTCCTTTTGGGGCGAGTTTTATACCAATCGATATTAGTAGAAAATTTTCAATAACTTTCATGTTTTGACCTTTTCCATTTGACGCCATCTTGAGGGTCTTTCTGGGAAATCTTCCAAAACTATTATGAAGGAACAAATTTCAGAAATCTCCGAATTTTACCATAATGAGCAATCTTCTTCCATATCGGAATAAATAATAGCTCTAGAATGTTTTGGCCCAAACTATTATCCACGTGTCCTGATTCTTTCTAGCACTAGCATGGACACTGAAAAGGACATGCAATGGCGTCGTAACGGAACCCTGCTATTCCGGGAGGCGGGAGCCGCTGCGGGTCAGGGCGCAAGATTCCCTACCGTGTACAGTTGTCGCGTAAGCCACCGTACCCAACATTACCGGACGATGGGCCACGCATGCGACCTGGGCCCACTGTCAGTGTGAGTGGGCAAGACCCGCTGGTTTGCAGGGCCCACCTAGAGCCGATGTGGTGTCGTAAGCTCATGCTGGTTGCAGTTTCTTGCGGTCATCGGGCCTGTCAGAGCCAACCTGTCAGTGTAGACCCTAGTCGGCCGCGGTTTCTCACGAACACAAGGCCCCTCCAAAGCCGATGTGGCTCCATGAGCCCATGATGGCGACGGTTTTTCGCGGTCATGGGGCCCTATCAGAGTCGATGTGGTGTCGTTAGACCATGCCAACCGCGTCTTCTTGTAGATGTAGGGCTCAACAAAAGCTGACATGGTGCTTTATGTCCATGCCGGACGCATTTTTAGCGGACGTGGGCCTGTCCAAAGTAGACGTGGTGCCATATGCCCATGTCGGCCCCGGTTTCTCGCATACATGGGGCCCGTCAGGATTCAACGTGGCATTGTAAGCCCATGTAGACCGCGGTATTCTACGTGTGTATGGCCCGTACAAAGATGATGTGGCGTCATAGGCACATGCCAGCTGTGGATTATCATGGCCAAAAGCACGACTGACAACGTAGACTCTAGCCGGATATGGGTTCTCGCGAGCGACATATGAGCTGACAGCATAGACTGTCGCATACGTTGGTTAGGGATAGAGCTCATGCGCTGAAAGGCTATATGCATCTTCGTGCATGTTTTTCTATATTATTATGCCGCTTGTACATGTCCTCCTCTTCTTCTTTCTTTCTTCATGTATTTCCTATACAAAACTTCTCATTCCTTCTCATTCATCTAGCTTTGCTGTCGAAGTCACCGCCGATGTTCTGGTAGGACAACATGGCAGGACGTTGGTGTTTGTAGTTTGTCCTTAGCCACTGTAAGTGCGCCCGCTTTCCTGATGCTCACTTTTGTTCTTTTTGTTGGTTGTAATCGTGTTTTATGTGTTCGTTAGTTTTACATTTTTCGTATTTGCTAACCTTATTCTTCTGTGTTTTTGCAGATTTTGGTCTCTAGATTGCTTTGTCGAGGTGCGTCCCAACTGGAGAGGTCCCGGCCTACAGCTTCCAACCATTGTGTGTCTACGGTGGTCATCTTCGAGGTATGTTTTTACATATTCTTTTGCGTCTTTTCGTATTTTAGTTATCCACCAATGATTCTTCTTTTCTTCTGTTTTGTAGGGTAGAAAGTTCGCTCTCACAGAGGCTCACTCTTCCACTTCTAGCGTTACATTCTCTGTCATGTTTTTTGGCAGCTACTCTATTAGACATTTACGTTTTGCGATTAGTTTCATGTTCTTATTTTGTGCTCATTTTGTTGGTTTCTTCGGGAACGGTTGCAGCAAAGAGGACACGGCCGTGATGCTCTCTTCGTCATCAATATCCAACTTACAACTTCACGCGTCTACGTTTCTACTTTTCACATATATGTCGTCACGATCATGTAGCAAATAGTATCCTTAGCTCATGTATACCCGCTAACGATGTTTCTTGGTTTTGTCATCTTCAGGCGGCGAACGCAAGATTCATTCATCAGGATGACGTCTGCTGGAAGGAAGGACGCGCTTTATTTTGCACGTATAGCTTTTGTGCATGTACTGCTCAGATGGTTTTCACTTGCCTTGCATCTATTCTACGGTACGTTTTTTCTTATGTGATTTTTGTGTTATTATTATTATCGTTTTTCTTTAATTTGCTGACTTTTCTAAATTTCTTATGTCGTTCGTCGTGAAGGTCTATATTGTCGTGGTTTCTTAGAGTTGGCGGCAACAAGGCGTCAGACGGTTGTTGGTCATCGGTGCATACGGCTTTGATGCACTGTCGATTGTCTGTGGTGGTCTCCATCGATGTGCATGCGGCTGCTCTGACACCGTGTTGTCGGTGGATCTATCGATTCATCCTACGATATGGACATATACGAGTTTGTGAAGAAGCTAGCCGCTCTCAACGCGAGCATCGATTTTTGGAAGGCTCGAGTCTCTCTTCTCGAAGTCGCGGCTGACGGTCTGGGGAAGGCTTTGCATGAGAGAGAGGAATTGGCTAGGTCACGAGGTCATTCCTTGCTTTTGAAGCTAGGCTTGGCATTTAGATTATCGCTATCGAGTTCTCCCGCGACTCTTGAACGGTTGTTGGAGCCTCTCTCTTTGAAGCTATGATGAAGTGGGTGATGATGTTGAATTGATGATGTTGAATATGGTAAAGCGTTGGAGTAGGACATATCGACGTTGTACTAGGATCGGTAGTTGTTCACGCTGGTCGGATACAACGAGTGGCATTATATCAGTTCTTACATGCCATCTTAGACGTTTCAGTGAAGCATAATTTCGTGCGTAGTGTTTAGATACTCTTCTAGAAATAACAAATGTGATGTTTTGCATTTGTATGATGTTCTTTTATTTGTTTTAGATGGATTTAATGACATTCATTTACTATCAGGATGCTTACAAAAGATCTCTGACATGATTATCTATATATATTTTAATTTAGCTTTTTCCTTCTTTATCTGCTCGATTCGCGCTAGAGTAGTAGTCTATCTTTTCTTGCAACATAGACCCTCGAGGATGCCAATGCTTTTACCCATTATAGCATTGTTGCTACGAATGTTTATAATCAACCCATAACAGAAATCCAAAGGTTTGCTCGTACCATAAGGATCATTCATAGGACAGCGGAATTGTTAGCATACTTAGAGCGATACCATTCTTTAATCAACATGTCAATTTTTCACATACATCTAAATTATGATTTCATGCCGAGTGGTGTTTTGCCCTTTGATATGTGCTTTATGGTCGTTTCGTGTGTCTGCTCCTTTCCTTCTTCTGCTATAAAGCCGTTCAACGAGAGTTGTGTCCTCTCTGTCCACTCCTCGCTCGATCTATTTTCTAGCAGCCCTCACCCGCTCATCTTATCTTAACTGCCTTTTATTTCAAGATTTCAGCTTGCCAAGAAAACACTACATCAAATCGGCGGCTTATTGTTCTTCTATGTCATCCATGGAGGTACTAGCACTCCATTTTTCTTCGCCCTCATATGTAGTCGATTTCTGTACTTTCATCATGAAAATGTTTGCTCTTGCTTCATCACGCGTAGAATCCTAATTTGTTTTCAGGTTCTAGTCATGGTGGTGAAGATCCGTCCGCGGTTTCTTCTAGTGAGCCTCATGCAAACTCTCGGGCTACCGTTTCCTACCTACCATTTGGAGTACATCTTAGACATGAATCCGGTGCCAATGTTCATCTTCTATATGTTTCCCTTGAGGGTCAGAGGCCCTCCATGTCGGCACGTGATGACCTTATATCCCCATTCTACTGCCTGATAGGCCGAAGCAAACTATCTACTTGTGATATCGCCTACTCGAAAGGTACAATCGGGTGGAGATCCAAGACTATAGTTATGCCAAGAAGAAAAAAGTCAAGGAAGAAAACTATCAGCTAGAGATTTAAGTACATCTTCTCAAAGAAAAAATGAATCAAAATAGAGATTCTATGAAAGAACTAAGCATAGTATGCGCGGCGACTATCTGTGGCATTGAATTCGCTTGCCAGGAGTATATGCGGATCCTCAGTAGAGGTTTCCTTCCATTGCATGGCTCAACGATAGATGATGAGAAAGTCACTGATAAGAGGATGGAGCACCTGCTTATCGATGTTACCGTTCGCCTTTAGTTAGTTGCCATATATCCGTACAATGACTTCAACAATAACGATGCCCCTAGGATGTAAGACCATCAATGATCGACCATATATCCCGAACTATGTGCCTAAACTCCGAGCAGATCTACGTATTTGTACGAATAATATGCTATTTTTAACATTGATGTACTTCTTTCTTTTGCCTTTTCACTTATTCATTTCCATCTTTTCTCCCTGTGTCTTGACAACTGATTTGTCTCATCAAACGTTCTACCTATGTGTCTTATCTCCTTCTGGCTTTTCACTTAGGCGTAAATGTAGTGCGACTATATCATCAGAGGTTCTGCCTACCGTTTGCACCCTGGGGGTGCATAGAGAAGCCTTGTTAGTGCAATTCCTACACAACAAAGTGTCAACCAAGAAATTGTGCACTTTTGCAAATATTAGTAAGTTAGTTCTAATAAATATAATAAAGTTGATATGGATTTTAGCACAATAAACTACAAAGTTCATGAACCATACGTTTACCCCATCTCTTCAGGACATATCTTAAATTCTTTAGCTTAGAAGTTAGTACCTTTCTCAAAGACTAGCGTTTCGTGAAGGAACATGGGTACCAACAAGCCCCGAATTCGTGAGGGGACCGAACACACATTTAGATATTCTTGACGATGATGGCAACACCGGAACTCGCACACGACAAAGAGATGACATAGTGGTTTTTTACCTAGGTTCGGAACCCTCGTGAGGAGGTAAAGCCCATACTCCTCCTTGGTTGTATTGCTTGTGGTTCTTCATGACGGTATAATGGAAGTGAAATCCTAGGGTTTTGGATCATAAGGATATACCCCTTCTGAGGTTGGGGTGACTATCCTTTTATAGTGGCCCCGACCCTCTTCCCCAACTCTTGGCGGGTAGGGTCACCACATTCCCGCCTAAGGAGTGATGGTGCACACACCTACTTTACATGGACTAGGTCTAGGGTCTTCAAGGAGCTCCTGTCTAATGTGGCAGTCGCCGACAATGTCCTCTCTACAGTGTAGGGTCATCTTCTACTCCCTTGCACCAAAGCGGTAATGCTGATCTTTGAGGGGAATCAATGCTGTTAGCCCCACTTTAGCATGGAAACGACCAGACAACATCTTCTTTAACCGAGGAGGGCAACACAGATGGGAGAATAACAGGACTGCCTGTTGGGTTGTCATCTTGCCCTATGGAGTGGGGCCACGATCTTCCCTTTTGGAGCATCGCCAGGGGTGACGCAAATGACCGTCAGTAGGAATCATCGCCTCGCCGAGGGTATTGTTTCCGGTGTCTGCGTCCTTTTTGAGGTTCTGGTCTTAGACTGCGCTCTGAACCCCACTTAGCCTCTCGAAAGGATCTGGTCTCTTGATAACACTAGAGGGAGTGCAACGGGGGCCCAACAATTGGTGGTGTCGTGGCCATGTTCCAGGGACTCGATAGTATCCCCCGGTCGCTTGGATTGCACATGTCCGCTAGCAAAGACGAAAGTTCAAGGGGCCAACTAGTGCTAGGCCCATGTTTGATTGTGTTAGCGCATGATCCCCGGGGAATCCATCGGTGTCGTCCATTAAGGGATGGAGTAGGGAGGCAACCATCGGATGCGGGAAATGTCGTTGCGACTGTTTGTCGTTGAAGCTTTCTCCTTCCATAAAAGCAGAGCCTACACTAGAACTATTCACATCATCTCCCTCCTCTGCCTTCTTGTTGGGCTGCATCCACCATACCTTCTCTGTTACATTAGTCCCGGCCATGGCACCTAAGAGAGCCCGGGACGCCTTGGTCGCGGCAGGGGCATCACCGGACAGCAAACACGGGATGCCTAGGTCGAAGATCGTCAACGAGGAGGGCCTAAAGAAAGTCTGATGGCTAGTAGTTTCGGGTACGAACGAGTTGGTAGCCACTCGGGTGTGGTCCGACGCGGCAGGCCAACTCGACCGGCTAGCCACCATGCACCCCGTTTTCACTGACTTCATCGCCACCGGGCTAGTGTCGTCGCTCTCCCCCTTCTTCCTCGACATCCTTGAACATTATTGAATTCAACTGATCGACCTCTACCTGCATAGTGTGACCCTCCTTGCCATCTTCGCATACTGGTGCGAAGCCTTCGTGGGAGTGGCACCATCGGTGGCATTGTTCAGACACTTCTACACACTCCATGTTTCCACGATCGGGGAATGCCTCGACCGTGTCTCCTTCTCTGCTGATGATGGTGACGTTTTTCTTCCCCTATCAATTTTTGTGAATGTAGAAGATTTACATCGAGACTAGGTCTTTCTGGATACCCGCAAGGCAAGTCCACTATTCTAGGTTCCTCCGTGCCCACGACGAAAAACTATGGATGAGTTCGGGAGATGGCCATCTGCAAGAGCCCCTGACCCCAAGAGAGGCGCATGAAGGACTTGGCAAGTCATGCCCTGACCGGTGAAATGGTGGCCCGAGAGTTCCTCCGGTGGAAAATAGCCCCACTCCAAGAGCACAACAATGGCGTATGGTCCATGTCACATGGCAGGGACAAGATCAAGCTATCGTGCGGCCTTCTTCCCAAAGTGACCAAATTAGCACTCGCGAAGCTGCTCCTTTGGGAGGTGACTACATCTGCGATCCCCCTGGAGGCCTCCCCTTGTACCTGATTAGAGACGTGGACGTGGCCCGTGTCGGGCTCTCTCTCTTCAACCGGTAGGGCGAGTGCTTCCCAGGTCAAGAAGGGTAGGAGAACCCTCATTCCTCGACCTGGTTTCAGACGCCGTGAGAGAGCTGAATGATGAGGGAGTGTCGGCGAGTAGCGGTCGCGAGGCTTCACGACCCACTCGTAGAGGAAGGATGATGCATGCTGGAAATCCTGCCGACACCAAGTCTCGACGTGTCCAAGCCAGTGGTGGTGGCGCTGTCCGCATTGACCCCCATAGTGGGGGACAACCTGCTGGGGCACTACTGCTGGGAAAGGCCCTATATAGGATGATGAGGACACCTTCCTCCCCCCAGGTAGAGCGGGGCTTGGATGTACACTGGGTCCATGAGCGGAGGGTATGCTTTCTCCCTTGAGGGGGCTTTTTCCCTACCTCTCCCTATTCCCATCTTCCTATCTTCCTTTGTCCCAGGCCTTAGAGGAAAATGAGGAAGAGGAGAGTGGGGAGTTCCTCGTCGAGGAAGACCCGAGAGGCTGCTGGCACTAGCCACAACTCTTCGCCTCATGGGTCACATCCCTCGTCAAGGGCCACGAGTGGGGGCGATCCTCTGGCTGTGCATGGGGAATGGGCGCCATCGTTGAATGCTGTGATCCTCATTGGGGATGAGGTGGCGATTCCGTCAATAGCGGAGGACCGACCCCGTACCCTGAGTTCCTCAAGGCCACTGACAATGCCTGTTCCTGCTAAGGAGGGTGCTCCTTCGTGCAAGGATCCGGTGGGTTCCCAAAGGGTAACCCTGACCCAAGATCCCAGCACTGACGGGGGCATCGATAGGGCTAGCCCCTGAACCTCCTCATCCACGAGGGCCTTTGTCGCGGCCGGAGCGCAGGGCCTAGCGTGCCTGTCTCAGAGCGGGCTGACTTCGCTTCGCTCAGGAGAGTGGGCCACATCCATGCCATCATTGCGGCAACACGTGCTGGCCTTGACTAGTTCCTCGCGGATGCTATGGGCAAGGAGCATCGGCTAGCGTGGGCCTGGCGTCCCCTTCACGAATAACAAGAGACTTTCGACACTTTGCTTGATCTTTGGCGTAGCGCAGGGAAAGGAGAGGCTTGGAGGCCACGGAGATCCTCGAGAGGGCCAAGTGCTAGGTGGAGGAGATTCTGGCATCAACTCGAGAGTAGGCCTTGTCGGCTAGTGCTACCTCTATAGAGGACCTCACCCGCCGACCCGATAGATCTTGGTGTGCAATGGCGCAATTGCCTTCTTGGAGAAGGAAACTAAGAGTGATCATATGTCGATCCAGCAGTGTGAACAAAGAATGGCACGACACGAGGAGACCATTCAACTTCGAGAGGACAAGCAAAGACTAGAACACGACCGTTTGGAATTAGTAGAGGCGCATGATGAGGCGGCCCATAAGGAACTCGACAAGCATTGGCTCCAACTTGAGGAGCGCGACAACAAGCTCGATGACCACAGCCGTGACCTCAAGAATATGAAGGCCAAGACCTAGGAGAGGATCGATCACTTCAACCTCAAGCTCGTCGAGGAACGGAAGAAGATACAATTGTACAACCTTAAGGAACTGACCATGAGCCGCAAGAACCTCCGTTATGACTTCGTGCTGAAAGCCAAGCTTTAGGAGCAACATTTCATGGCAACAAAAACCGAGATGGAGAAGGTGCAGCGGTGAACCGAGGAGAGTTTGGCTCAATGCCTTACCGACCTCGAGGAGGCAAGGAACGCTAGGGATGACACCCTCACCAAACCGATTCACTTGGCTAGGAGCTTGGCTACCTTCAGCAGCAGATCAAACCCTTGGTTGATGCTAGGGATTGTCGTGACCATGGGGAGATGGACTGTCAGGTGCTCGAGAGGCAACGGTGTCAGATGTACTAGGAGCTCGCTCTGCGTGCCACTGCTACCTTGCGAAGCTTCGAGGTGGAAGGCTTCTACACTTGTGCCCTCGCGGATGCCAGCAAGAGCAGTGCCTACCTCGAGCTTTTCAACAGGATTACCGCCGCTCTGGAGAAGGCTGCACTGCTCTACAACCAGTTCCTCAAGAAGGAATTTCGTAAGCTACTGCATGCCTCTTTGACACAACTCTTCTCCAACCTCCATCAGATTAACGCCCGCTTCCCCAGGAAGAAGCTCCTAAGGGAAGTGAAGCACTTTAAGATGGCTCACCCCAGGGTATCCTTGAATTTTAGTAGATCGTGGGGGGAGTGTGTGGAGGCTTTCATTCTAAAGTTTTCTTACAACGAGGAGGGCAAGATCGGTCAAACCTGTAGCACTACTACTGGTGCCATGGGGGACTAGGGAGGCGAGAGCGGGATGATGATCTTGGGAGTGACTGGTTGAGCAACGAGGAGGCTGATGAGGAGTATGTCGATGATAAACCCTCAGCATCTCAGTCCTGAGGAGGTGTTCGACAGGTCGTGTGTCTTCCTTGCTTTGTAAAAGCCAAACTTTTGATGGTGGGGCCACCCTTTGGATACTATACGCGTTATTTTCTGCTTAATCCTCATCGAGGAGACTTTAATACGTATGTCCTATTTCTCTATTCTTGATGGACATGTTACAAGTTCCTTATGGTTTTCGAGCCATGCGAGATGGATGCCCTTGCGAGCTACGCCGTGAGCTCCTTGTGGAAGTGGTTGTAGGATTTTTCTCTGACGTAGGCCTCTCGAGCAATGGGTGTCACGGCGAGCCATTTGCTTGTGTGCCTACCATGCATCATTAGCCCTTTGCTTTCCTCGGGAAGGAACTGTGGATTTAGCCTTTATTTGGTTTCGCGAGGTGGTGGCCTCTTTATTTTTTATCCTGTTGGTTCCTTGCACGAGTAACCGCAAGATAGGTATGTTTCCTGTTAGTCCCTCATGGAGGGGCTATGGAAATTGTACGTTATGGGTTACGTGAGGAAAGAGCGTCCTTGCGAATCGTCCCGTAGGTTCCTCGGGGAGGCAACCGTAGGACCTGACTTATCATGTTAGCTTCTCGGGGAGGTAACCGTAGGTATAGTATGTATGGGGCTGTTGTGAGGAGGTAAGTTCTTCCATAGGTTTTCCTGTGATTTCCTCGTGGAGGAAAACCTGGGACTTGTGCTTTTCCTGTTAGCTCCTCGAGGAGGAGGCTGGAGGCTCTACACGTTCGAGGCTTCCTGGGAAGCGAACACCCTCGTGAGCCTCTCGCAGGTTCCTCGTGGAGGAAACTGTAGGTCCCGTACTTGTCCTGTTAGCTTTTTGGGGAGATAACCATAGGTATAGTATGTATGCGACCTTCAAGTGCATCGTTACCCTCGAGAGCCGCCCCGTAGGCTCCTTGTGGGGCAGCCGTAGGACCTGTATACTCCTAGCAGGCTCCTTGGGGAGGTAGCCGTAGGTTTTGCATGTTCTAGCGCTGTTCTTGGCGGCGCGTGCGCCTAACCAGTTTGCGCTGCATGTGCTTGCTAGTTCTGATATATGCATTTTACGAGGGTTTCAAGCACCAAGAACCTATGGTGAGGCATCTTTATTGCTAGAGCTGGTTCGCAAGTTAGAGCTTGTCTCTTTAGGATTTGGATTGACGGGGGTGGTCTAGTGATAGGCACTATGTCAATCCCCCAATCATATGATACATATATGAGAACGTCACGAGTCCATCGGGAGATTTTTTTTTGCAAACAACAACATTTTCCTGATGATGTTTAACCACAAGGCGAAAATACGCGAAGGTTTTCTGATGTTCAATACAATGTCGCCATGACCACGCACGGGGCATTAGGAAAACGGACTGTAAAGAAAGGGAGACAAGGGTTGGATGTCAATTTTGAAGATGGGGAATAGCAGACCGCTCATGGAGGGTGGCATCAATACGGGCTCTAGAAAAGAGATAAAGTGATATGGCCATCCGGGCCTCGTGGAGGCAGCCCCCGGGTGCATGACCACAACTGTGTTGACGGGGAACCAGGGCCTGCCGAGGTCATAAGTTACGGCTCTTAGGATCCCTCAACACCTTCCTCATCCAGGTGCTCTTCTTCGGCATTGTGTCGTTGTTTGGCATCCTTGGCTTGGCGTCCCCTTTTCTTGCTTCTTCCTAGGTGAGTTCCTTGCGTGCTATGACACTCCCCACCATGCTTGTGATTCTTTCGATCATCGTACTCCTTTCGGATCATCTTGAGTTTGAAGCAGTATCAGTGTCATGCCCCGCTTCTGGTGGAAAATCTAGAAGGGGAAAAAGGCGCTTTTGTCCTCCATGTTCTCCTCCCGAGGATGCTTCTGTTCAGCTTTGGCCACATGGGTGACAATTAACTTGTTTCTGGCTCTTGTCAGAACCATTGCATGGGGGTGGTCTTGTCCTTATCGTGAGCAAACATGCGCCCTGTTTTTTCTTTTGCGCACCGGTCGGCCGTCACGAAGAGTTCTGCCAAAGTGGACAAGTTCTTGCCACGGTAACCTATCTTGTCGAGCACCTTGTTGTCCGTGAAACCCTCAGCAACGATGGATATGACCCTAGCGTCAGAAATCCTAGGCATCTTACTGCGACTCTGGTAGAAGCATTGCAGGTACTTGTAGAGGGTCTCACCAGGCTTCTGGCGTACTTGATGGAGGCCGTGACATGTGAGAGGGCATTTTTTTGTCCTCCTGAACTTGGAGATGAAGATGTCGCAAAGTATAGGCCATGAGACGATGGATTGCTCTAGAAGGTTCATTAGCCAGGTGCGCGCCGTGGCCTTGAGATACATGGGGAACTAGTTAGCCATGACTCAATCATCGCCGCCTGGAGCCTCGATGCCGGTGGTGTAGAGCTGCAAGAACTCTGTGGGGTTATAGGTGTCGGCGTATCGCGGAGGCATATCTGGCTTGAACTTGGGTGTCCAAACAGGATGCAGAAGTGCTTAGCGAGTGCGAGGTAGCTGCTGTTGCGGGTATCGACACCACCAGTGAGGGATACATAGTTCTAGCGGCCTGTAGCTGCAACGTCTTGGGCGACACTGGCCTCGTGTTCGTTGCATCGTGCGAGGGTCACACAAGCGTCTTCTGTTGAGTGGACACCTTGCATATTTCTGCCAGTGGTGTGTGTCGACCATGCTTCATGGGGGGGGGAGCGCCCACTTCTTGAGATCCCGACCCGAATGGGAAGAGCAGGTGTACTGGTGCGCCATAGGCTCCCTCCCTTCTCGGGCTCCTGGCGAAGCTGGGGCCAGGTCATCCCACGTGACATCCTCGAGTGCGGTGAGATGCGCGCGTTGTTCCTCTTGCATAGCTACCTCAGGCGGTAGAGGAGAAGTTCTTTCACCATGAGCCACGCATTCCTTGGTGTGAGCATGTCTTTGCGCTCACGGGATGGTACGACATGTGAGGGTGATGCGACATCGTGCTCAAGGAGAAATTCCTCCGGAAAGGAGCAGGGGGAGGAGCCTTCCTCGTCTTTAGCATGTGCTATGCTGTAGGAGACAATGTGGCAGGAGATCTAGTCGTCCCATGCTCCGCCTGCCCCTGCTCACAGGGCATGCCTGGCGCGGGTGTTAGTGCGAGGCGCCATGACGTCGAGGTTATTGAAGATATCAAAAGCGTGCCTCAACCCCCAACCTGGCACACCAAATGTGGGAGATTGATGTCCTGAGAAGGAACAGGGGTACCAACAAGCCCCGGATTTGTGAGAGTACTAGACATGTGTTTATACCTCCTTGACGAGGATGGAAGCAATGGAACTTGCAAATGATAGAGAGATGACACAGTGGGTTTTTACCTTGGTTCAGGACCCTCGTGAGGAGGTAAAGACCCTACTCCTTCTTGGTTGTATTGTTCGTGGTGCTTTGCACACGTATAATGGCAAGTGAATGCCTAGGGTTTTAGATCGTAAGGATTGACCCTCTTTCCCCAACTCTTGGCAGGAAGGGTCACCACATTCCCGCCTAAGGAGAGCCGGTGCATGCACCTACTTTTATTATCTGGACCATGTACAGGGTATTCAAGGAGCTCGGGTCCAAAGTTGCGGTCACCGGTGACGTCCCCTATGCGGTGCCAGGTCATCTTCTGCTCCCTTGCACCAAAGTTGTAATGCTGAGATTTAAGGGGAATCAGTGTCATCAACCTCGCTTTTGCACGAAAACATCCAAGAAGCATATTCTTTTATCGAGGAGGGCAGGACATATGGGAGAATAATGGGACTACCCGTTGGGTTGTCATCTTGCCCGATGGAGTAGGGTTATGGTCTTGCCCTTGTGGAGCGTCTCTGGGGGTGACACATATGACTATCGGTAGGAATCATCGCCTCGCCAAGGGTATTGTTGCCGGTGTTGACGCCCTTGTTGAGGTTCCGGTCTTGAGGGTGCTATAACCGACCAACCCTTAGCCAGCGCCCAAACCCTGCTTGGCCTCTCGAAAGGAGACGGCCTCTTGAGACTACTAGAGGGAGTGCGACGGGGGACCAGCAACCGGTGGATGGTGGTACCCCATGTGCCAGGGACCCAACAACCTTCTTTATTGGTCTGTATCTTACAGGTTTGTCCCATGCCTTTTGAACAGTTTCAAGAAAACTAGGTTGCTCTACCCATATTTTTTCAAATCTTAATATTTTTGCTTCTGGAATTGATGTTGAGATGTGAACCACACAAGGGGTATGATTAAAAATAGACTTGGCCATAGGATGAACCATTGTATTTTGGAATTTCAATGTCCAATCACAAGTTGTGAAAACACAGTCTAATTGCTCTAGAAGAGGATTGGATTGCATATTTGACTAGGTGAAACTCATACCTTTTAATGTAATTCAATAAGACAAAGATGGATGATAATATAATTAAAAATAAATATATCATTAAAATTAGTTCCTAATTTATTTTTGTTGTCTATTGTCCTCGTTAAGTCGAAATCACCATGTAATAGTCAATGTTCCTTGATGTCTACGCACTTCTATTCTTGTAGATAGTTGTTGGGCCTCCAAGTGCAGAGGTTTGTAGAACAACAGCAAGTTTCCCTTAAGTAGATCACCCAAGGATTATCGAACTCAGGGAGGAAGTGGTCAAAGGTATCCCTCTCAAGTAACCCTTCAATCAAGATACAAGAAGTCTCTTGTGTCCCCAACACACCCAATACACTTGTCAGGTGTATAGGTGCACTAGTTCGGCGAAGAGATAGTGAAATACAAGTGGTATGGATATAAGAAAACGGTGCCAGAAAAAGCTTGATGGCGTGGAAGAGACTAAAGGCAAACTGAAATAAAGATGGCAGCAAGCAAACATGTAACAGATCTAGTTGCAACCGGTGGTTCAATGCTTAGAAACAAGGCCTAGGGATCATACTTTCACTAGTGAACACTGTCATATAAATATCATATCTTTATGATACTACTCTGAACTACTCTTCGGTTAGACACTCTAATCCATGGTAGGGCTATAACAACACTCCTGAAAGTTCGCTTTTCCTATCTGGATAACCCCACACTGTCACCTTGAGCACTAGATGGTTCCAAAAAATACCACAGTTACATAGATACATCCAACTCCAAATATAACTCATGACAAGTATTTGTAATCTCTAGACTAAGTGCCACCATGGTGTGCGCGCTGTCACTTTCACATACATGGGGAGAGTAGAGATCTATTAAAGAACTTGATTAGCAAGGTAGATCTACTTGATTACAAAGCTCGTGATCACAATATGATCATGCATAGAGAGAGATATGAACCCATAGCTACCGGTAGAACCCTTAGCCTCGAGGAAGAACTACTCCCTGATCATCATGGGAATCAGCAACAATGATGGAGATGGTGGTGGAGATCGATGGAGATGGCTTCGGGGGCACTTCCCCGTCCTGGTAGGGTTTAGGAAGAGAGACTTTCTGTCCCCCGAATCTCCCCTTCGGTGGCGGCGGTGTTGTGGAACTTTTCGTGACTACAGGCTGGACTACCTAGGGTTTTTGCATCGGGAGGCATCTTATAGGCGAAGAGGCAAGGTCGGTGGGCGGCCAGGGGGGCCACACCACCTGGTGGCGCGGCCAGGGCTAGCTCGTGCAACCATTTGGTGTGCCCACCCTGGTGCCCTACTCCGTATCTCCTTCGTGTTTCCGTGTTGCTCCGGGAAAAATAGGCATATTGGCTTTTGTCCCGTCCAATTCCGAGAATATTCATTTTCTGGCTTTTCTGAAACCAAAAACAGCAGAAAATAGGCAACTAGCACTGTGGCATCTTGTTAATAGGTTAGTTCCAGAAAATGTGTAAAAGTACTCCAAAGTGTGGACAAAACATAAGAATGTATATATAAAACAAGCATGGAACATCAAAAATTATAGATACGTTTACAACGTATCAACATCCCCAAGCTTAACTCCCGCTCGTCCTCGAGTAGGTAAGTGATAAAAAGAAAGAATAATTTTTTAGGTGACATGCACCAACATAAACTTGATCAAAGTATTTGTAAAACATTGAAAGCTGGGATCATAGTACTTCAACATAACATGAAAGATAAAGTTCTAACAACAAGACATAGTAACTATGTTGTAACATGAAAAGGCACAAACAAAAGATTCATGAATAACAATGCTTTGCAAGACGTTTGTTTGTTTCACATAAAGAAAGCATAATGAGAATGATATTCAACTTGTCCCGCATAGTGTAGCAAAACATAATTGCATAGGACACCTTCAAAGTTCATAAGGGTGACTAGATACAAATAGTTTAAGAACAAGCAATATCAAAGTGATGCATCAATCAACAAGTCTTGGGACAATGCACATGGAACTAAGAATGGCCACTATGCTCTCTCAATAGGTGCATAAAGATAGAAGATGTAGACTCAACATAAAAGTAAAAGAAGGGCCTTCATAGAAGGAAGTAGAGATTAAAGTTTCATAAAGAGCTTCCAAAAATTATGGTACTTATTAGCTTTCAGCTCTCATTGCCCCTATGATAAGCATCTTTAAGTGATTAATTTTAAAGTGACACAACTAAGAGGATATGCTTGACAAGTTATAAGCCGAATTCTCATGCCCCTTACTTACGAAGACCGAACCTCATGCTACTCAACTTTAGTCACAAGTAAGCTCTTGTTATTGTAAGTACATATGTATCATAAAGAACCGCCAACGGGGTACGCCTTGCACATGATACAGGAGCTATCCCATAATCAAAATGACAAGGCAAGCAGACAATGAGCATCTCAGCGATCTTTTGCTATTTGCATAGGTTTTTATTGAGGATGCTTCATAGAGTTCTCATTATGGTTATGCTGCAAGTTTCCACCATGATTAGGCATGGCTTAGGCTAGCGGCCCAGGCGTTTCTCTAACACACCTACAAACTCCATGATCTTACAAGCACTTTTATTTCACACCGCCGGGATCCATAAGCAGAAGAACATGATATCAACGGGGTACAATGTACAAGTGCAATGTTGAAAGCGTTCCCCATGATACATGGTTCTTCTAATTTCAACTTATAAAGCGCAAGCATATACGCAACAAAGATGGACACAATGGGTCAAATTTATTAAATGCAAGAAAGTAAAGTGTGCCATCAAGTTCATGAGAGCTTTAATCACTAATTTTCACATAACAAGTTTAATTCGGAAGGTAGATAAAAACATGAATATACTTGGAATAGCAAATGATAATAGGTAGGTATGGTGTACTCTTTGGAATAACTTGGTTTTAGGAGTTGGATGCATGAGTGGAATTCACACTTGGTTATGGAGGCTAGCAAAAGACTAGGAGCGGCCAACTGAGAGAGCAATAATGGCCATAATCAAGCAAAGCGACAAAACATCATTGATGAAATCATTAAGTGATATTACAAGTCGACAACTAAAGGATCATCAAGGCTATGGTGACTTTGGATAGTCATAACATGGTGTGAGCATGCGCCAAGTCAACCCAAATAAAGCATCAAAGGAGAATACCACAATACTATGCTTTAATATGCTAAAACAACGCATGATTATTTCAAAGCACATTAAGCAATCTCAATTGTTTATAACATGTCATGCTACTACAAAAATCACTAAGCATCAATCCAAAACAATATCAAGCATGACATGACAAAGCATAGGCCACAGTCAAAAACAAGCTCCTTTTATACCACTTAAGCATGAACTTTCCTACTCTTTTCCAATCCAAATCAACCTATTTGAAAGAACTCACAAAGATAATAATAAATAAAGATCAGTGAGCTTGTCTCACAAATCCAAAAAGAAGATCTAAAATGTTCTAACTCAGAGAGGAAGTGGTCAAAGGTATCCTCTCAAGCAACCCTGCAATCAACATACAAGAAGTCTCTTGTGTCCCCAACACACCCAATACACTTGTCAGGTGTATAGGTGCACTAGTTCGGCGAAGAGATAGTGAAAAACAAGTGGTATGGATATAAGACAATGGTGCCAGAAAATAGCTTGATTGCATGGAAGAGACTAAAGGCAAACTGAAATAAAGATGGCAGCAAGCAAACATGTAACAGATCTACTTGCAAACGGTGTTTCAATGCTTAGAAACAAGGCCTAGGGATCATACTTTCACTAGTGAACACTCTCATATAAATAGCATATCTTTATGATACTACTCTGAACTACTCTCCTGTTGGACTCTCTAATCCATGGTAGGGCTATAACAGCACTCCTCAAAGTTCGCTTTTCCATCAAGATAACCCCACACTGTCACCTTGAGCACTAGATGGTTCCAACAAACACCACAATTTCATAGAGACATCCAACTCCAAATATAACTCATAACAAGTATTTGTAATCTCTAGCCTAAGTGCCACCATGGTGTGCACGTTGTCACTTTCATGCACATGGGGAGAGCAGAGATCTATTAAAGCACTTGAGTAGCAAGGTATATCTACTTGATTACAAAGCTCATGATCACAATATGACCATGCATAGAGAGAGGGATGAACACATAGCTACCGGTAGAACCCTTAGCCTCGAGGAAGAACTACTCCCTCATCATCATGGGAATCAACAATTGTGATGGAGATGGTGGTGGAGATCGATGGAGATGACTTCGAGGGCACTTCCCCATCCTAGTAGGGTGCCGGAATAGAGACTTTTGGTCCCCCCGAATCTCCCCTTCGGTGGTGGCGGTGCTAGGGAACTTTTCATGGCTGGAGGCTGGACTACCTATGGTTTTGCATCGGGAGGCATCTTATAGGCAAAGAGGCAAGGTCGGTGGGCGGCCAGGGGGCCCACACCACCTGGTGGCACGGCCAGGGCTAGCCCATGCCACCATATCGTACGCCCACCCTGGTGCCCTACTTCGTCTCTTCTTCGTGTTTCCGTGTTGCTCCCGGAAAAATAGGCATATTGGCTTTTGTCCTGTCCAATTCCGAGAATATTCATTTTCTGGATTTTCTAAAACCAAAAACAGCAAAAAATAGGCAACTTGCACTGTGGCGTCTTGTTAATAGGTTAGTTCCATCAAATGTGTAAAATTACTCCAAAGTGTGGACAAAACATAAGAAAGTATATATAAAACAAGAATGGAACATCAAAAATTATAGATACGTTTGCAACTTATCATTCCTATGCTGGTTTGTTGAGAACATGCATCTAATTATCAAAATATTCTCTTTTAGGGCCTCTGCATGGGCCATAGACATTTACAAGAGTCCATTTGTCAGAGTTATGAGAAGAGGAAAATTGGATCTTAATTGTAGACTAGTGAATTTCAAGTAGAGTGTTATAGAGCACTTAGCTATTCCACAAGACAATGATCCCTCTGGAAACTTATCAAAATGTTTGGGACAAAATCTTTTAATAAAGGAGGGCTCAAAATCACCACATTTGGTTTACTGAAGACAAATTACCAAGAAACTACATTCATCAAATTTATTATACATAGCCAGCTCTTCTCTTTGTCATTCAAGCCCCTCACATTCCAGCATAAAAATGTCCAATCAACATTGAGAGAAGAATGGCTATTTTGGAAACCAGAGATATAGAAAGACAAAACTGGCATGCACAACATACCCGGCTACACACATCATAATAGGCCCATATGGTTATAAATCAAAAGGTGTCCACTAGCAGGGTTTGGGCACTGGCTAAGGGTTGGTCTCCACGACAATGTTGTGACAAGACAACAGGGGGATATGAGTTTACCCAGGTTCAGGCCACTAGAGGGAAAATCCTACTTATGCTTGCCTATTCTTGATTGAATTTATTAATATTACAAGTCCCCGAGATGGCAATGGTTGCACAGATTGGATCTGGCGTCAGCTATGAGTGGTCTATTGGTCGTCCTCCTTGGCGGACCCTCCGAGCCTTTATATATGGGGAGGCTAGGTCTTAGGTACCGTCCGAGTTAGTTACAGATTAAGGGTGAACCCTTAGTACTTTGATATCTCTAGTCTTGAAGTTATCTTGCCCGCCATGAGTCGATGTCCTCATGGGATGCATATCATCCAAATCACCGTGGGCTCCATATATTCTAGGAAATCATTGTATGGACCTCTTGTTGGGCCGAGCCAGGTAGTATAAAGGTAGGTTCCTATTAGGCATACCTATGCTATTAGCCCCCAAGTGTTCAGTCGAAACATAGATTCGGGTGAATACTTAGGTGTTGCAAGTCCCGTATTGCATGGTCGGAGTTGACATCTTCATAGGATGAAAGTACCAACCTGGAAGTACATCTGGTTAGTAAAACATGTACTTTGTAATATTTCATGGGAATGTTAGTGAATGCACCTGATGCTATTGATTGATCAGGACTAGTTAATTGCTGTAGGACAAAAACAACGTCACGTAGTCAGATTTGAGTCCCTGGACTCGAATCCTATATAGGCTGGGGCAACTCAAGTCATGTCGTGGAGGACTTACTAAGTCTAATTCCAACCAATAAATTTATACCGAACATGTTGATGACCCACAAGTATAGGGGGTGTATCGCAGTATTTTCGATAAGTAAGAGTGTCGAACCCAACGAGGAGCAGAAGGTGCTGGCTAGTGGTATGGATCAGGAATTCTCTGCAAATACTTAGCAAACGGATTTTTAGGGTTTTTTGATAAAGAAAGTAAACAAAGTACCAGTAAACAAAAGAAAATAAGAATAAATGCAGCAAGTGGCCCAATCCTTTATGCAACAAAGGACAAGTCGGTTGTATTACTTAAGATGACCAAACGTTCTCGAGGACACATGGGAAGACTGTCAAGTGCTTTCGCTTCATATAGTTGATTAATCTTATTTATCTTGCTAAGTGTTGTAGGGGTGAACCTATGCTAATGTACAGACCTTCCTAGGACTAATACATACTTCTGATTATACCCCTTGCAAACATCCATAAGTACAAGAAAGTAATTAAGGTAGAAACCTAACCACAACTTTAAACTCTAAGACCCTTACGTCCCTTGTGCAATGGTTTCCTAACGGGGGTTCAGGTTTCTGTCACTCCGGCAACCCCTACGATTAGTAGCCAAATACACAATGCATTCCCCTAGGCCCATATAGGTGAAGTGTCATGTAGTCGACGTTCACATGACACCACTAGAAGAAGTACACCACAACTTAAATATCAAACTATTGAATCTTTCTCAACACAACTCCACTACTAACAACATGACTTCTCCCATGTCCTCAAGAACAAAACAAACTACTCACAAGACATCATATGGATAATGATCAGAGATGGAATAATGATGTATAACAATATGAACATAAACAATAATTCAATGGTTCACTAAATAGCATCAACTACAAAGAGTAATCAACACCGGGAAAGTTTCCCCTATGAACTATGCAAGATTCAACCCAATTGTTATAGCAATATGGAGATGGTGATGAGGGTGCTGTTGGTGATAATGATCGAGATGATGATGATCCCGATGAAAACCATTTAATGGTGGTGTTGATGGCGACAATCTCCCCTCTCTAGGAAGGAATTTCCCCAGCAGAAATCTGTCTACCGGAGAGATCTTTCTCTTAGTGTTTTCCGCCCTGCAAAGGCGGCAAAATCTTTCTGTGGTCGTGCCCCGAGTCTTAGGGTATCGGGAGGATAATATACGCCAGAGGGGAGTGCCAGGGGTGGACCAGGGTGGCCACACCACCTGGTGGCACTGAAGGAAATATGCCCTAGAGGCAATCATAGAGATGATTGTATTTCATGTGTATCCATGAGTTATTATAATGTTCCTTGAATATCCATATACCAGGCAACTTGTATTGATTGGCAATTATGTGAATTGTTTGTGAAACTCTTTACTTGTATGGTTATCTAATAATTGTCCCTAGTCGGAGTTCATGCGAGGACACACGTGAATATTAGACTAGCACATCGATTGGTTAATGACTATGTTTCGCAAGTCATTGACCTGGAGATGTCAAACCAATGATGTGGACACATGTTATGAACATGGGGTTGGACTGACCCAACATGAGACTAGCAATAATACTTGCAGCTCTCTCTACACATCGTGTACGTTTTGTCCTTAGACCTGAGATTGTCGCATGTACTTGAGATGTGGATCGACCTACTTTGGGGCTATCAAACACTACTCCGTAACTGGGTAGTTATAAAGGTAGCTTTCGAGTTTGTCCTGATACATGCTGCAAGGCATCGGTCAATCAAGATGGGATTTGCCCCTCTCTACTTGAGAGAGATATCTCTGGGCCCCTCGAGTGATCGGATCCAGAAATGCATGGCCGTGCTACATATGGTTAAGAGTTAACCTAGTAAAGGGATTCTGAATCACAGTATCGAGAAAGAGAGGTCAGCTTAGAGCTAGACCAAATATCGTGAGGCAAAGGGAAAGACATGTACTCAACCTTGTGATGGTTCGTCCGAATGATCTTTATATGCGTTTAGGAGTTGGCACGTCTTGCTAGAGGCCGCTACCAACTATTGACGGAGTAAGTGTACTCGCGTCATGTCTATACGTGTATGAACCTATAGGGTCACACACTTTAGGGGCTGGAAGCCTAATGAGGATTGGATCCGAATTAGACCAGGCTTAGGCTGCTAATGGGCTGCTAATGTAGAAGCCCACCAGGGATGCCTATATAAGAGGGAGTGAGGCGAGCTGAAAAGAAGAGAGCATTCCACCCAGCCGCCACTCCCCTTCCGCCTGTGTTGCACGCGCAGATCTAGCAGTCTGGCGTGTGACGGCTTCCACTCCGGACGTGTGGATACCTCGGAGGTGCTGCATCTGTAGCACTTGGATGAGCCCCGCAAAGGGGAGCTGCTCGTGGGACGAGGACGAGGAGGAGACGTAGAACATCTACACTGCCGCAACGTGCTTCATCGAGTTCCGCACCTGCGCGTCTAGCGGTAATCCCGTGATCTATGGCAATAGTATTCCTGGTTGACGCGGTAGAAATTTTTTGATTTTACGCTAGTGTAGCCTACCCGTAACCCTTCAGGCACGGCCTAGGCTGGCCCGCACCAGGGGGTGGTGTGGGCCCCCTGTGGCCCATCTCCAGCCCCCCTTCTGTCTTCCTTCGTCTTCTGGAAAAATAGGATTTTCCGTACATTTTCCCGGAATTTCTGATCTTCGTGAATGTTGCCTCCAAATAGCACCTTTTCCATCAGAATCCTGAATGCAGCGGTCCATGCTCCAAAAGTCATCAACCATGCAAAAACAGATGAAATAACATAAATATCACCTCTCAATACGAAATATATCAATGAATAACAGTGAATTATGACATAGAATAGTGATGCAAAATGGACGTATCAACTCCCCCCAAGCTTACACTTCGCTTGTACCCAAGCGAAACTGAACTCAATAAACATGACCTCAGGTTTATGGAGTGAAGAGTCGATAAAAGAATACGGACAAGAAACATCACATTCATCAATACATAGATCATAATAGAAGACAACTCATTATTATATAACTCAACTTGCAATAAGCAAAGGAAACACAATAAAGATACATAAAGTGAATCATAATTGGTAATGGCAAACTTAGCTCTTGGTCAAAGAATAGTTGATAATTTGCTAGAGTTCACAAATAATTGGTTTTCAATGATAGCTTTCAAAGTAGTAAACATCAAGATAAGAGAAATGTGCAAAACAAGGAACATAAGAAACATGATTGAATAAATCATCATATGAATGAATGAAACACAAAAACTCAAAATACTTGCTGAGGTAGAAGGGAGTAGGTTTACTAACTCAACTAAAAAGTAAAAAGAAAGGCCCTTCGCAGAGGGAAGCAGGGATTGCAAGTCTCATAAAGAGCTCTAAAAAATTATGGTACTTATTAGCTTTCAGCTCTCATTGCCCATATCATAGGAATCTTTAGGTGATTAAGGATAAAGTGACACAACTAAGAGGATATGCTTGACAAGTTATAAATTGAAGTCCCATGCCCCTTACTTATGAGTACCGAACCTCATGCTACTAAACTTCAGTCACGAGTAAGCTCTTGTCATTGTAAATACACGTGTATTATTGGGAACCGCCAACGGGGGTACCCCTTGCACATGACACAGGAGCTATCCCATAATCAAAATGACAAGGCAAGCAGACAGGGAGCATCTCAACGATCTTTTTATTTGCTATTTTCATAGATTTTATTGAGGATGCTTCATAGAATGCTCACTATAGTTATGCTACAAGGTTTCACCATGATTAGGCATGTCTTAGGCTAGCGGCCCAGGCGTTTTTCAAACACACATATAAACTCCATAATCTTACAAGTTCCACTTTTATTTGACATGCTAAAGAACATGATATCAATTGGGTAAAAAGTACCAATGATGTTGAAAGCGTCCCCCATGATACATGGTTCTGCTAACTTCAACTCATAAAGCGCAAGCATATACGCAACAAAGAAGGACCCAATGGTGCAAGTTTATTAAATGCAAGAAAGTAAAGTGTACCATCAAGTTCGTGAGAGATTTAATCACTAATTTTCACATAACAATTTTAATTTGGGAGGTAGACAAAACAAGAATTTATTTCGAATAGCAATAATGCTACTAGGTAGGTATGGTGGACACAAATGGCATGGTTTTTGGCTTAAGGAAGTGGATGCACGAGAAGAGTTCCCTCTCAGTACAGGTTTTTGGCTAGCAAGGCTGGGTAGCAAGTATAAGAGTTGAAGGAAACAAACAAACATACAAGTGATAAAAGAAAATCATGCAATCTTCCTTGGAAGCACAAAAGGTCTTAACTAGAGAATACTAGGCTTATGAGCAAATCAAGAAAGAAAGATGATGAAATTATTTTTCTTTAGAGTAATTTTATCTTTTTCATTCAACTCTCAAAAAGCTACTGACCAAGCCAGGTTTGCCAAAACTAACTAAATTAACTAAATGATCCCAAAGTGATACCAATACTAACTACAAGATCAATCATATAACCACGAATGGAAAACTAATATAAGCTATGCAAAAGATTAAATGATAGAACTTCTCATTAATATTCCATAACGGCAACTCACACCAAGGGATACATATCTAACGAGAGAGGGGACACTTCCATAATGCAAACCATCCTACATAATAACTTCTCTATTCATGATATGACTCTACAAATAAGGCAAACAGATAGAAGATAGTGATGTGATACCGCGACACTCCCCCAAGCTTGGAACAAACCAAGGGGATGCCAAACCTGATGACGAATTACTCCTTTGGTGGTGGTGGTAATATTTTCTTAGTTGACGTGAGGAAATCGTCTAGCATCTTGCGAAGCCTATTGTTCTCCCATTGAAGTATGTCCACCTTCCTCTGCAAGTCTTGGTACTTATCGCAAAACTCCTTAGTGACTTGTAGGGCTTCCGTTGATGCATGGCAAGAGACTAAAGGTACCAGCCCCTGCTTGGGATCTTGGAGATCCTCCTCCATAGGATCCTTCCCTTTATCCTTGGCGGGCACCATTGTGCTTCTAAACCTTCAAAGAGTATGTCCTGGCAGAAACATATAGAAATAAAAACAGGACGAAAACACGATATACGAACGTCGAGGGATCCAGGGGATTATATATCACGAAGATTCACAACAAAAGGCAGTTACTAGGAGAAAACGAGTCGGAGGCGGAGTCCGGAGTGGCCACACCACCTAGTGGTGTGGCCAGGGGTGGGCCCGCGCCAGGGGTGGTGTGAGCCACCCTGGCTTCGTTTTCGTCCCCCTTTCGCTTCGTACCATTCCATACTGACGAAGAACTGCAAAAATATAGTTGGATAGTGTTTTCGCGGAACTTTTCTTACCAGAACTGTTACCTATTTGAAAGAGGACACTGTAGGTCTCTGAATTTGGTCCTTGATAAATTTTTCCGGAGTTATAACTTGAAAGGCATCAACATCTTCATTGTAAGAATCCCCGGCAATACAGTGTTTGAGTCGCTGCCCATTCACTACTTATGTAGTATTATCTTTTAAAGAAGAAAATTTTATTGCTCCTGAACAGTATACTTCTTCAATAATGAAAGGTCCTTCCCATTTTGACAGTAGCTTTCCTGCAAAAAATCTGAGACGAGACCTATACAATAGAACTTTCACACCAACATGAAATTCTCTCTTAACTATTCGCTTGTCATGCTATCTTTTAAATTTTTCCTTAAAGAGCCTAGCATTTTCATAGGCTTCACTCCTCCATTCATCTAAAGAACTTAAGTCAAATAACCTTTTTCGCACCAGCGAGCTTACAATCTCTATTTAGTTCTTTAACTTCCCAGTAAGCTTTATGTTCTAATTCTAAAGGTAGGTGACAAGCTTTCCGTAAACCATTTTATAAGGGGACATCCCCATAGGATTTTTGTAGGCAGTTCTATAAGCCCACAAAGCATCATTCAACTTTTTAGCCCAGTTTTTTCTAGATCTATTAACAGTCTTTTGTAAGATGGATTTAATTTCTCTATTTGATAACTCTACTTGCCCGCTAGTTTGGGGGTGATAAGCTGAAGCAATTCTATGATTAACATCATATTTAGCAAGGGTCTTTCTAAAACCACCATGAATGAAATGAGAACCCCAATCAGTCATGAGATACCTAGGCACTCCAAACCTAGGAAAGATAACATCTTTAAGCATTTTTAGAGAGGTTTCCCCGTCAGCACTCTTCGTAGGGATGGCTTATACCCACTTAGTAACATAATCAACGACAACAAGAATATGAGTATAACCTTTCGAGGGAGGGAAAGGACCCATAAAGTCAAATCCCTAGAAATCAAAGGGTTCAATAACTAGAGAGTAGTTCATAGGCATTTCATTACGTCTAGAAATATTACCAACACGCTGACATTCATCACAAGATAAAACAAATTTTCTTGCATCTTTAAAAAGGGTAGGCCAGTAAAAACTTGATCGTAGCACCTTTTGTGCAGTTCTATCTCCTGCATAATCTCCTCCGTAAGCACTACCATGACATTTACGCAATATCTCATTTTGTTCATATTCTGCAACACATCTTCGCATAATACCATCCACTCCTTCTTTGTATAAGTGTGGGTCATCCCAAAAATAATGCCTCAAATCATAGAAGAACTTCCTTCTTTGCTGAGCTGTAAAAGTTGGAGGCAAATACTTGGAGACAATAAAGTTAGCATAATCAGCGTACCAAGGGCTCCCTCGCGAGCTTACCCCTACCTCGGCTAACTGCTCATTTGGGAAACTATCATTAACAGCCATAGGGTCAAAAGAGATGTTTTCCAATCGAGATAAATTATCAGCTACAGGGTTTTCAGCACCTTTCCTATCTACTAAATGTAGATCAAACTCTTGTAAAAGTAGCACCCATATAATAAGCCTAGGCTTAGCGTCCTTCTTTGTCATAAGGTATTTAATAGCAGCATGATCAGTATGAATGGTGACTTTTGGGTCTACAATATAGGGTCTAAACTTATCACAAGCAACAAAGACAGCTAGAAATTCCATTTCAGTAGTAGCATAATTCCTTTGAGCAACATCTAAAGTCTTACTAGCATAATGAATAACATTTAACTTTTTATCAATTCGTTGCCCAAGGATAGCACCTACAACGAAATCACTAGCATCACACATTATTTCAAAGGGTAAACTCCAATCAGGTGGTTGAACAATAGGGGTTGTAGTTAAAGCCTTCTTAAGAGTTTCAAAAGCTCCCTTACAATCATCATCAAAAATGAAGGGTACATCCTTTTGAAGAAGATTAGTGAGGGGTTTTGAAATCCTAGAAAAATCTTTAATAAACCTTCTATAGAAACCAGCATGACCAAGGATACTACGAATACCTTTGATGTCTCTTGGGCATGGCATCTTCTCAATTGCCTCAACCTTAGCTCTATCAACTTCTATGCCTCTTTCAGAAACTTTTTATGCCCAAGGACAATCCCTTCATTAACCATGAAGTGGCATTTCTCCCAATTAAGAACAAGATTAGTTTCTTCACATCTCTGCAAAACTTTATCAAGGTTGTGCAGCCAATTATCAAAAGAAGTTCCATAGACAGAAAAGTCATCCATGAACACTTCTACAATTTCCTCACAAAAACCATGAAAAATGGCAGACATGCATCTTTGGAAAGTAGCAGGAGCATTACATAAACCAAAAGGCATAAGTCTATAAGCATAAATTCCGTAAGGGCAAGTAAAAGTAGTTTCTTCTTGATCTTGTTGTTTAACTCAATTTGAGAGAAACCAGAATAACCATCAAGAAAACAAAAATGGGTCTTTTTAGACAATATTTCCAACATTTGATCAATAAAAGGAAGCGGGTAGTGATCTTTCTTAGTAACTTTATTGACTTTTCTAAAATCAATGCACATCCTATAGCCCACCACTATTCTTTGAGGAATAACCTCATCATTATCAATAGGAACAATGGTAATACCTCCCTTTTTAAGAACACAATCAACAGGACTAACCCATTCACTATCAGCAATAGGGTAAATAATACTAGCATCAATGATTTTCAATACCTCATTCCTTACCACTTCCTTCATTTTAGGATTTAAACGTCGTTGGTGCCCTACTACTGGCTTTGCATATGGTTCTATGTTGATAGAATGCTGGCATATAGTAGGTGAAATCCCTTTTAAATCATCCACAGTATAGCCCATAGCTCCTCGGTGTTTCTTTAAAACCTCCAATAACCTTTCTTCTTCCTTTCCTGAAAGTTTGGAGCTAATAATAACAGGATATATCTTTTTATCATCAATTTAAGCATATTTAAGATCATCAGGGAGAGGTTTTATATCGAAGACCGGATCCTTTTTAGGTGGCAATGTGGTACCCAAGTCTTCTATAGGCAAGTTATGCTTAAGCATCTTAGGATGATCACGGAGAATCTTGTCAATCTCATTCCTTTATTCCATGAAGATTTCATTTTCATGATCTTCCATAAATTGCTGCAAAGCATTGTTAGGAGCAAGAGAAATAGAAGCAAGTTGTTCAACTCTAAAATCCTCATTATGGGTTTTCTCTTCACAAGGTTGTTTAGCGAATTTCGAGAAATTAAACTCATAAGATTCCCCATCAAACTTAGTCAAGATTTTCTCCCTTTTGCAATCTATAATAGCTCCACAAGTACTCAAAAAAGGTCTACCAAAAATAATCGGATAAGTTTTACTAGCAGTTGAACCAAGTACTAGAAAATTAGCAGGGTGCTTAATCTTACCACAAAGAACTTCCACGTCTCGTACAATACCAATTGAAGAGATGGTCTCTCTATTAGCAAGGTGAATAACCACATCAATCTCTTCCAATTCACAGGGACTGATTTCATGCATAATTTCTCTATAAAGCTCATAAGGAATAGCACTAGAACTTGCACCAATATCACATATACCATAATAGCAATGATCACCAATTATAACAGAAAGCATAGGGACACTAGCTTTTTTAGTTCTATTAGGATGTGAAACAATGTTAGAAGCATCCTCACAAAAGACTATGTGTCCATCTTCTATGCTTTTAGTGACAAGGTCTTTCACAATTGCTACCACAGGTTCAACGTTTATTTGTTCATCAGGTTTTACAGTTCTCTTTTCACTTTTGGTGATTACATTAGTTATCATAGGATAATCCTTTACCTTATCTGGGAAGGGAATCTTCTCAATATAAGGTTCAGGTAAGATGGGATCAATAGTGCAATACTCAGCACTCCCAATAGGAACACAGTCAACAATATCTTTATAAGGTTCACGGTACTTGTTCCATCCCCTTTTTGGAATTTCAATATAAGAAGCAAAAGCCCTAAAGCAATTCGTAATAACTTGTAAATCAAGACCATAAGGATTTTTCATATTTTGAAAATCATCAGTTCCCATAAAAGATTCAATGCATTCATAATCATAATTTATACCTGACTTCCTATTCTCCCAAGCTTCAGCAGAATCTTGAATATGGTCCAGAAGATCCCATTTAGCTTTTTCTTCCATGCGAGTGAATGATCCAGCACAAGAAGCATCCAATAAATCCTTATCATGTAGAGGGAGCCTTGCATAAAAGTTATTAATAATAATATTGTTGGAGAGATCATGAATGGGACATTTGAGCATTAGTAACTTCAATCTCCCCTAAGCTTGAGTTGTACTCTCTCCATCAAGAGGCCAAAAGTTGTATATTTGATTCCAATCTTTATGAATCTCACTAGGAGGATAGAACTTTGAATAAAAGAGAGGTACTATTTCCTCCCATTCAAGAGCTTGACCATTCTTTAGCAGCTTATACCATTCCTCAGCTCTTCCTTTCAGTGATAATGAGAATAACTTCTTCTTAACTTGATCTGTAGTAATACCTGCACACTTGAACAACCCGCATAACTCGTCTATAAAGAGTAAATGACCACCATGATGGACAGTTCCATCCCCAACATAATAGTTATCCATAACACGATCAATAATCCTTGTAGGTATTTTGAAAGCATCATTCTCACCAGGTGCTGGCTTATCTACTACCTTAGCAGTGGTAGTAGCATTACCAAATAAGAAACTCAGCGAATTATCCATAACAAAAATAAAGCAACTAAAAGAAGTAAACAATACTCATAGTAGAAGTTTCCTTTACCAGTTCCACTCTCCAATAGCGCTTCACTCCCCGGCAACGGCGCCATAAAATAGTCTTGATGACCCACAAGTATAGGGGGTGTATCGCAGTATTTTCGATAAGTAAGAGTGTCAAACCCAACAAGGAGCAGAAGGTGCTGGCTAGTGGTATGGATTAGGAATTCTCTACAAATACTTAGCAAACGGATTTTTAGGGTTTTTTGATAAAGCAAGTAAACAAAGTACGAGTAAAAAAAAGACAATAAGAATAAATGCAGCAAGTGGCCCAATCCTTTATGCAGCAAAGGACAAGCCAGTTGTATTACTTAAGATGACCAAACGTTATCGAGGACACATGGGAAGACTGTCAAGTGCTTTCGCTTCATATAGTTGATTAATCTTCTTTAGCTTGCTAAGTGTTGTGTGAGTGAACCTATGCTAATGTACCGAGCTTCCTAGGACTAATACATAATTGTGATTATACCTCTTGCAAACATCCATAAGTACAAGAAAGTACTTAAGGTAGAAACCTAACCACAGCTTTAAACTCTAAGACCCTTATGTCCCTTGTGCAATGGTTTCCTAACGGGGGTTCAGGTTTCTGTCACTCCGGCAACCCCTACGATTAGTAGACAAATACACAATGCATTCCCCTAGGACCATATAGGTGAAGTGTCATGTAGTCAACGTTCACATGACACCACTAGAAGAAGTACACCACAACTTAAATATCAAACTATTGAATCTTTCTAAACACAACTCCACTACTAACAACATGACTTCTCCCATGTCCTCAAGAACAAAACAAACTACTCACAAGGCATCATATGGATCATGATCAGAGATGGAATAATGATGTATAACAATCTGAACATAAACAATAATTGAATGGTTCACTCAATAGCATCAACAACAAAGAGTAATCAACACCGGGAAAGTTTCCCCTATGAACTATGCAAGATTCAACCAAACTGTTACAGCAATATAGAGATGGTAATGAGGGTGCTGATGGTGATGATGATGATGATCCCAATGAAGTCCAGCTTGATGGTGGTGTTGATGGCGATGATCTCCCCTCTCCGGGAAGGAATTTCCCCGGCAGAAATCTATCTGCCGGAGAGATCTTTCTCTCTCGGTGTTTTCCGCCCCGTAGAGGCGACGGAATCTTTCGGTGGTCACTCCCCGAGTCTTAGGGTTTCGGGAGGATAATATACGCCAGAGGGGAGTGTCAAGGGTGGACCAGGGCGGCCACACCACCTGGTGGCGCGGCCTAGGCTGGCCCGCGCCAGGGGTTTGTGTGGGCCCCCTGTGGCCCATCTCCAGCCCCCCTTCTGGCTTCCTTCGTCTTCTGGAAAAATAGGATTTTCCGTATATTTTACCGGATTTTCTGATCTTCGCGAATTTCGCCTCCAAACAACACTTTTCCATCAGAATCCTGACTGCAGCGGTCCATGCTCCAAAAGTCATCAACCATGCAAAAACAGATAAAATAACATAATTATCACCTCTCAATACGAAATATGTCAATCACTACAAGAAATGTGCTCACTAGTGACCTTTTCTTAACGACCATGCATTTTTTGGTCATAGATCTATGACCATTATGAACCATCTGGTCATAGAGAGTTTGGGAGGGTCCAAAGCTTGAAAAATAACGACCAATTTAGCCAAAAAGGTCATAATATCTTAACATGGAATGGTCATAGATGGATAACACAGATTCACAGCCTTGTATCTGGTCGACTATGACCACTTTAGATGGTCATATCATGTAATAACAATATAGGTTCAAGTACAAAGGTTTGAACCCGTGAGCTCTTACTCTATCACTTGCAACTAAACCACTACACCAAGACCACGTTGTTGTAAACACTCCCGACAATTCCTATTTGTATCAGCCTAAATAGTAGTCAAACTCATGAACCTGGATAATTCTTAAAAAACAGGAAACAAGCATTCAAACCCGCGACCTCTAGATTACAACAGAACATCCAAACCAATCCAACAAGGTCACATTGTGGTAATTGCACACCGCACGCAGCTATTTGTATCAGCCGAAATAGAGAAAGTCGTGCACGCTTGATAATTATGCAAAAAGAGGAGCTACTAGCTCTCGAACTCGCGACCTCTACATTGAAACCAAACCACCGAACCACCAGGCTACCACGAGCTTTCTGTCATGTTTCCTGCTGAGCATATTTACTTTTTGATTCACTTGCTGGGCCTGGGCCTCCGTGCGTGGAGGCCTCGGCCTTTTTCTCTGAAATTTTCCCACCAGCTGGGTCGCTGTGAATTCGTGGGCTTTTGTAAATTTGAGCCCACGTAAATGGAGAGAGCTCGATTTCTTTTTCAAAAATTATAGAAATGTAATTTGACTCTCAATTTTGCATATGACTTTGGATCGAGATGATCCCAAAATCAATTATCAATCAAAATTTTCTAGTTTGAGTGTAAATTATAGTAGTACCATTCTGCACCATAATTTTAGTACGTGCATCACAAAATAAAGTGAATCTATCAAAACATGGCCAAATGGAGGGGGTGACCATCCTCGTCTAGGGGTTGAGTCATGCAAAACTTTTAGTGGATCTCTAAAAAAACATCATATTGTGAGTGTAAAAATGATTTTTTGAAAAAATAATAAGCATTAGATCATGTACATTTAGTTCAAACCAGACCCACTTCCTACTAATTCGGCAGACATTTGTCTTTTTAACCAAGAATGGACATAAAGGTTTTAAAATCCCCGGTTGATGAATTGTTCATTTAAGGTAGTCTAGTATTTTTGAAAAATGAGGTGGTAGCATTTTTGAATTTAACATTTGGTGTTGCTTAACAAAACAACCCGTTTTCGGCATTCAAAAAATAGAAAATGCATTTTCTGTGAAACGAAAAGGAAAACTTCCTCCTGCAACATTATTCTCCATCCCAAGATGCACATGCGTGCACAATATGTACACATTATCACAAACTATGCCATGATTCTAGCCATAACATTGGTCGTTTGGCTCGAAATGCATGAAACCTCGAACATGATAGGTCATTTCCGAGAAGGTTTTTTCGAGACACTTGCAATATACCAAGTTTGCTATTTTTCCTTGAAAATATGTCACATAACAAGATACGACGCGAAAGATTTACCTTGTTTGGACCGTTTTTGAATTTATTATGCACGTTTCAAACTATGGTCAAAACAGAGGGCATGAAGGTTCCTAGCTAGGAGAAGAGCCTCGCTAAAATTTCAGTAGATCTCTGATAAAACATCATATTGTGAACCTAAAAATGATTTTTGCAAAAAATCATGAGCTTTAAATCATGTACATCTAATTCAAATCGGACCCGCTTCCTATCGATTCGGCAGACATTTGACTTTTTCACGAGGGGTGGACCGAAAGGTTTGAGATGCCCCGGTTCAGTCATTGTCCATATAACATGGTCTAATATTTTTGAAAAATATGGTGGTGGCATTTTGAAACGCTCATTTGGTGGTTGCTTTACGAAACAGCCCGTTTTTTGCCATTCAAAAAATAGAAAATGCATTTTTTGTGTGACGAAAAGGAAAACTTCCTCCTGCAACATTGTTCTCCATCCCAAGATGCACATGCGTGCACAATATGGGCACATTATCAAAAACTATACCACGATTCTGGCCATAACATTGGTCGTTTGGCCCGAAAGCCATGAAACCTCGAACATGATAGGTCATTTCTGAGATGGTTTTTCCGAGACACTTGCAATATACAAAGTTTGCTATTTTTCCTTGCAAATATGTAACATAACAAGACACGACGCGAAGGATTTACCTAGTTTTGACCGTTTTTTAATATTTTATGCTCGTTTCAAACTATGGTCAAAACGACGGTCATGAAGGTTCTTAGCTAGGGGATGACCCTGGCTAAACTTGCATTGGATCTCTGATAAAATAGCATATTGCGAGTCTAAAAATGATTTTTGCAAAAAATAACGAGCATTAGATCATGTACCTATAGTTCAAATCGGACCCACTTCCTACCGATCCGGCAGACATTTGTCCTTTTCATCAGGGATGGACAAAAAGGTTTTAAAATCCCCGGTTGGGACATAATTCAAGTATATTATTTTGGATTCTAGGCCAGACAAAATGACATAATGCGAAGCTTTTCCCCTTTTTTGATTTTTTTGATTACTTACGTTGTTTTTAAGAGGGGGCAACACAGCCAGCCAATGAGAAGAGAGAGTAAGGATACCATAGATCAGCCCAACTAAGCATACCAACCGTTCAGATGGCCTGCATCCAACCGCCCAAAGTACAACGCCAATTTCTCCTGTCTGCCCGTCCCTCCCATTTTGGACATGAATTTACCAAAATGCCCTAAATTATCATTCTTGCACCACAAATGTTGGAGGTGTACTTTCGTGAAATCATCACACCACCATCCTGATCGTGACCGAGCCACACCCCAAACCCTAACCCCCTCACGCGCGAGACCTCATCTCCCCGACCACGCCGCCTCTCTCCAGATCCCTAACCACGGCGGCGTGGCGCTCTTGATCTTCTCGGATTGCATCGAATCCCCGCACACGTCGAGCTCTCCAGCCCCGCCTCCTTGAAGCAGTCGTGGTGGCACGGTGGGCCTGTTCGCCGGGGCGAGCATGCGTTCGTGCATTGACGCGCGCCGCTCTGTCAAGCGCGCCTTGCCCGCGTCGCGCTCGTGGCCGAGGAAGTCCAATCGAGCTGCTGCACGCGGGCGAAGCTGGGGAGAGTCCATCAGGAGAAGAGGAGACGGCGGTCGAGGAGTGCGGTTTGCTGCTTCCCATGGACCACTAGCATCTCGTCACGCCCTGGTCGCCCCCACTTCCTCGCTATCTGTGAGTTGCGGTTGTCTTTCCGCACACTCATGGTACGTGTGTTTGTATCCGTGCCCCTTTACCTCTCTTTTCAGCTGGTGAATCATGGGCTAGCACGTGAATTGGTAGGATCTAGGTAGTAGATTTTTATCAAGTTTCTTAGATCTATGCTGCTGTTCCGTTACAACGATTTCTAGAGCCCCAATGCAGTTAAATGCATTTGAACACAAATATAGATGAATATTGTTAGCCTCTTTTCAGTATTTCCCATTATCGTATTTGCCAAAGATTGGAATTAACACTTCTGAAGATAAGATGCACCGATAAATCTCTATTGTGTTCATGTGCTGTTTCATATTCTGCAAGTATCTATTGTCAAAAAACTGTTACATTCTACTGATCATGCATTAGAACTGTTTGGTTGTATATGCCCTAGGCCGAGCGCACATTCCTTAGCAGTTGGGAAAGCCTATTTGGTGATACAGATCTACGCACATTCCTCCATTTTCACCTGTTTCCTTTACCTAGTCATTCAACCATGGTTGTGTTTCTAGTTTGATTACATTACCATGTTAGACATCGACAAATTGGTGTTGTGTGGGACTCGGTTCTCAACAAAAACCATAGTGTCTGAGCCCTGTTCTCCTCAGGATATCTTTGTGATAGGAAATTTCTCTTGGATTGCTGCTAGATAATATCGTGATTACATTTTTTTGATGGTGTAGATGGACTACATGAAGGATGCAAAACCATTGCTGAAGAAGTTGGAGAGGAACAGGATAGTCCTAAAGAGAGCTGCGTTTTATATGTCTTACACATTATATTATGAGAAAGGTAGGAGGTTTTAGGATGCAGAGAAGATGTACCGCGTGGGCATCTAGATGTAAGCTCTTGCACACAATGTCTTGGAGGATACCATCACGTGGTAGGAAAAAGCATATTGCTGGTAGTTCATTTTGTCTAGATTGCATAATAGTTTGTATGTTCCAGATTTTCTTTAAATATCAATCTTTATTATAATCTAGTCAAACTGAGACACCAGAGGAGAGTCAATCAAGCTTTATATTTGTGTTTGTTATTTCTAGTCATTCCTAAATGAACTTGAACAATAGATGTGTGGTTTGGCTTTTTGCCTTGCAGGGTCTCCTGGAGTTAAATATGTCTTGTTTATTGTTCTCTTCTGTTGTGTTTAAATTATACAGGATACTGGTGCTTGCATGCCATTGTTTCTACTTCATGTTGTTGTTTGTAGTTGATTTCTCTATGGTTCTTTTTTACCAAAGTAACCTAGTGCTATATGAAAATCTGTCTAACGTCGATCTCTTGTGAGTGCCTTTCAGATCTAATTAGAAGTATGGATCTGGATGCAAAGCATGGGTCCTGTAGAGCACCCTGAGTTATGCCAATGATTTAGAACAACTAACCTTATGTTGTGCCAATGGATATGGTAGACATCATTTTGTTTCCCACTAAAGGAACCTTTACATGGGCACTACATTGTCTTAAGACCATGTTATCATCCATGCTGCCTTTCAAGCTACTGCAGTAGCTTTGTTAGTTACTCCCTGATAATTCTAGAATCTCATCATCCATTCTAAATTTGCCTTGCTGTGACCTGTAG
The DNA here is from genome assembly GCA_910589775.1 of Avena eriantha. NCBI lineage: Eukaryota > Viridiplantae > Streptophyta > Magnoliopsida > Poales > Poaceae > Avena > Avena eriantha. The sequence continues at coordinate 388,859,096 of OU342744.1, read as the reverse complement.
AGAACTAATTACAGAATATTAAATGGTTGTGGCGGTAGCAGTAGGTCTGCATCTACATGCTTATTGCTATTGATTAATTACTTTAGAAATTTTAGAAACACTGCCTTGCATGGAAATTCCACTTATGCTAGCTGTACTCTGTTTATTTCTAGGCGTAGGAGCTGACAACACTTGCAACCTGTGCTAGCTGTAGCTCCTTGCTTGCCTCCTAATACACTCGTGTCTCCAATCTATTTCAGAAATCAAAGTAAGACCTGGCAATAATGGAACATGGGACAGCAGGTGCGAGAGAAAAAACAATTCATTCCGCAATGGTGGTATCTTCCTGACCATTTCATTGTTGCTTTTTGTTCAAAACACAATGTGCTTGCTTCTGTATCACTTGATGCTTGCTCTCTCATCGCTTGATATATTGGATAGGTGCTTTGATGTGTGTTTGGAACTGTAATATCGGCCTATCCTTGCCTGCTAGCTACTTGTGTGTGACTTGCTTGCTATGTATCTGAGTTGGTTGTGTGTGTGCTTGCACGCATCAAAGTGCAAGTGCTTTTCTTGTTATACCTGCATTCTGATTAGAATTGTTGCCGTCTTCAGATAATATGTTTCCTTCACGTGGAGTTAAACTGAGGTCTATGTGTACTATGGTCGACGACGTGCGAGGAAAGCAGGAGCACGACGGCTAGGCCAGAAGTGTTATGTAGGCCGGCGACGCTATAGACAAGCAGGAGTATATAGGCTAGTGGCTAGCATGCTGTTGATGGATACTAGCACTATATATGATTGTGATCATATGTCTTCTATATTGATATAGAAAATGAGACCAGCTGGGACTACCGTGAATTGTATCTGTATTATACTGTGATTGCCATTCTATCTCTGTTATTCTGACTATTATTGATTCTGAATGTTATTTGAAGTATTATAGTGTTGTCCGTATGTTCTAATTTAAATACTGGTTATTTATTTATTGGCAAATTGACAACTAGGGCCCACTTTCTATAAACTGACAATTGGGACCATCGTATAAGATAGAAAGGAATGTCAAAAATTGATCCCAAAAGGCCACGACCCAAAATAAAAAGGCTGAAATGGGCTTACCCAAGAAGCAAGTCAAAAATTATAGGAAAAACAAATTTCAATAGGCTGAATTATTGGGTTCAGCCCATGTAAAGAACTTAACTAGACTGGGCTGAATTTGATCAACGACCATATGATTTGGTCATGGATTTGCCACGAAGGATCGGCCACATAGGATCTTACGTGGATAGGTTAGATAGGCCGTGACCATTTTTTGGGTCATAGCTCCCATGACCATCTATTTTGGTCATAGCTATCCATGACCAATTTAAAAAAATGGTCGTTAGCTGTCTATCGTGACGCTCGCTATGTGACCTACTAGTTGTGGTCATAGAAAGGTCATAGATGGATTACTATGACCTTTCTATGACCAATATTTTGGGTCACTAGTTAGCACATTCCTTGTAGTGAATGAATAACAGTGAATTATGACATAGAATAGTGATGCAAAATGGACGTATCACATGTTCGTCAGGATTTTGTTCACGCTTTAGGCATGGTATTTATATGGTAGAGCGCAGCTGATGCGGTTGCCAGGCCATCATATTAGATATGTAGGTCTTATCTTTGTGATGCAGTAGCAACATCCATATATGTTCTCAGAGTGTATGCGATCTCGGCAGCCAAGGAGATGTTATCTTTAGACTATGTTGGTATAAGGTGCATAATGCTTGGAGTCGCCCAGTATTCGTCTGCTGTCTAAATGGAGTCGATATCATGGAGGTAGTGAACACAGTGGTCAAAGCTCCACATTTTCTTTTTTATAGGGTGTGCGAGGAGAGCTCCCTATGGGAGTAGTCCCCGAGTCTCTAGTCAAATCATAGATTCGGGTAGAGACTAAAATTGTTTGTTTATGTAGTGTGCGGTTGTAGTCAACAAATTTTTTTTTTAAATGATAGTACTGACCCGAAAGTGCATAAGGTCAGCATTTCTTTATAGCTTTAGGTAACTATCAGTCGACTCCGCGGATGTAGGCCACGCATGTGTTTGTATCGAGTGCACGACCAGCGCTCCCGATGGAAGTATCTGCCGAGTCTCTAGTCCAACCGTAGATTCGGGTAGAGGCTCAAAGCTAATAATCAAAAATTGCTTCAGTCGAAGTCAACAACATAGTTAGGTGATTGTACTAACTCAGAAGTACATCAGGCTAGTATTTCCATTAGGTGCGCTACCAGCGCTCCCTATGAGAGTATCGTGCAATAATATGATAGGATAATTGTTGCCGAGCATAGGCTCACCTTATAGTGGCACCCGTGGAAATACTCGAGTCAGTAGATGCACTCGTAAGAGCACACAGGTTTTTCACCGAATCCTGGTGGAGGATTTGATGATTAAAATGGGTAAATAACGTCAAGGATGAAGCTCGGTGCGCTCAAGCGTCAGGCTGAGCAGCCGACGAGATGAGATAGCACGGAATCACCGTTAAAGCTGACTAGATTTGATAACATGATGCACAAAAATAAAAGTTTGGCAGTGGTTTCCTTGATTCTCATGTGAGGTGGTGTTACTGCATCGATGATGCGTTCCTCGTGCCTCCACGTGTTCGGGTGGATGCGCACCACACATCTTTGGAGTCCATCCGTCGACAATGATTTATCCCCTATTACTATAAGAAAATGGGGCGACACAGTATAAATCCCCTTCTCCTTATTTCCTTTGCCATCTTCTTCTTCCTGCTCCCCACCATAGCCAACACCTTTGCCACACTAGACGTGCTCAAAGTTTTTCCAAGAAGCTTCCTTCACGCCACATTGGTGAAACCCAAGATTGTTGCGGGTTCTATCTTTAGTATTGCCGCTGCCTCAAAGAAGGGCACCAGTGCTCTCGGGACAAGGAGAACTAATGGAGGCATGCGTCGGTACACCTGCAAAGCCAGCGACCTCCTCCCACTGAAGCAATCCAGGAAGCTACCTACCGAAGTGTAATATCGCCTCCCCTGAGATGAGATAATCCCTAATCCCCTACTTGGGTTAGGGTCATGTTCGTTTCCTTCATCCTTCAAGGTTTGTATCTTCCGGCCCACTAATTTCTTTGTGGGTTGCTCTTTCTCTATGGCATTAAGCTTCATCAGCTGATGCCAAATTCTATCTTGCACATCGCGTGCTTTATCACTCTATGCAACTGTTGGTTGGGCATTGAGCCCCACTAGGGTCTCTAGAAGAAACTGTATTCAATGAAGAGGAAGTTGGGGAACCAGGGACCCTATCCTGTTGGAGGATGCAACATCTCCATTCAAGGAGATGTTGAGTACTTTGCCTTCAAAATCATAGACTCCATCCAGGGATGGAGGAATAAGGGGTTTTACATCCGTGATGAACCGGTTGACAGCCAAAAGTTTGTGCTACTAGATTTTGTCACAAATGCACCGATGAAGAAGAACCATTCTTGTAAGAACATGGTGATACGAGCCGAGGAAGATGAGGTTGAATCCCTCTATGCTTAGGTGAATGATATCTATAATATCCCTGGTAAAGAGGTGTCTGGGGTTCAGATCATCCGGACCATCCAGCACTACATTCAGCCACTCCAAGACAGGGTCCATCCTATGTGGAAGTACACAGGCCCGTCGGACCTGACATGGACCCTAGTGGAGAACTGGTTAATCGCTGAGCCTGAGAAGAAGGTGAAGAACCTCACTACTTTTACCTCGGACAAAAAGCTCCTAAAAGACTCGCCAGTAGCTCCATGTAGTGTGAGCAACAAAGTGCCCATGGTAAGAGTCGAATCATTTGTTGTTTCTGTTACTTATCGATTTTAGTCTTGTAGTGTAAAATGTCCGATTCCGTCTTTGGTTACAGAACCATGTGAATTTTGTGTCTCATCCACCTTTACTCCAAGAATTTGAGGTGCTAGAGGGTGATGAATTGGTTGAGTCACACTCAACTATCCCGACTGCTCATTCGTAGCAGGAGATGAGCGATGATGCTATGAGTGCATATTTTCATCATGTTTTATATTATTATTTTGCATTATAGATGTAGGATCTTGGTATTTTAGGCATTTGCACGCATGTTTTATGTCTGTTTTCACCAGAATTAGGACAACTGATGGATACAATGGACACAATCCTTGGAGAAGTTATACTAGGGAGAAAAGGAGTCAAAAACAACGTAACTCGCTTATTTGGGAAATATCAATAATACCAGAAGAAAACCCGAAGCGATCAAGGCTTACAGACGGTTCAACGACCAACTGTATGAAGGGAATACTTTTTCCGGCCATATAGTTCCGGTCGTATAGTTGGCGCCACCACCGCCTCCTCAAATAGTTTCACCCCGTGCAACTAGATCAGAGAGACGACATAAAGAACACCCAGAAATCGCTGAAAACCTCAACTCCGGAAGGATTCTGGAGGGGGAACTGGCCCAAAGGATCCATCTTCGCCCTACGTAGATCTGGGAGGCCAAGGCATTAATCTTCACCTTCATCAACCGCTGCAACATCATCATCTCCATCCAGCCCATATTTACCCATCTAGATCTTTTTGTAATTTCTGTACTCGTTGTGGATTTATACAAGAACTATTAATTAACAATTGATTCCATTACCATTAGTATGATGTTGATTGCCTCCATGTCTAAGTTCTTGGGGAGATGAAGAAACTCTAGCATATGGTTGAGATAAGATAGAGATTATTATGTTATACATCATTATGTGTATGCGTTAATTGTCTTCATCTTGATGTTGGGAGTTGTGCACTTCCTTAATATTTGCCTCATGTGGGGACTCAATGAAGGGGATTACTTGTTAGTAGACGAAGGGATGATAGCACTTACTGTGACTATAAAGTTGTTGTCATTCTTTACGTACTAACTTGGGGAATCAAGGAGAACTCATAAATCCATGTCCATGCCATGGGAGGAATCCCTTAATAGCGGGATAATACGATTGATGTCGTTTATCTGTCGGTTGCGGTTATGAAGGATGATGTGAGCAGTGGTTACTTCCTATTTGTCTATATATGGAGCTCCTCCCACATACATACATATCATGAGAATATTTGTTATAATAATCTTGATTGCTTAGTCTAAATTGCTAGTGGTGTATCCACCACTCCCTCAGAACGCCTTTTTCCCTATTGCAGTTCTAAGTTCTTCTACACACGTGATTCTTACTTTCTACATTAAGTTCTACTTTACTTTACTTGCTTAGTTCAATGAAAAACTCAAAAAAACTCTACTATTCTTGCATCTTAAATTTATTCCTTAAGTACTTCGTTTAGTTTTAGTTAAAAGCATTTTAGTCTTTTGCCTACTGCTCCCTCTAGGATCGATATCTTTATTTTGAAACTAGCTACAAACGATCTATGCACTTGCAGTCATCAAGCTATTTTCTAGCACCGTTGCTGGGGAGCTTAGCGCTATAAGTCACTTTACTTTTAGTTATTTACTTTCGTTGTACTAAACTTTAATTTAAGTTGCAGGACCACAACAATGGACAACACTCAGCATATAATCCAGCTTGAGTTAGTAAGGAAAATGGGTTCGCCCATGGACGCTTTTATAAGTGTTAATAAAAGCATAAATCCTGATGGAACTGAGATCCACCCTTTATTATTTGACCTACTGCACTCTAAGAAATTTGGAGGAACCAATGAAGAGAGTCCATATGGACACTTAGAATTCTTTGAAGACACTCTCAGTTCCTTTATATTCGATGATTGTGATCTTGATATGGTTAAAGCCCAGTTGTTTATACAAACTCTCTCTAAATGTTTGCGACTAGTATAGATCTTTTTATGCAGAAGCACCAAGGACTTGGACGGAACTAACAACCAAGTTCCTATCAAAATATTACTCAGAAAGCAAATCTCACACGATGAGAGGTATTATTATCAGTTTCAAAAATAATCTTGATGAGGGTTTGTATGAGGGATATCTATGGTACAAGAGCTATCTAGATAATTGCCCCACCATCGTTTGCGTGATTGGTTAATCACTCATACTTTCTATGGAGGGATTAATAATGAAAATAGAATGAATTTAGACACCGCTTCTAATGGTAGTTTTCTATCTTATACCTATGATGAAGCTTGGAAATTAATAATGAAAATGAGCGGGGCAACATAAAATCTTAAAAATGAGGAGAACATTACAAATAGTTATTCTGAATATGCTTGTGTTAACAATTTCCTTGCAGATGAAGGGACTTGTGCAATGATTAAAACCCTAGGTATTCATTCTTACTCGGTAAAGAAAATTATGGAGAATGGGAACCCGATAAACCCCTTAAAGAAAAGAAGCGCGCAAGAGAACTAATGTAACAGTTCTCCTCTACACCTATTCGAGAGAATATCAAGAAAAATAAAAAAGAGGAAGATCAAAATAAGAAGAAGACTAAAGAAACCAGAAAAGAACCCCGAAGCTACCAATATAAATAATGTCATAATGAAGGATCTTATGGAAGCACGAACGGTGAATAATGAAGTGGTTATGCTAGACTTTGAAACCTCAGAAACATCGAAGGTAAGGTATGAGGTAACGATATATTGTGGAGAAACTTTCTTATACAGAATTTGTGAGCCAATCTCCACTATAAATATTATGCCTTCATCACTTTATGAAGAACTTTGCTATAATTTAAATAATCGAGATGTGGAACCGGTAGACACTACTATTAAATTGTTTAATAGAACTAATATAAGACCGGAAGGGGTTATTAGAAACATATATGTCTTTATGGGATCACTCATGTACCCCCTTGATTTACATATTGTTGACATGCCTGTAGATTATTTTTGTCCTATTCTTTTAGGCAGGCCTTTTGTTTCCATAACCAAAGCTTGAGTTGATAATAAGAAGGAGACTATTCCGCTGATGTTTGGAGAATAGGAAATGGCATTCCACTTTGACAAACTAAAGAAGAGGCCATATGAAGTGGAAGATATCAAGGAAGATAAAATGATTGCCGAGCTGGCAATAATCCATTTCAATACTCCACAAGATCAATTAGAGAGGAGCCTAATTCATTGGGAGGAAGCACCGGATGATGAGGAGAGAGAAGACATGGATGATTATCTTGATTCAGTGCCGGAAGCACAAAACCCACATGACTACAAAGAACTGGTAAGAAAAGGAGATGAAGAACCTCTGCCAATTGAGTTGAAACAACTTCCAAACAATATGAGGTATGAGTTTTTCGATAATAAAAATAAATGTCCTATTATTATTAGCAAAAATTTGTCAGAAGATGAAACAAATAATCTCATTTCAGTCTTGCTTAAGCATCGTGAAGCCTTTGGATAACCTCTAAGTGATATTAAAGGAATATATCCATCTACTGTAACCCATAAGATTACTATGCTTGATGATGTTGAACCCGTAGTTGATACACAAAGAAGGCTTAATCCGAAAATGAAAGAAGTAGTAAGAAAAGAGGTTATACGCTTATTAGATGTAGGCATAATATATCCTATTTCTGATAGTAAGTGGGTTAGCCCAACTCATTGGATACCAAGACAAGGTGGTCTTGATGCTGCTATGAATGAGAACGGTGAGCTAGTTCATGTAAGACCTATTGTTGGATATCGTATGTGCATTGATTTTAGGAAGCTAAACCATGAGACATAGAAAAATCATGAACCTATACCATTTATGGATAAAATTTTATAAAGACTAAGTAATAATTCTTATTTCTATTTTCTTGATGGTTATCATGGATATTCTCAAATTGCCATACAACCAGAAGATCAAGAGAAATCAACTTTGACTTGCCCTTATGGAACATATGCTTATAGATTAATTCCATTTGGCTTATGTAACGCAGAAGCAACTTTTCAAGAATGTGTTTTAAAAATCTTTGATGATTTTTTTGAGAAGACTATGAAAGTTCTAATGAATGATTTTGTTATTTGTGGAACAACCTTTGATAAATGCCTCTACAATTCAACCAAAGTTTTACAGAGATGTAGGCAATCAAATTTGGTTTTGAATTGGGAACAATGCCGTTTCATGGAAAGAGAAGGTAAAGTTTTTGGGCATAAGGTTTGGAGAAGGGAATAGAAATAGATAAAACTAATATAAATCCTAAAGAAAATCTTCCAATGCCTCAGGACATAAAAATCTTTAAAATATTTCTAGGACATGCAGGTTTTTATAAGCGTTTTATAAAAGATTTTGCTAAAATAGCTATGCCTCTTACCAACCTTCTTGAGAAAGAAACTCCATTCTACTTAGACCATAACTGCGTTGCAGCTTTTGAGGGCCTTAAAAACAAGTTAGTTTCAGCACCCATCATGCAATATCCCAAATGGGATGAACCTTTTGAAATCATGTGTGATGTTAGTGACTATGCTTTAGGGGCCGTGTTAGGACAGGGAGACGGAAATAATTTAAATGTTATTTATTATACTAGTAGACCTCTTAATAAGATTCAGAAAAATTATGCTACTACAGAAAAATGGTTCCTAGATATAATTTTTTCTTGCGACAAATTTAGATCTTACATCATAAATTCTAAGGTGATAGTTCATACAAATCACCAAGCTTTGCTCACCTCCTCGTGAAAAAGGATGCGAAGCCCCAGTTGATTAGGTGGGTTCTATTACTACAAAAATATGATTTGCAAATAGTAGATGGGAGGGGTACGGATAATCCGGTAGCAGATCATCTCTCTAGGATGGAGGGAATAATTACCGACCCCGTACCTATAAATGAGTCATTTCCAGGAGAGTATTTCGAAAATGTTGAAATCGCTATTCCTTGGTATGCAGATTATGCTAACTATCTCGCAGTAAAATTTATACTTCCTGGTATGACGAGAAATAAAAGGATGAAATTCTTTAATGATCTTAAATATTACTTTTGGGATGATCCGTATCTATATCATCATGGACCTGATGGAATTATTCGAAAGTGTGTACCTAACAATGAAATGAATGCCATTTTGCAAGCTTGTCATGACAGCCCGTAAGGAGGACATCATGCAGGCAAGTGAACTGCAGCAAAGGTACTTCAATCCGGATTCTATTGGCCCACCTTTCTTAAGGTCGCACATAGGTATGTAGAACACTGTGATGCTTGCCAAATAAGAGGTAATATAGGTAGGAGACAAGAAATGTCCATGGATTATAGTCTTATAATTGAACCCTTTGATGTATGGGGAATAGATTACATGGGACCTTTTATAGAATCAAATGGTTATACCCATATTCTTGTTGTTGTTGATTATGTTACTAAATGGGTTGAAGCTATTCCAACAAGCCATGTAGATGCAGCCGCTTCATTGAAGATGATCAAGGATGTTATATTCCCTAGGTTTGGAGTTCCTAGATTCTTAATTACTGATGGTGGTCCTCATTTTATGAAAGAAACTTTCAGGAAAATCCTATCAAATATGGAGTAACTCACCGTGTTGCTTCACCAAATCATCCTCAAACGATCGGTCAAGTGGAACTCTCCAACAGAGAATTAAAGACCATACTCGAGAAGACGGTGGATAAATCAAGAAAACACTGGTCATACAAGTTAAATGACACTCTATGGGCATGCCATACTACGTTTAAAAATCGAATGGGTATGACACCTTATAAGATGGTATACGGTAAGGCATGCCATTTACCTTTAGAATTGTAACACAAAGCTTTCTCGGCAATCAAGAACCTAAACTATGATCTTAAAGCAGCAGGAGAAAAAAGTTTATTAGATATTCATTCTTTAGATGAGTTTAGAAATGGGCTTATGAAAATGCTAGATTGTTTAAAGAAAAAGTGAAAAGATGGCATGATAGAAAAATAGAAAATAAGACCTTTAGAAATGGAGACAAAGTGATGCTCTATAATTCTCATCTTAAGTTGTTTCCAGGGAAGCTCATATCAAAGTGGGAAGGTCCTTATATACTTGAAGAAGCTTATTCATCGGGAGCAGTGAAGCTTAAGAAAAAAACACCCTCTCTTTCATGGGTGGTAAATGGACAACACTTGAAGCATTATCGAGTAAAAGAAGATATAAGTGCAGTCACCATACAAGTGATCACCCCAGAAGACTTGATTGAGCAAAGATATGCAAGGGATGGCAACTTCAAGAAGAATGGACGCTGGATGAAATAAGCAACACTACAGTCAAGCTATTGACCATAAAAGAGCGCTTCATGGGAGGCAACCCATGCAATGTAAAGGTTTGAGTAAGTTTTAAAGTTTTTTATGAGCTTGTGTTAAATGAGAAACATTTGAAGCTCTAGCAAAGAAAGGGGAATATTGATAACGCCAATATTGGTAAAAAATTTAAGCTATCAATTTTCTATCAAAACTTGATATTTTGTTATGTTTCAGAGTAATAAGGAATCATAGAGAAGCAAGAAATTTTTGGTGGACACAGAGGGTTTAACGCCCAACTATATGACCGGAATAAAAATTCCGGCCATATAGTTGTAGTCGTACAGTTGTTTTGGCATCACCCCTTCCGTCTACAAAAGATACTGATAGTTTAACGACCAACTATATGGCGAGAATATAAATTCCGCCCATAGAGTTTTCTTCATATAGATATCGATGCCTTTGATAGACTTCGTTTCTAGGTACTAATAGTTTAAACGAACAACTATACAGCAGGACCTATACGGGCAGCACCCGTATAGTTGCTCGTTACGAAAGGCGGCTAGGATTTTTAACCTCTCCTTTTAAAGTTGATCGCATCTAACCTTCTTCATTAAGTTTTGTGGAGCTACAACCTCCAGCCTCGAAAAATCCTCGCCATCCCTATACAAGCCCTTGTAACAACATCCGAGCAGCAAAGCCATGTAGCCCTTAAATGTCAACAAGATCTAGAAGAAGAAAGAAGGGAAGCCCATGAAGAGGATCGAAGAAGTAGATCCTAAAGGATAACCATCACCATCCATCCTGGAGATCAAGCCTCTCCCAAACTGGGAGGACATGTTCCCGCAATGGATGGAGATGATGAGGCAAGATGAGCGGGGAAAGAACAAGGATGAGTATCTCCCTAATCCCAATCGTCACAACATAGGATCTTATTATAAACCTCCTCTTGGTCCATCACCTCTTAAACCTAAGAAGGTGCAGAAAGATGAGATTTGTGATAAGATCTATGAGTTGGAAAAAGCTTCAAAGGCATGTGTTTAAACAATTGGAGAAGGGATTGACTCCTACTAGATTATGAGCAAAGACCTTGAGAAAAAGGTCGATGACATAAATGGTAGAGTTGGTTTCTTGATCGAAAATGTTTTTGAGTTGACAGATGAGAAGAAATTCCTCAAGAAGAGAATGTTGAAGCTTCAATACGACATGGTCGAGCTCAGCATACACTTGGCAAGCATAGTCAAAGATGGAAACATAAAGAGGAGGGCCATGCTCTTCCTACCCAGGAAGAGGAATAGGTACCAACAAGGAGTTATTTGATACCGCCTGGCTTTATTTCAAGCTTGGGGAGATCATTAAGACCTTGTAATCTATCTTATAAGTTTTATATTACTATTTTACTTTTGCATAAGTTTGAATTTGGAAATAAGTTTGCATCGTTCGAGTTCCCTTAAGGAATAGTCGACCCCATTTGTGAAATTCGAGGTTATTATTATATATGGAGCATTATTGAGTTTGTGCTTGTCTTATTAGATATATGAATGGCTTGATTATAATTTTACTTGCACTTGATGATAACAATAGTAGTCTTCCACACAATTGGTATTAATGGAACATATAGAGATAATTTAATCAATATGTTGTAAGTTCATGGTTTGATTTACAAAAGTAAAAATAGCCTGATTAGTCAAGATGAAAAATAAACCTTGGACAAAAGAAAATTAAACGTGCTATCAAAATAGAGTTAGGACAAGTCGTGGTAGAATATTCAAGACATAGAGATGCTTCATATACAATTGGAATTAGATAATTGATATCGTTAAACTTTGGATTCCTACATGAAGTGGAATGTATGGCTAGCTTCTTTGCACAACACTTAAACAAAAGTGTGAGCATATATAAAGAAAAGAGAAAAAGAAGAGAATAAAAGAGCTAATGTGCAAAGAGCAAGTAGGCATACACCACTATATTGTGGTACTACAAAGAAGAGTTTTGAGATTTTGAATCCCAAGTGAATATGTTAATCCTAAAACACTTGGGACTACCTCGCTAACTCATTTGGCCAAACCGAATACTTTTACTTCATGTTGAGATTCATCTTTTGTGAACTGTTGATCACTAAGGTGTGGAAGCCTTCTAATATTATTCAGATGGTTCGAGTAAGGTACTATTCATGAATTTATTCCTATGTATCATCTATGATAAACACATACTGCAACTTCCTCATTTATTTTATCGACTCAGCTTCATGAATATGGGGATCACATCCATTAAGCTAAACTTGCCCAGGACAAGCAAGAGTCTAAGCTTGGGGAAGTTGATGAGTGTATATTTGCATCATGTTTTATATTATTATTTTGCATTGTAGATGTAGGATCTTGATATTTTACGGAGTTCTTTCGCACATTTTATGTCTGTTTTCACCAGGATCAGGACAGATGATGGATACAATGGACATAATCCTTGGAGCAATTGTACTAGGGAGGAAGGGAGTCAAAAACAACATAAATCGCTTACTTGGGAAATATCAATAACACCAGAAGAAAACCCAAAGTGATCAAGGCTTAAAGATGGTTCAACGACCAACTATATGACCGGAATACTTTTTTCATCTTTATAGTTCCGGTTGTATAGTTGGTGCCGCCACCGCCTCCTCAAATATTTTCACCCCGTGCAACTGGATCGGAGAGACGACATACAGAACACCTAGAAATCGCCGAAAACCTCACCTCGAGAAGGAATCTGGAAGGAGAACTCGCCCAAGGGATCCATCTTCTCCCTACGCAGATCTGGGAGGGCAAGGCATCAATCTTCATCTTCATCAACCGTTGCACCACCATAATCTCCATCCATCCCATCTTCACCTATCTATATCTTGTTGTAATTTCCATACTCATTGTGGATTTATACAAGAACTATTCATTTACAATTGATTCCATTACCATTGCTATGATGTTGATTGCCTCCATGTCTGAGTAGATCCTTTGTTCTTGGGGAGATGGAGAAACCTTAGCATATGATTGAGATAAGATAGAGATTATTATGTTATACATCATTATGTGTATGAGTTAATTGTCTTCATCTTGATGTTGGGTGTTGTGCACCTCCTTAATATTTGCCTCATATGGGGACTCGATGAAGGGTATTACCCTTTAGTAGACGGAGGGATGATATCAGTTACTGTTACTATAAAGTTGTTGTCATTCTTTACGTACTAACTTGGGGAATAAAGGAGAACTCATAAAGCCATGTCCATGCCATGGGAGAAATCCCTTAATAGAGGGATAATATGATTGATGTCGTTTATCTGTCGGCTATGGTTATGAAGGATGATGTGTGCATTGGTTGCTGCCTATTTGTCCATATATGGAGCTCCTCCCACATACATACATATCATGAGAATATTTGTTATAATAATCTTGATTGCTTAGTCTAAATTGCTAGTGGTGTATACACCTCTCCCTAAGAACGCCTTTTTCGCTATTGCAGTTCTAAGTTCTTTTACACACGCGATTCTTACTTTCTACATTAAGTTCTACTTTACTTTACTTGGTTAGTTCAACCAAAAACCCAAAACAACTCTACTATTCTTGCATCTTAAATTTATTCCTTAAGTACTTCGTTTAGTTTTAGTTAAAAGGATTTTAGTATTATGCCTACTGCTCCATGTGGGGTCGGTATCTTTATTTCGAAACTAGGGACAAACGATTTGTGCACCAGCAGTCATCATGATGCCACTCATAGGCGAGGCCAGAGTCCTGAACGAGCTGAGAAGAGTGAAGCATCCGATGAATAAAAGTTTGGTGGTGCCAAAGGACCCGATGAGATGTCCACGACCATGGTCCCATATTCATTGGTGCCAACCAACGCAAGATTGCTCCGATCGGCTCCTCCAACTCAAGTGGCAAAGAAGCCCAGGGGGACCTGTTCGACTTTAATTCCCTCATCTCATAAGTGTTTCTGGCTGGCCTAATCTTAGTAAGATATTGGCTTTATCTTTGTGTCCACAGGGATTCGATTGCCGAAGACACTGCCACAGAAAAGGTGAACAAGGGAATCATGGACTCAAAGGCCATGATGCTGGATGCAATTGAAGAAGTCACGAAGCCATTGAGCCCTCGAGGTCGTGATAGTGCTTCCAACTCCTCCCTGCTACAGAAGCGCAAGAGGGTCGCCATTCGACCATCACCCGAGAAGCCATCGGCATCCACCGACAATCACTTAAGTACTCATGGAACTTTCCCATTTTGTTGATTTTGTAGCACCATCCGAGAATCCCCCCAGACTATGTGTAGGCTTAGTTGTATTCTTGATTTGACTGACTCGAATGTTGTGTAGCTAGTCTTGTGCTCCATAGTGGAGATAGGCCATTAGTTCAGTTAAGTGGAAGCCAAATGTGACCAGCTACACCGTAAGTTTCCTTGATATTTCTCTTGATTATACCTTCGCGAGTTTCATCCAGATGCTAGTGCACTAATGCAGCCGAGAACAAAAAAGCCTAGCATCGAATCGAAGAGATGGAGAAAAGACTTGTACTGCCGAGAATAAGGCCAATGACACCAAGGATGTCAAAGACACACTCGACAAAGTCAAGGCTGAGGCGAAGCAGCATGAGGAGGAACTCCTTGCCCAAGCTATTGAGCACGAAGATGCTCTAAGTGCTTAGCTGCTGGCATCAGCCCAAGTATTGTCGGGTGAGTGTATGTTGATGAGTTCCCTTTCTGCTTCTCAACTTTTTACTATTAATTTCTGTTACTTTTGTGTAGATGCTTCCAGAGTTCCTTTGGATAGTGATGCCCACATGTGTGTTGACCCCTTGACCGACATTGTTGCAGTGGCTGAGGATCATAGTAGCCATATGAAAGATCTACTGGCTAAGGCTGAAGGTGTCGTCGTATGTGGAATTGTTGTCCCTAAGAAGGTATGATAGAGGTGTGGGAGAAAGCATCGAAGCTAGCGACAACATCAGTAAGATGGATTGGGCACAAGCGAGAGAGATACTTGACGTACCTAGGTTCGGAGCCCTCTATGAGGTAAAAATCCTACTCCTACAAGGATCTGATTATCTAGCGATCTCACAAGGGCTACAAGGTCGCTCCTCGAGCTGTATGAACCAATAAATACACCATAACTCAACCAGAATCCAACCCCCTCTCAGGAGGCCTCGCTGCCCCTTTTATAATGCTATGGAAATGATATAGTCGGCTGGCGGGTCCCACATGCAGGCCCCTGTCGGCTGCTCATATACAGTACCACGGAGTGGAGACCGTGCGAACAGTACACGCCTTGCAGATGACGGGAGCATAGAGGTTCATTGTTTCCACTGTGCCCAATGTCAGCTCCAAAGTCTTCAATATGGGCTTCGTCTTCACATCCCATCTGCAGGCTAGGGCTTCTCGCACACCATAAAACATGTCACGCCCTAGCCACCTCTTCTTGCTTCTCTAATCTGGTTGGGCTCTCAAGCCAATCCAACGTCCTCTGATCTTTCTAGGCACTTAATTGTCGATCTTGCATCCGGCTCAATCGCACCAGCCAGCTCCAACAGTTATTTTCTATCTGACCGAATAAATCCACTAGTCGGACAACATATAACTTGTCCGATTAGCCTACCCGGGGGTGACCCCCTTGACAGTAGCACCTGAGCGCACGCTAATTTCACCTCTGGGTAAATTCACGCAGGCTTCTCAAATTCGAAGTGATGTTCGACTGGAAGCAAACAGTTTACAGCGGTTGGTTTGCTTGAGAATGTCAACGCCGATGTCAGCCACGCCTGTTGGTCATCATTACTGCATGCTTCATGGTGTCACATCAATCCATCACATCGGTAATCATTTCGCGGATCTTCTCTTTGTTTGGCATAGGCACACGGGATCTCCGCGGTTGCGGACATGGGGCATGGGCCAGCGGGCGCCGTGTGGAGCGCCAGACGGTTACCCTCCCTCGCTGATAAATAGCGGCCGCCCCCACGCGACCTATTTCTGTCCTTCCCTTGCTCTATTCTTCTCGTCCTCGCCTTTCCAATCTTGCGGCTCCAATCAATCTTCTTAACCTTTGGCGACGGGCAACCTGTTTCTTCAGAACATAGTGACGGAGGTGATGGCAGAGGAGTGCGACACGTGGTGCGTATCAATAGTCATAGACAACCAAATCTCCAAGTACCGAAATCAAGGATCATCCCGCTATTAACCGAGGTGGAGGTGTGGCTCGTGCTAGAGATGAACGAGGTTCCGAATCCTGGCAAGGGCAAGTTGGTCATTTTCCTCTCGCCCCTCGCTCACGGGATGGTGCTCCCTGTGAACCCCTTCCTCATCGAATTATGCGCCTTCTTCAACCTCCAACTTAACCACCTCTCCGCTAATCCCATAGCCATTCTTGCGCACTTCGTCACCCTTGGTGAGTGCTACCTGGGCATGAAGCCCATCATAGGCTTCATCCTCCGGCTCTACTTCCTCCACACCTAGACGAGATGGGCCAAAGTGTAGCTCCCCGGTAAAATCACTACTAGAAAATCATTGTGTTTTACCTTTGTGCATCATCGACATCATGCATATATTTGTCTAAAATTATTTTACTAAAAGCCTTATTTTGTTTTCTACATTAATCCCTCCCTTTTATTTTAAAATACAAACCCCGGTCGTCCAGATATTTTGTGTTATCTAAAAATTATTTACAAAAGGCCTTTAAAATAAAATAGAACAATAATAAAATAATTAACTATTTTATTTAAGGAGGCAGCCAGCCAGACCCAAAATCCCAGCCGACCACCTCCAAACCCCAACCTAAACCCACCTAATCCAAACCCTAGCCCTACCTATGGGCACACCACTTGCCGCACCTACTGCTGCCTCCAGCGCCCCACCCTGGCTCTCAAACCTCGCGTTGACCGCGCAAGCACGCAACGTCTGAGTCGCTCTCGCCCTGGCCATAACCCACAGACCCAAACCCACCACGTCCTCTTCCAACCGCGTCAACGCAATGATTGCTCAACCCTTCATCGCTGGCCCTACCCTCTCTCTCCAGCAACGCCACTAGCCCCGCTCCACCTACCCCGTTCATCCCCCTCCTCTGACCCGATGTAGAGCCCACCCTCTCCTTCCCCGAATGCCTCCACGCGAGCTCTACCACCACAGGGGCCACGTATTCTCCACCGCCCTCTGCTTCACCCATTCGTATCTTGTGGCTTGGCTGCCCTCTGCTCGAGCGCCTCCCCTAGCATCTCTCCGCCGTCCTTGAGCCAACCATCGCCATCGACCTCTCATGTTAGTGACAAGGGTCTTGGGGACCCAAATAGACCAAGGAATGTAACAATCATAAGGACCTACATAACTAGCATACACATCACCATAATGATCGCAATATAACTCAAAGTTAGGATTATTAGCCCCTGCAAAACCATTATAATTAGACTTGTCATTGGTGGTGGTGCTAGTCTTTGGTTGAGCAGTCTTGCTCTTCTTCTTCTTGTTCTTCTTGTTCTTTGTCTTGGGAATATAACCAAGACCCTCTTTTCCATTGTTTGTCCTTTGCTTGCTAAGTATCTCATCTAGAACTTCTTTACCTTTGTGTTGAGATCCTTTTGCAAGTTCTTCTTTTCCATAAGATGTTGTGGAGGTGTTGGGCACATCATAATTCCTCAATTGAGTTTGGAGCTGGTCATGAGACTCATTTTGAGTAGAGTGTTCACTCTCCAATGCCTTGTGGGCAATGTCAAGTTTCTCAAACTTCTCCGAGAGTCTGGCATGAGCAGCCCCAAATTCAATGTTTTCCTTCTTTAGTTTCTTTACCTTGGCAAGAGCGTTGTTACGTTCTTTGATGAGCTGATCCACAACTTCTTCATGTGACTCCTCAATGGATTCGAGTCTCTCTTCCAAAGATACTCGAGCTTCCTCTTCTTCTTCCAAGGCATTCTTCAAAGAAGCTATCTCCAAGGCATCTTCTCTTTCAATTATGCCCTTTTCTTCAAGGAGATCTTTGGCTTGGGCAAGTTGACTCATAAGAGCATCAAAATGAAGTTTGTGCTCACCTTGCAATTTAGTGAAAAAGTTGCCCAAAGCAATAACTTCTTTCATTTTAAGACTAGTATGATCATCCATATCCATATTTATGTTAGTCTTAGGGAATGAAGAACTAGAAGTTGATACCTCGGACCTTCTTGCCATAAGACAAGTGACGTTGTTGTTGATGAGTTTTCGTTTGGCAAGTTGAAGAGAGATGATGGAGTCGATGTGGTGGCTATAGCAGCAACCTCACGAGAACTATCTTCATCCTCTTCATCTTCACTTGTAGAGGAGTATTCTTCTTATGCCACCAAGACAATCTTGGGTAGCTTCTTGTAAGGGCCATTCTTTTTGATAAGTGGCTTCTTCTTAGGCGCCTTGCATTTTTCTTTAAGGATGAGCCTGCCACCATTGTCTTCTCTATTTTGATATGCACACTCGGCCACAAAGTGCATCCTATCTCCACAATTGTAGCATGTTCTTAGTTTTGGGCCACTGTCACTTCTTCCACTTGACCCATTCTTGCGCTCGAGTTCATACTTAGCCTTGGTAGGATCTTTCCAAAAGTTCCTCGCGTAAAATGCCATGTACTCACCATGAGCACGTTTGAATTCATCGGGGCAGTCCACGGAGGCACCCTCGAAAGCTCTTTCGTCCTCATCTTGCTCAACAACATTAGACTTTAGAGCAACATTGACCCCTTTTTGCATTCCAATGGCACGGGCACAGGCATCTTCCGCATTGTTTGCAGCAACTTTGAATGATTCCATTGCTTGTATGAGTTTATTGGACGTCATTTGATGGTAGTTGTGTCTACCTTGCAAGCTCTTCAAGTCCGTTGGCTCAAAAGGCATTAGAGCACTCACATATTTCCTTTTTATCCAAGCATCATCAATGTGAGTGGCTCCATGCTTTCTAAATGTTGAGAGATCCCCTTGAGTCTTCTATACATGTCTGCATGGTTTTCACCATCCAACATGTAGAATCCTTCAGCTTCAATACTAAGGGCATCACACCTATTCCTTCTCATGCTTTCATTTCCAATAAAGAGATCTGTGAGAGCATCCCAAGCTTCTTTAGCTGCGTTGAGATATTCAATGTGGGGCATGTCCTTGGGACCCACTCCGAGCTATATCATGTGGAGAGCCATAGCATTCAATTGGCTATCCACAACTTCTCTTCTTATCAGGTTGGTGTGATCTCCAATATGAAAACCCTCTTCGATAATCCTCCAAAGTTCAATAGAAGAGCTGCAAACATGAGACTTCATTAAGAATTGCCATTAATTAAATGAAGATGCAGTAAGCTTGGGTGGATCACCCCTATTGTTTATATGAGGATGAGGAATAGGTGGGTCAGGGAATATAAGTGATGAACCTCACCATATTCCTCCTTACCACTTCCCTTCTTGGAGGTGGAACCATTATGTTTTTCACCTACCACTTCATCTTACTTGGATCCGGTGTTAGCCTTATCCTTGGATGAGGGAGTGGCGGCCTCAGAGGAGGATGGAGATGGGGCTACGGATGATGTGAGGCGAGCAATCGTTTGATGCATCTCCTCCATCTTGGTCTCAAAGGATTTCAACAAGGCTGTTTCCAACGTCTTGAGGTCATCCATTGTGACCTTATCCACAACGTCATTCCCATTCTCCTTGGTACCCATAATTCTCTTAGGCTTAACACAAAAGGTAAATTCTCTAGATAACTATTTTGAAGAATTTCCCTATATGCAAACCTATCTACTAGCGAGCAAGAGGGGAGTGGAAAGAGAAACGAGTGAACCATAGTGAAGCACGCGGAGACACATGATTTGTTTTACCGCAGTTCCTTCCTTCTTAAGGGAAGTACATATGCGTTGGAGGGGTGGTCGGTACTAAGACCACCACGCCACAATAGGCCTCACCCTGTTCTCCGATGGATCCCACCACCAAAGGCATGATCCACCTTTCCACTATAGGAACCCTTCGAGGCGAGTACCGGCGCCTTTACACAACTAGCAAGGCACAACTCCACAACCAAATTAGAGGCTCCCATAATGACAACAAGCTGCCACAAGAACAAGTTATCAATAACAAAACACAAGATCTAGATATTAACAACAATACTAGATCGGGATTTCTCCAAATGAATGGAGAGGAGTTGATGCGCTGGATTCGTGATGGTGATGAAGATTGTCTCCTCCTTCAATTCCCCCAAAGATCGAAGCCTTCGGGTGGTTAAAGAGGGAGATCTAGAAAGAGCTCTTGCAATGGGTCTGACACTTTTCGAATGAATCAAGAGTTCTGCTCGATGGGGATAAAGGGGCTTTTATACCCCCTTTCAAAACCAAGCCGTTGGAGCCTTTGAGGGCCAGATTATCCGGCCCATGTGACCGCCGGATTATCCGGCCTGGGGAAAACTATGCCCCAGACTCGGATTATCCGGCAGAAAATCCACCTACGACACCTTCTCCTGGGGACCAGATTATCCAGCCGTAGGGGAGGCCGGATTATCTGGCTGGGGGAAAAATCCACCCTAGCCACGGAATATCTGGGGGGAAATTCCGCCCCCAGACAGAAGCTAGTGCAGACGCTCTTTGGGAGATTCCCCTGGGGCCGGATTCTCCGGCCCAACATGAGGGCCGGATTATCCGGTCCAGGGAGAAAATCCGCCTCAGAGCCGGACTGTCCTGGCGAAATCCGCCCCCAGACAAAAGCTCACGCATAGCCAGCCCTGGCCCAAGATGGTCCGGTCGTATTATCCGGCCCATGACGGGGGCGGATAATCCGGTCCCCCAACTGCTCAAAACATTCCTACAACACTTATTACACATTAGAAATTCCATGGTATTGTTATCTAACACACAAAACATAGGAAATCATGAAATGTTCTTTCAATCTCCCCCTTTTTTGTGTTAGATGACAATACTAGGATTTGCAAGAAAGTTCACAAGACTACCAACAATAAATACATGAAAGAGACTCCCCCTCAATGTGTGCATTCTCGAAATTTGTATTTGAATACAAATGCACACAAATAGGTGCGAGACTATTTCATTGAAATATAAACAACATAATCATACCACCGAGATAGGGAGAGGCATCCTTGATATAGCCACTATTATCAATGTGATAACCAATATAAGCGCCTTCCTCGAGATAGATACCCAATATTATAAGATATGATAGATGAATCCATAGGCGTAATCCACGAGATAAATCCGTAAATCCACAAACACAAAGTTTCATACAAACCACAAACCACAAATTAAAGTTCAACGCTAAATGGGCACAAGCAAGAAAATGACAAATGAAAAAGTGCAAATGCTTGTGCCCGACCCATGCAAATCCTCGGAGACCTAATAGAACAACTTCTCCCCCTTTGGCATAGAGACGCCAAAAAGGAAGAAGAGCGATGCTAATGCCCCAAGGTATCACTCGTAGTCATCATCCTCGTCCTCATCCTCGTTCCCATCTTCATCCTCATCCTCAAGCTCCACGGTGTCATCATCCTCATCATCAGCAGTGGTCGCGGAAGGGAACAAGTGACGCTCCAGCTCTCCATAGTTAAGCCCAGAAGAAGAGTTCCATCGAGCATATGGTGTGGGAGGAGTAGGAGCCAGGGGATCACCCAAAGCACGGGGCACATGGTGAAGAATGAGCTGCTGAGAATGGGCCAACACATGGTGCTGCTTGTAAGCATCGTACTGGCCCTTGCGTGTGTCCACGCCCATGCAAAGAATGTTCCACTAGAACTAGTTCAGCTGCTTGATCTCACGAGCAATGGGAGGCACTAGAGGCCTGCGAGCACTAGCACGAGCATCCCTCATGAGACCCTCATGAGCAGAAGAGGGGTGAGAGGTCTTCCAAACCTTGGTGTAGATCTTCTTTGCCTTGTGCACAACGTCAATGTTGAATTCTTTAGAGGGAAGCATAAGGAATGGACAACTTGTTGAACATTGCATCAGTCAGTTCATGGTTGATGAAGTCCATCACATCCAGCTGGTACTGCACGGACTCATCCTCGCACAAGGCAACTGTATGAGAGAAGGATAGGAGCTAGACCAGGTGACCACGGATGCTATCATTGTTTCCTCCACCCGGGGTGATAGAATCACGGAAGAGGCCCACCAAGGCAGCATAGATAGGAGCAAAACCAGCAAAGGTGCCCACAATACCATTGTCCATCGTGCACGGATAGAGGACTGCATCTTTATTGGGCTTTAGTTGGGTGATGATGTGGTGGCCACTAGCCTGATCCCTGATGCGGAAAGAGTACCCAAGCACCTCAGCAAACACACGAAAATCAGCACTCATAGGCATGTCACGAGTCATCCACTTCATAGTGCGATGCTCATCACCACAAATAACCAGTGTGGAAAAGAACTGCTTCACAACTTCAGAATCATAGGAACATTGGAGAGCCATGAGATGGTGCAGCCCCATCCGCTCAGCCACATATATGGCATCAACAAGGTGAGGCTTCTCCAAGGCCTCATCAAGAATCAGCTGGTGCATAGGCCTAATCTTCAGCTTGGCATACACAACTTCATATATTACTTTATGTTCAGCACACCAAAAATAAGAATCACCCAGCTCAGCATCACATGCCAACTCAGCAAATAGATCACGATGAGGAACAGAGGAAAAAGTGACTGGATCCAAAGCCTTGTAGTTGATCTTGGGCTCTTTTCCCTTCCTCTTGGACACACCCCTCCTGGATCTCTCCCTCTTTTCTTGCTCAGCCATGTGATCAACCTCTTTCTTTCTTCTTCGCAGTTCAACTTCATCCACAGTATTACCCTCACTATCTACTCCGAAATAGAGACCACGAGGACGACGATTGTAAGTCTTGGGAGCACTGGAACCACCTGTGAAGAGACCAAGGTCGATAGCATGGGGATAAGCATACACACACGTCCAAGAGAGAGCTTAGAAAAAGTAGGCAAAAAGCTCATAGTCCAATCCTACTTAATGCACACAACGAGGCAAAACTAAAACAGTTTTTAGTCTATCAGGCCGGATTATCCGGCCTGGCCAGGGGCGGATAATCCGGCCCTGGCAGAAATTTTCATAATCGCCTAGATTGAATGCAAAGGAGTAGATCGGGCCTAGAAACTGCAAGACTATGATTTCTACGCGAAACAACATCCTTCGAGACAATGTTCCACCCAACAAATAACACATCTAGCAAAAGATGGGGAGAGAGGGAGTTACCCTCACTCATTGGAGGAAGAACACGGAGGAGAAGGTACCCGGAGGCGTGGAGAAGAAGATCCGGGGAGGCCCGGAAAATTCGGTGGCTGGAGAGGCTCCGAAGAAGGTGGGGGATGGCAGGCAGCGGCTGGGGAGAGGGAGAGGGTTGTGAGAGAAGTGCTGCTCGTTATGAGCCCTTCCCCCCGACCCCTGCCCTTAAGGATGAAATCCGCCAGGGCCGGATTATCCGGCCTATACTTGGGTCGGATTATCCGGCCTAAACTCTGAACTTTTGTTACACACAGAGTCTGGCGCGCGCGTCCCCAAACAACACCCCCACAAGGTGTACAAGGGACTTGTGTACAAGAATATGTGGCTTAGGGGTAGGGAAAGGCTTAGGATTAAGAGAGCCAAACTGATATGGTACTACACACTCAAATTTGCAAGAATCAAAGCAACTAAAACCCAAAACTGAGTGTGCTTCCCATAAAAACAAGAGAGGAGCGAGAAACAATCAATAAGATCCAAATTAATCCAACTCTTCTCGTGGAAGAGGGCGGTGGCCGAAGCCACCTTGTTGGAGTGTATGGTATGGCACCGCGAAGATATATCTTGGGTTCATGACCAATACTCGTCAATAAGCTCACATATCACAACATGATGTTAAGAGAAATGATTTGACTTGCTTTCGGCATTATGGGGGGAGGGTTATCCCAATCAATTAGGACCACACACCCCCTATTTCCATGCCCACATCTAGACCAAATAAGACTGAGATGTACGAGTGAGCGCATGGGTACTCAAGACAAGCTCCTTGAACCAACGATATTTAGCTCATTCCTTAAGTAGCAAAACCTTGCTTCATCAAGAGGCTTCGTGAAGATATCAGCAAGTTGGTTCTTCCTTCTCACGAAAGATAGATCAATATCACCTCGAGCAACATGGTCCCGAATAAAATGATTCTGAATCTCAATATGCTTTGTCCTTGTGTGTTGCACCGGATTATACGCAATTTTGATTGTACTTTCATTATCGCATAAAAGAGGAACTTTGTCACAATTGACACCGTATTCCTTTAAAGTTTGCCTCATCCATAATAACTGAGTGCAGGCACTAGCAGCAGCAACATATTCAGCTTTGGCGGTGGAGAGAGAGATACAATTATACTTTTTAGATGACCAACAAACTAGAGACCTTCCCAAGAACTGACAAGCTCCAGAAGTTGATTTCCGATCATCCTTATCACCATCCCAAACTGAATCAGTATAACCACATAGAGGGAAATTGGAACCCTTGGGATACCATAGACCAAAGTTAGGGGAATGAACCAAATATCGGAAGATCCTCTTGACCGCCACTAAGTGGCTTTCTTTAGGAGCTGCTTGATACCTTGCACACACACACACACACTCAACACAATATCAGGTCTAGATGCGCAGAGGTAAATAAGAGAGCCGATCATGGACAGGTATACCTTTTGGTACATATCTTTACCGTGGGGCTTAAGTTCAAGTTGACACTTTGTTTGCATCGGAGTGGCGACGCCATTAAGATCCGTCATCTTGAATCTCTTGAGCATGTCTTGGATGTATTTAGCTTGATTGATGAAGGTTCCTTCTCTAAGTTGCTTGATCTCAAATCCAAGAAAGAACCGTAACTCCCCCATCATAGACAACTCAAACCTGTCAGTCATTAGATTTGAAAATTCATCATTAAAAGCTTTATTAGTAGAACCAAAGATGATGTCGTCTACATATAGTTGGCATACGAAGAGCTCCCCCTCAACCTTCTTAGTAAAAAGAGTGAGATCGATTTTCCCAACTTCGAAGCCACGGTCTAGCAGAAGCTCTTTAAGGTGCTCATACCACGCACGTGGGGCTTGTTTAAGGCCATAGAGTGCCTTATCGAGTTTTTAGACATGGTTCGGTAAGTTAGGATCCTCAAATACCTGGGATTGCTTTACATATACCAACTCATGTAGAGCACCATTAAGAAAAGCACTCTTAACGTCCATTTGCTGCAATTTAAAATTATTATGGGCAGCATAAGCAAGAAGGATACGGATGGACTCAAGACGGGCCATTGGAGCATAGGTCTTGCCGAAGTCAATGCCCTCAACTTGGGAATAGCCTTGTGCCACTAGTATCGCCTTGTTCCTCACAACAATCCCATTCCCATCTTGCTTGTTTTTAATATCCATTTAGTGCCGATAACATTGCGGCAATACTTGGGCTTCTCCAATAGTTTCCAGACCTTGTTGCGCTCAAAGTTATTCAAATCTTCATGCATAGCAACAACCCAGTCTGGATCTTCAATAGCTGCAAACAATTTCTTGGGTTCCACCATTGAGATGTGAGCTTGCTGCTCACCAAAACTTGGAAATTCCCTTCTTGTGGAAACCCTTCGTCGAAGATCACCTACAACTTTGTCAAGAGTATGACCCCTTGATGGATCATGTTGATGTAGAGCTCGTTGGGAACCCCAAGAGGAAGGTATGATGAGCACAACAACAAGTTTCCCTCAGTTATGAAACCAAGGTTTAATCGAACCACTAGGAGCAAGGAAACACCCCAAAGGTGTTGCTAGCCGAGCCTTGGCAGGGCGCACTACCGGTGCTAGTAGCAACGTGGAGACCTGCACAACACAACCACAGAACTCTGTCCCCAACTTGCGATGAGGTTGTCAATCTCACCGTGTTTTGCTGAAAATAAAGGATTAAACGTATCGAATGGAAGGAAGTAATAGTTTGCAGAAAGTAAACACAAAACAGTAAACAATTTGTAGATTGTATGTAAAAGAAAAAGGACCGGGATCCATAGTTCACTAGAGGTGGCTCTCCTTAGATAGATAACATGCTGGGTGAACAAATTACAGCGGGGCAATTGACAAACATCGAGAAAGCAATACATGCATATACTAATCATCTTGACTCCTTTGAGATTCGATTGGGCATTATAACATTATACATAGACCGCCATCCAACTGCATCTATGACTAATAATCCACCTTCAGGTTATCATCCGAACCCCCTCCGGGATTAAGTTGCAAGCAACAGATTATTGCTTTACGAATTGCGTGTAAAGTAAACAATACGATTGTTCTATGAACAAAGGATTGTTGTTTTCTCCCTAGTAGCAACAACATGTTGGGCCACGAAGAGATAAACAAAACTTTTTCCCTACGCGGTGATCCCAAGATCCAGCTCAGGTAGAAGGCCACGAGGATTACCACTAGACGCGCAGTTGCGGAATTGATGAAGCACGTCGCTTGATGCAGTGCAATCCTCGCGATCCGTTCCAGTTCCACGATCCACGAGCCGTACTTTCTTCACGATCGTCGAAGTGCTGAACGTACAACACCTCCGCCGGTATCCACACATACGAGGAGGAGCACCGGCGATGGACTGCTAGGTCCGGTACGGAGGCGACAGGACAGACTGGGGCTAGGGTTTCCAACACATGGAGTGACCTAACCTTGTGCTCTAAGCACCTGCGCCCTAGCTTATATAGGGAGTGAAAGTGGGCTCCACTCACTTGTGGCCCATTCACTAAAAAGGCCTATATTAGCCACTGCAAGTCTCACTTGCTGACTAAGTCCATGTCTCTATTTGAGTCCAAACCAAATAGGTTTCCTGTTTGGGTCTAACCCAAACTTGCTCCCGCTCTTAAGTGTGTGACCCGACAGGCTCATGGTAACCCGGACACGATTCCGAGTCTTACTCGTGATCGATCAGTTGGTAGCGGCTCCTAGCAGAACGTGCCAACTCCCAAGTACCAATAAGTCTTGACGACATACCTTCCAATGTGACTTTCGTCTAAGTCCCTTTTGCCTCACGATATACTTTGTCGGACTATAGGCGAATGATCATCATCCCTTAAATAGTCCGACTCTCTTTCTCGATCTGAGATAAGTGATTCATCCGACTAACTCTTAGTCGGCTGCCTCGGTTAACACTTAATCCGAGACGCGCATGGCCATGCTTTCCGAATCATATCTTCCGAGAGGGCCCAGAGAATATCTCTCCGGATGGAGGGGAAAAATCCCGTCTTGGTTATTCACATCACGCAGCTTGATTCTCAGTCGACCGAAACTCCGCCTTTATAACTGCCCAATGACGGAACAACGTTTGACAGAACCTAAGTCGGAGATCCTCAACTCGGATTGTGCAATAACCTCAGGTCTAAGGATTACATTGATTGAGACATGCAAATGACGACTTGTTCGTTGCATCTCAATATGGGTCAGTCCGACTCGCTAAACTCTTTAGTCGAATCCGTGTAAGTCGGAATAGCATCTCCATGCCCATGACAAGGGGAACCTAGTCATCTGCCGACTTTCACATTGGTCTAAGTTCTGTGTCCGGCTCAACCTCAATGCCAAGGACAATTAGTATGAACAACATGAATATGTAGTTCCACAATCAAATCACATTTTCAATGATACATATCAGCAGTTCATACATGGACCATAACCTTATGAATACACAGGAATATCATCATTCATGATTGCCTCTAGGGCATATTCCCAACACAACACATCTAGTACCTTAGAGATTTCTCTCGCTTCCCCAGATTACCAGAGGCATGAACCCACTATCGAGCATAAATACTAACTCTTGGAGTTTCTAGCATCTACTTGGCCAAGATAGCTACTAACAACGGAAAGCATGCAAGATCACAAATAACAAAGACATGATAGAATCAATAATCAATTTGAAATAGCATCTCAATATCCATCGGATCCCCGCAAACACAACATGCAGAATTACAAATAGATGATCGTGATCATGAATGGAGCTCACAAGATCTAAACATGAAAGCACAAAGGAGGAGAACCAGCCATCTACCTACTACATGGATCTGTAGTCCAAGGATGAACTACTCACACATCACACCGGAGGCTTGCATGGTGATGAAGAAGGCCTCCAGGGTGAATTCCCCTCTCCAGCAGGGTGCCGGGAAGAGCTTCAGATCCCTCCCGATCTACGGATAGAGAGGACGACGGCTACAGACTCTTTCGTGGATTTTTTGATCGGGTACTTAGGGTTTTCATCCCGAGGGCATCTTATAGGCGGAAGGAGAGGCCGAGGGGGTGCTGGGGTTGACCAGACCACCCCTTCGCACGGGCCAGGCCTGGCCACGCGGCCAGGTGGTGTGGCCGGCCCCCAGCCCTTCTCCGTCTTGTATTCTGGCATCTGATGACTTCCGGAAAAATAGGCACTTTGGCTTTTGTCCCGTCCAATTCCGAGAATATTCATTTTTTGACTTTCTTGGAACCAAAAACAGTAGAAAACAGGCAGCTGGCACTGTGGCTCTTGTTAATAGGTTAGTCCAAGAAATCATATGAAAACTACTCCAAAGTGTGGACAAAACACAAGAAAGTGGATAAAACCAAGCATGGAACATCAAAAATTATAGATACATTTGCAATGTATCAACATCCCTAAGCTTAACTCCTGCTCGTCCTCGAGTAGGTAAGTGCTAAAAAGAAAGAATATTTTTTGTGGTGACATGCACCATCAAAGACTTGATCAAAGTATTTGTAAAACATTAAAAGCTGGGGTCATAGTACTTCAATCATAACATCAAAGACAAAGTTCTAGCAATAAGACAAAGAAACTATGATGCAACATGAAAAGGCACAAACAAAAGATTCATGAATAACAATGCTTTACAAGACGTTTGTTTGTTTCACATAAATAAAACAGAGCATAATAGTATTCATCTTGTCCCTCATAGAGTAGCGAATATAAATGCATAGGACACCTTCAAAGTTCATAAGAGTGACTAGATACAAATAGTTTAAAACAAGCAATATCAAGTTATGCATCAATCAACTAGTCTTGGGATAATGCACATAGAACTAAGAATGGCCACTATGCTCTCAAAGTAGGTGCATAAAGGTAGAAGCTGGAGACTCAATATAATGGTGGAAGAAAGGCCTTCATAAAAGGAAGTAGGGATTCAAGTCTCATAAAGAGCTTCCAAAAATTATGGTACTTATAGCTTTCAGCTCTCATTGCCCCTATCATAAGCATCTTGAAGGTGATTAAGGTTAAAGTGACACAACTAAGAGGATATGCTTGACAAGTTATAAACCGAAATCTCATGCCCCTTACTTACGAAGACCGAACCTCATGTTACTCAAATTTAGTCACGAGTAAGGTCTTGTCATCGTAGGTACATGTGTATCATAAAGAACCGCCAACGGGGTACCCCTTGCACATGATACAGGAGATATCCCATAATCAAAATGACAAGGCAAGCAGACAGTGAGCATCTCAGTGATCTTTTTATTTGCTTTTTGCATAGGTTTTTATTGAGGATGCTTCATAGAGTGCTCATTATGGTTATGCTGAAAGTTTCCAGCATGATTAGGCATGGCTTAGGCTAGCGGCCCAGGCATTTCTCTAACACACATACAACTCCATGATCTTACAAGTTCCATTTTTATTTCACACCGTCGGGATCCATAAGCAAAAGAACATGATATCAACGGGGTACAAAGTACAAGTGCAATGTTGAAAGCGTTCCCCATGATACATGGGTCTGCTAATTTCAATTTATAAAGCGCAAGCATATAGGCAACAAAGAAGGACCCAATGGTTCAAGTTTATTAAGGGAAAGAAAAGTAAAGTGTGCCATCAAGTTCGTGATAGCTTTAATCACTAGTTTTCTCATAACAAGTTTAATTTGGAAGATAACAAAAAGCATGAATATACTTGGAATAGCATAAGCTAGTAGGTAGGTATGGTGGCCTCTGTGTTATTACTTGGTTTAGGGAGTTGGATGCATGAGTGGAACTTATACTTGGTTGTGGAGGCTAGCAAAAGACTGGGAGCGACAAACTAAGAGAGCAATAATGGCCATAATCATGCAGAATGACAAAACATCATTGATCAAAGCATAAAGTGACACTACAAGTTGAAAACTAAAGGATCATAAAGGCTATGGTGACTTGAGATAGTCATAACATGGTGTGAGCATGCGCCAAGTCAACCCAAATAAAGCATCAAAGGAGAATACCACTATACCATGCTTTAATATGCTAAAACAACGCATGATTCATCCAAGGCACATTAAGCAATCTCAATTGTTTATAACAATTCATGCTACATCAAAGAATGCTAAACATAAAGCCAAAACAATATCAAGCATGGCATGACAAAGCATTGGCCACAGTCAAAAACGAGCTCTTTTTACCACATAAGCATAAACTTCCCTACTCTTTTCCAAATCAAACCAAACTATTTGGAAACCAATGTATGAAAGAGGGGGTCCAACCAATTTATTCAGAAAACTAAGAAAACCAAGCAAACGAAAAACCAAAATGAAAACGAAAAAGAAGATGCTCCAAGAACAACACAACTGTGCATGAAACAACAAAAATGAAGCGTTTGGATGAAACCTGGGATTTTTATTGATGAAGAGGGGGATGCCTTGGGCATCCCCAAGCTTTGACGCTTGTACTTCTTGGATATTTATTTGGGTGGCATGCGTGGCATCCCCAAGCTTGAGATTTAGTCCATCCTTCATCCCATTACTCATTCCTTCCATACACCTGAAATTTTTCCTTCATACAAAACTTCACACTATCTTTATTAGCAACATTAGTGCACTCAAGATAAATAAGTCTTAAGGTTCAGTTCTAACACCAAATAAACTTCCATTAGAACACTAGCTAGTTTAGCACTTCCCTCAAAAAGCTCAATTCCCCAAAAGAACTCAAAAAGGAACCAACAAGAAGCAAATGCAGAAAATGGCAACAATCTGTCAAAACAGACCAACAGGTAAAGACGAATTTTTTCGAAGACCTTCTGTTGCTCAAATCAAAAAGTGTTGAACTAACGAAAGTTAGATAACACCATGGGGCAGAAGCAAAAAACAATCACGCCTCAAAAAGACGTTCAGAGATTTTACATGAATTTTTACGGTGAAGCACATAAATCTATTCCGGGACAGCAACTTTCCCAATCATTTTAGAGGTTACTCTTGGCACAAAACGAAAATAAAAAAGATAAGGAGCGGTTATTACTGAAGTAATGACTTCCAATACTCATCTAAAACTTTTGGGTTATCTTCCAATAAGTACTTTTCTGTAATGCCTTTAAGTTAGGCATAAGAAGCAAAAAGAAGAATCAAGTGTTCTCAAATGAAGAAGCATTAAGACCAAATTTCTTGCCCTTACCTCTCTTACTTTTATTCTTAACCTTAGGGAAAATATGATTGTTTGGTGGAGAAGAAAGGTGCATAGTCCCTTTCCCACATCTATTATTTCTCCAAGGAGTTCTAATAGGGACCTTCCAAGTGTAATTTGTCCTTTTCCTACACATTCAATAACAAGATAATCAGTAGAAATCATTTTCCCAAGGATCTTTGTAAACACTCCTTCAGCTATTCCAATAGGTAATATGGTAGCATTATTATCAAGAGATATTTTTTTCCTCCTTCAGTAAGCCCCCAAATATTCAAAGATTCATAAATATCTTTGGGCATAAGACAAAATTCAGACATGATATCACAACGGGCTTGAAAAGTTTCAGTGTTTATCTCAATCTTTACTGTAGGGAGCCACTTTGATGGTTCAGAATTTATTGGAACATAGTTATGATGCTCCCTAAGAGTATTATAGCAATCTTTTAAGCTAGTAGTTCTAGTCTCAAGAGTGTTCAATCTAGCAAATATTCTTGCGAAAGAAATATCAGTTTGGCTAGGCAAGTTGTAAGTGAGGATTAATTTCTTTATTGCATTAATAGCATCATCCTCATTACATTGGAGGAAATCTCCTCTCACAACAGCATCTAAAGCATATCTATAGCAAAGAGCAATTCCAAGGTAAAAAATGCTAAGGAACAAGCTTTGAGTCATTTTAGGCTCAGTTTTTTTCATGTAGATCATAGATTCTAGACCAAGCTTCCTTGAAACTTTCCTCAATTCCTTGTTTAAAAGTGAAAATCATTTCCTCGGGTGACATAGTGATTGGAGCAAGACTAGACATAGTGGCAACTTAAGATAGGAACTAATTTTCGTGTGTTTTCAATAAAGAAAGAAAACTAGTAAAACTATTTTTTTTGTGTGTTTTTGATAAAGAAACAAGCAAACAAAGCAAAAAGAAACTAAGCAAAACAAAAATAACAAAGTAAAGATATTGGTTATGAGGGACTCCCCTTGTGAAGATGTCCTTGACTCCTCGGCAACGGCGCCAGAAAAGTGCTTGATGGCTCGTGTTGATGTAGAGCTCGTTGGGAACCCCAAGAGGAAGTTATGATGAGCACAGCAGCAAGTTTCCCTCAGTTATGAAACCAAGGTTTAATCGAACCAGTAGGAGCAAGGAAACACGCCAAAGGTGTTGCTAGCTGAGGCTTGGCAGGGCGCACTACCAGTGCTAGTAGCAACGTGGAGACCTGCACAACACAACCACTGAACTTTGTCCCCAACTTGCGATGAGGTTGTCAATCTCATAGTGTTTTTTCCGAAAACAAATGATTAAATGTATCGAATGGAAGGAAGTAATAGTTTGCAGAAAGTAAAAACAAAATAGTAAACAATTTGTAGATTGTATGTAAAAGAAAAAGGACCGGGATCCATAGTTCACTAGAGGTGGCTCTCCTTAGATAGATAACACGTTGGGTGAACAAATTACAACAGGGCAATTGAAAAACATCGAGAAAGCAATACATGCATATACTAATCATCTTGACTCCTTTGAGATTCGATTGGGCATTACAACATTATACATAGACCGCCATCCAACTGCATCTATGACTAATAATCCACCTTCAGGTTATCATCCGAACCCCCTCCAGTATTAAGTTGCAAGCAAAAAATTATTTCTTTACGAATTGTGTGTAAAGTAAAGAATACGATTGTTCTATTAACAAAGGATTGTTGTTTTCTCCCTAGTAGCAACAACACATCTAGTACCTTAGAGATTTCTGTCACTTCCCCAGATTACCAGAGGCATGCACCCACTATCGAGCATAAATACAAACTCTTGGAGTTGCTAGCATCTACTTGGCCAAGATAGCTACTAACAACGGAAAGCATGCAAGATCACAAATAACAAAGACATGATAGAATCAATAATCAATCAGAAATAGCATCTCAATATCCATCGGATCCCCACAAACACAACATGCAGAATTACAAATAGATGATCTAGATCATGAACGGAGCTCACAAGATCTAAACATGAAAGCACAAAGGAGGAGAACCAGCCATCTAGCTACTACATGGATCCGTAGTCCAAGGATGAACTACTCACGCATCACACCGGAGGCTTGCATGGTGATGAAGAAGGCCTCCAGGGTGAATTCCCCTCTCCGACAGGGTGCCAGGAAGAGCTTCAGATCCCTCCCGATCTAGGGACAGAGACGACGGCGGCTATAGACTCTTTCATGGATTTTTTGATTGGGTACTTAGGGTTTTCGTCCTGAGGGCATCTTATAGGCGGAAGGAGAGGCTGAGGGGGTGCTGGGGTTGACCAGACCACCCCTTGGCGCGGGCCAGGCCTAGCCGCGCGGCCAGGTGGTGTGGCCGGCCCCCAGCCCTTGTCCGTCTTGTATTCTGGCATCTGATGACTTCCGGAAAAATAGGCACTTTGGCTTTTGTCCCGTCCAATTCCGAAAATATTCATTTTCTAACTTTCCTGGAACCAAAAACAGCAGAAAACAGGCAGCTGGCACTGTGGCTCTTGTTAATAGGTTAGTCCAAGAAATCATATGAAAAATACTCCAACGTGTGGGCAAAACAAAAGAAAGTGGATAAAACTAAGCATGGAACATCAAAAATTATACATACATTTGGAATGTATCAACATCCCCAAGCTTAAATCCTGCTCGTCCTCGAGTAGGTAAGTGCTAAAAAGAAAGAATATTTTTTGTGGTGACATGCACCATCAAAGACTTGATCAAAGTATTTGGAAAACATTAAAAGCTGGGGTCATAGTACTTCAATCATAACATCAAAGACAAAGTTCTAGCAATAAGACAAAGAAACTATGATGCAACATGAAAAGGCACAAACAAAAGATTCAAGAATAATAATGCTTTACAAGACGTTTGTTTGTTTCACATAAAGAAAACAGAGCATAATAGTATTCAGCTTGTCCCTCATAGAGTAGCGAATATAAATGCATAGGACACCTTCAAAGTTCATAAGAGTGACTAGATACAAATAGTTTAAAACAAGCAATATCAAGTTATGCATCGATCAACTAGTCTTGGGATAATGCACATAGAACTAAGAATGGTCACTATGCTCTCAAAGTAGGTGCATAAAGGTAGAAGGTGGAGACTCAATATAATGGTGGAAGAAAGGCCTTAATAAAAGGAAGTAGGGATTCAAGTCTCGTAAAGAGCTTCCAAAAATTGTGGTACTTATAGCTTTCAGCTCTCATTGCCCCTATCATAAGCATCTTGAAGGTGATTAAGGTTAAAGTGACCAAACTAAGAGGATATGCTTGACAAGTTAAAACCGAAATCTCTTGCCCCTTACTTACGAAGACCGAATCTCATGCTACTCAACTTTAGTCACGAGTAAGCTCTTTTCATCGTAATTACATGTGTATCATAAAGAACCGCCAACGGGGTACCCCTTGCACATGATACAGGAGCTATCCCATATTCAAAATGACAACGCAAGCAGATAGTGACCATATCAGCGATCTTTTTATTTGCTATTTGCATAGGTTTTTATTGAGGATGCTTCATAGAGTGCTCATTATGGTTATGCTACAAGTTTTGTAACATCCCAAATTTTGCAATTTCAGGTGTTACTAGAAGCATGCATCATAACATTGCATCATGGCACCACATATCAAAAACTGTATCAGGTATTCTCTTAAACCCCATAGTCAATTATAGACAAAAAGGGGTAAAACCTTTTGAACCACCAAAACCCTTGCAAAAGTGTTATTTTATAGTCATATTCTAACCCTCTTATTTTTTCAAAATTTTAGAAACAAATTTCGTCTAATTCGGAGTCCGTTTGCAAAAGTTACTAAACAAATAGGAAAACAAAAAAAAATAAAAGAACAAAAAAAAATCTAACCTAAGCGGGCCAGCCGAAGCCAGCCCGCAACTATCTACCGCGCGCACCGCGAGCGAGCGGCGCACAATGCTTAGCGTGTGGGCCGGCCCAACTTGCCGCCAGCCGACGCCGCCAGCAGCCCGTCTGCGCGTCCGC
This sequence comes from Avena eriantha, assembly GCA_910589775.1. Lineage (NCBI taxonomy): Eukaryota > Viridiplantae > Streptophyta > Magnoliopsida > Poales > Poaceae > Avena > Avena eriantha. The sequence goes on along the minus strand of OU342744.1, from coordinate 388,823,627 downwards.
GGACGCCGACACCCCGACGAGATTGGAGCAGACTCCCAACAACCGCCGCCGCGTCCGGATTAGACTCCGGCCGAATCGGAGCCGGTTCCGCGACCCCCGCCCCAAGTATCTGCCCCTATTTAAGCCCCGGCCCGCCTCCCCAAAACCCTAGTTCCCTTTTCCGCTAACCGCCGCCGAGCCGCCGCCAATTCCTCGCCGGAGCCCTGCCGCCTCCAGCCGCCGTCCGCTGTCGCCTCGGAGGAAGAGAGCCGACGCCGCCCCGGGAACGGAACCGCGGCGAAAAACCGGTCGCCGTCGTCTACTCCACCAAGCCGGGGGAGCACCGCCTCCTCATCGCCGACCGGCGTCGACCGCCGCCGCCGTCCGCTGTCGACCCCGTCGCAACCCACCTCGGTAAGCTGCCGGCCACACCCCCTCAGCCGTCCGATACCAATCCAACGGCCCAGATTAGACTGGTCGCACCGAAGCGGTATCGGCGAATCGCGCCGCGCCACATGGCAGCCGCCGCGTCGTCACCGCTTCAGCACCGCGTCGATGTCACGCGCGCCTCGCGGACCAATCCCGGGCCGCGACGTGTCGCCGTATCGTTGGCCCCCTTTTGTTTTTCTTTTAAAATAGGCAGAAATTGCTCCAATCTTGTAAAATCTATAGTAATTCGAGTTTTAGTCCAAAAATTGCGTATAATATACCGTTAGATTCATATTTTCGAGTAGAACACAGATCTACAATAATAGTGTTGTTTTGTTATGGAAATCTTGCAGTAGGATTTAAAGTTTAGATTAGAGTATTTTAATTCTAGAAATTTATTCGTAACTCCGTTTTAGTTGATTCTTGTTGCGTTGGCTTTGTTTCGACAGGACCTTCTGTAGAAAATTAGCATATCATGATTAGGGTGTTCAGATCTATTGCGAGGAAGATTAGAGTTGTAGATCTAGTTTTGAACTTGGTTATTGAGGGTTTAACCCAAAAATATCTAAAATCTGTGGGAAATCGATTCTAATGATATCTCCAACTCAACAACACCCCTGGTTAAACCCTTGGTCGAAATCAAATCCATCCTAGCATATTACCTTGTTGCATGCATGCATATTCGACTTTGTGACTTTGTTTTGTGCAACTTGTGATTGGATCCATGTTTGTTTTGTTAGATTGCTCGGAGTGCGCTGAGGAGTACTGTTGTGTAGATTGCTGCTCGGATCAAGGCAAGTTACACCACTTGTTCATGTTTATGTCCTAGTTTTGACTATGCATGTTTTACTCCTCAAAATTCTTTAGTATGCATGTGTAGGGTTTTGGTAGAATTTCTTAGTACTGTTTTGCAAGTACGGTTTTGTAGTATGCCATGAGTAGCTTCATACTTAGGTTTTTCCATCCCAATAGGTCATTCTGTTTTACTAAGATATGCTTGCTATGCTATATACTTGTATATATCAAATACCGTTGCGAGGGTTCGAAAGACTCAAAGATTTTCTAAGTATGGGAGCTCTCTCGAGCAAACTTTTTTTCTTCAAAACCCCTTCAAAATAGAACTAAGTTTTCTTCTGGGAGGAATGGTTGTCGGGACAACAAGTGAGATTTTGGTGGAGGACGACCGCCCAGGAATCAAAGAAGTTTGCCATGTTTCAGAATTCAGAAGCTTCCCGTGCAACCGCAATACATATGGGCTCTGTCTTGGCTTAGTACTTAGTGGGAAACCTCATCGGGGTACCAACATTTGGAGGTTCTTGGCATGGTTGGATCTAGCTGGTAGAGGGGCTACTAAGGGAAGGCCTCGCCATGGTCTTGTTTGTACAAGGACTTGATCATGGATTGTCGGGAAAGTGCACAACCTCTCGAGAGTATTGCAATCTGATCGATCAGCCATGTTCACGGAAACAAAACAACTTTGAGCATCTGAAGGATGGAGCCTCTGAAAGATCTTCCTCTCTCTTTTCCAAACTTAACGTTTTATAAACCCCAAGGCGTGAGTAATATCGCCATTGGGTGGGATTTTGGGAACTTGGTGCATAATATCCAAGTGCTAGGTTGATTTGGGCACTTGGTGAGTAATATCCACGTGTTCCATTCGACCCTATACTATTTACCAAAGTTTACAAAGTAGGGAAAACTTTCTTCCTCTTTTCTTATTACATTGATAAAATTGGCTTCACGCAAATGAACCCCAGAGCTTACTCTTAGCTTTGCATGTAGAGATAGTCTTACTCTTTCCTTGGTGTAATTTGCCAATAGATTCAAAGTATTGACCCAACTTGTTGGCTGCACGTCTTATGTGCAGAATCCGAAGATTGAAAGGTGCGTAGGGATCGCGGGTCTTCACGCAGCTAGCCTGAGGCGTTTATGGACTCAAGTTTTATTTAGTTTCCGCTGTTTTATTTGAGCTAGCTATAAGCTATGCAAGTTGTAATAATTATACTCTGGATTTTTCGTGGAATAATGACTTGTGTTTTACATGATATTCATCGACTGTGAAGTGCTAGCTATTGATCCAGGGACTAGCATGTTATTCACAGGGACTTAGGATCCTTAACGATCCGAGGTCGCAACAGATGGTATCAGAGCACAAAGTTGCATGTAGGACGTGACCCTAGGATTGGAAACCGCCTTTACCATATGTGCTTTTGCTTTCTATATTCTTTGTACTCTTCTAGTAATTCTCTTTCTTATCACATTGTGTCTAATTTTCTCTCTCCTAACCTAAAGATGACGGCCTTCTACTACGACACCGCCGAAGACATCAAGTGCCTGCGCTTCGGGGAGTGCCTTCTGGACATCATCAAGACACTGCAGTTACCCATGCCATCAATCAAGGGAAGCGAGTTGAGGAAGATGCACAAGGAAGGATGCTGGGCGATTGAAGTCATCCTACCAGGGCGTAGTCAGACAGAACCCAAGACAGAGGCCATTGTACTCAACGTCACCAGCGACTCCAAGGAGAAGGGACTTAGCATCAGCTTGCAGGAGCTCATTGGACGCCTTTGCGGACGCCACCATGAAGAGGTAGAAGACCACTACATCAAAATCTTTGGAAGACGTGATGAGAAGGGAGTTCCAATTGAGTTAACCCTGGAGGAAAGGAAGACATGCAAGCGTCGAAGAATTCAATATCAAGACTTGGAGTTCCACATCAATGACCTTCAGAAGGGGAGCTGCCTTGAGATCGTGAGGAATGACGAGCTTTGTGCCCTAGTCAAGGAGAAGGATGAGAAGATCGAAGAGCTGGAAGAGAAGATCAAGTCCCTAGGAGGGGAGCTCACCGCCCAAGACAAGAGGTTCGCTAATCAAGAGAAGAGGGTGCAAGATAAGAACAAGAAGATTAGGGAGCAAAGTCTAGTGCTCGCAAAGAACGAGATGGAGTTCAAGAACCTTGCCACCATGTTGACGGACCTGCGAGTAGCCAAGAGGAGCTTGGAGGAGAAGATCACGCCCGTGACTATGGGGTCAAGTTTGATCAAGAAGCTATAGAAGGAGAAGAAGGAACTCCGAGCGAAGCTGGAAGCCGCTACCCAGGAGCTGCAAGAGGTGAAAGAACTTCAAGGAAGGCTCGAAGCTGCAACACCGGAGCCACAGGAGATGAAGGAACTTCAAGAGAAGCTTGAAGCCACGACGAGGAACATGGAGCTATACAAGTCACTGCTGGAAAAGGAAGGCTTCATCATTGAGGATGAGGAAGTGGATGATGAGTAGAGTAGTTGGACCACCTTTAGTTCTATAGTCGAACGTTATTCGCGATTGTAATGAGTACCAAAAATCTTATATTGGTTAGTTAAACTTGGTTGAGTATGTGGTTTTTGTGCCATGTGTGCCTTGCTTTTCTCGTGTGTTTTTCTTGTTTTCATAAGGGTAGGGGTTTATTCCTTAGGCTTTCTATCTATTTCTTAACTTGCCTTCCAAACCCTCCAGATGGCGAGACGTGGGAACAACAATAACAACATGCCCCCAAAGATAGCACAACTTCTGAACTCCTAGAATCAGTTGATCCAACTCCTCACTCAAAACATGCAAAACAACAACAACCCGCCGCCTCCGCCACCCCCACCGCCCCAATAGGATCGCCTGACTCGGTTCTTGAGGTTCAACCGTCCAATTTTCTCAAGTAGTTCTGAGCCAATTGTGGCAGATGACTGGCTCCGCACCATCAACAAGAAGTTAGACACCGTCCAAGTTGTTGGAGCTGATAGGGTGCGCTTTGCCGCGCACCAACTTGAGGGACCAGCTGCTGAATGGTGGGATAATTACTAGGTCACCCACCCCGATATTGAAGCTATCACCTGGAACCAGTTTGAAGCAGCCTTTCGTACTCATCACGTAGCCGCGGGAGTCATGTCACTTAAGAGACATGAGTTCCGCGACTTGAAACAACTGCACCACTCTGTCTCCGAGTATGCGGACCTTTTCAACAAACTGGGACGATATGCACCTGATGATGTATGCACTGATGCCAAGAGACAGGAGGAGTTCTTGAGGGGACTTAATGATGAAATATCTATTCAGCTTGTGGCTCTGAAGTTTGATAACTAGAACTCCTGGACAGGGCAGTGGTGGTTGAAGCAGAGCAAAGGAGTATAGAGAACCGAAAGAGAAAGTCCGCCTCACACAAGCACAAATCTGCCCCATATCAGAAGCAACGCACTTCGTCACCACCACCCCACAACCACAATGGCCACAACCACAACGGTCATCATCATGGAGGACATAACCACAATGGCCATAAGCACCGCAATGGAAATGGAAATGGGAAGGATTTGAGTGAAGTAACATGCTTCAAGTGTAACAAGACAGGACACTATGCGACCACTTTCCCCGAAAAGACGAAGAATGGGAATGGCAATGGAAACGGCAACGGACACAACCATGGCAATGGTAATGGAAATGGGAAGAAGCCGAATCCGTTCATCAAAGCCACGGTGAATCATGTCTCCGTGGAGGATGCTCGTGAGGTACCTGACTCCGTGATTGGTAAGTTCAAGCTTAACTCCACACCTGCAGTAGTTCTTTTTGATACTGGCGCATCGCATTCATTCATATCAAGGGTATTTGTGGATAGAGGCAAAATACCTACGGAGACTATTAGTACTCCCCTAAGGGTAAGTTCTCCTGGAGGAGAAATAGTGGCAAACTCTGGATGCCGTGGGTTAGAACTAAGAATTGGGGCGCACACCTTTCCCACCAGCCTAGTCGTTCTGGAATCACAAGGCTTAGACATAATTTTGGGCATGAATTGGATGACCGAATATGAGGGAGTCATAGATTGTGCCAAAAGGACTATCGCACTCACGACTCCGGAAAAGAAAAGGATCCGCTTTAAGTCAGCTTTCGCACTCAAAGGAAGTATGGTGAACTCTCTTAAGGAGGTTAGCTTGGAGGATGTGCCAATTGTGAAGGAGTATCCAGATGTGTTTCCGGAAGAATTGACAGGGATGCCTCCCGACCAAGACATCGAGTTTCTTATTGACTTGATGCCAGGTACTGGACCAATAGCAAAGAGACTGTACAAGATGGATGTGGATGAGTTGAAGGAACTTAAGAAACAGCTTAGAGAGCAATTGGACAAAGGCTTCATTCAACCAAGTGCGTCATCTTGGGGAGCACCTGTCTTATTCGTGGAGAAGAAGGATAAGACCAAGAGGCTAGTCGTGGACTACCGGTCGTTGAATGAAGTGACAATCAAGAACAAGTACCCTCTACCCAATATTAACGACCTGTTTGACCAATTAAAGGGAGCTAGTGTGTTCTCTAAGATTGATCTCCGATCAGGATATTTCCAGCTAAAGATCTGAGAACAGGATGTACCCAAGACATCCTTCACCACAAGGTACGGATTGTATGAGTACACCGTGATGTCGTTTGGCTTAACCAATGCCCCAGCATACTTCATGACTTGATGAACAAGGTGTTCATGGAGTACTTGGATAAGTTTATTGTGGTATTCATTGATGGCATACTCATATACTCCAAGGACGAGAAGGAACATGAGAGGCACATGCGCCTAATCATGGAAAAGTTAAGGGAACACAAGTTGTATGCCAAATTTTGCAAATGTGAGTTCTGGTTGAAAGAAGTGGGATTCCTTGGCCATGTTGTATCAGCTAAAGGTGTTGCCGTGGATCCAAGTAAGGTAGTTTCCGTGACATAATGTGAGTCTCCTAAGAATGTGGGTGATATTAGGAGTTTCCTGGGCCTTGCGGGATATTGCCGAAGATTCATTGAAAACTTTTCCAAGATAGCAAAGCCTATGACAGAGTTGCTGAAGAAAGAGAAGAAGTTTCAATGGACAGAGTCCTGTGAAGCAAGTTTCCAGGAATTAAAGAAGCGTCTAGTAACAGCACCAGTTTTGTGTCTCCCTGATATCCAAAAGGATTTCCAAGTCTATTGCGACGCTTCTCTACAAGGACTGGGTAGTGTTCTGATGCAAGATGGAAAAGTAGTGTCATACGCCTCTCGGCAACTTAAGAACCATGAGAATAACTACCCCACGCACGATTTGGAACTAGCATCAGTTGTGCATGCGCTCAAGGTATGGAGACACTACCTAATGGGCAAACATTGTGATGTGTTCACGGATCACAAGAGTCTTAAATACATCTTCACTTAAAAGGAATTAAACATGAGGCAAAGGAGATGGCTTGAGCTCATCAAGGATTATGACTTAGACCTGTAGTACCATCCTCGAAAGGCCAACATTGTGGCTAACGCCTTAAGCCGGAAGGTCTATGTAAATGGACTTACCGTGGGAGAACTTCCAAAAGATTTGTGTGAACAATTCAAGGACCTCAGGTTGGAAGTAGTTCTGGAGGGATACTTAGCAACTATGGAGATAGTGCCAACGCTTCTAGACCAAATTAAAGAGGCCCATAAGGGGGACAACGAGTTGGAGGAGATAAGAGCTAATATAAGCAAAGGAAAAGCAAAAGGGTTTCACACGGATGAACAAGAAACACTTTGGTATGAGAAGCGTCTGTGTGTTCCCGATGACCCTGATATCAGGAAGTTAATCCTTCAGGAAGCTCACGATTCGCCTTACTCAATTCATCCCGGTAATACAAAGATGTACATGGATGTGAAAGATAGATTCTGGTGGAACAACATGAAAAGGGAAATTGCTGAATATATCTCCTTGTGTGACGTGTGCAACAGAGTCAAGGCCGAACATCAAAAACCCGCAGGACTGCTGCAGCCATTACCTGTGCCCGATTGGAAGTGGGACAAGGTAGGCATGGATTTTATCACAGGACTACCGCGGACTCGTTCTAGGTATGACTCAATCTGGGTAGTGGTCGACCACTTCACAAAGGTGGCCCACTTCATTCCCGTAAAGACCACCTATACGAGTGCTAAACTTGCCAAGATTTACATGTCAAGGATCGTAAGTCTTCATGGTGTACCCAAGGGGATTGTCTCTGATAGAGGTACCCAATTCACCTCAAAGTTTTGGCGACAGCTACACGAGTCTCTAGGGACACGACTGGAGTTTAGTACTGCCTTCCACCCACAAACAGATGGGTAAACGGAAAGAGTTAATCAGATCTTGGAGGACATGTTAAGAGCCTGTGCGCTAGACTATGGGTCTAGTTGGGATGATAACTTGCCATATGCGGAATTCTCATACAATAACAGCTACCAAACTAGCATCAAGATGGTTCCATTTGAAGTTCTATATGGCAGAAAGTGTAGGACTCCGCTGCTATGGCGTGGAGTAGGGTAACGTAGTTTGTTTGGACCTGAACTGATCAAGGATGCCGAAGAGAAAGTGAGAAAGATTCAAGACAGGTTAAAAATAGTCCAATCCAGACAAAAGAGTTATGCTGATTCCAAGCACAGGGATGTGACTTATGAAGTGGGAGACTGTGCGTATCTCCGAGTTTCACCACCACGAGGAGTTAAGAGGTTTGGAATCAAGGGTAAGTTAGCACCCCGATTCATAGGGTCCTACAAGATCTTGGGTCGTAGAGGGGAAGTTGCCTATCAGTTGGAATTACCCGAAGTGCTAACAGTTCACGATGTTTTCCATGTGTCGCAACTAAAGAAGTGTCACCCGGAAATGGCTGAAACCCCACTAAAGGATATAGTTCCATTGGAAGAAGTCCAATTGGAAAACAATCTCACCTATGAGGAAAAACCCACCAGGATTCTGGAGACAGCCGAGAGAATCACTCGTACCAAAACTATCAGATTTTGCAAAGTTCAATGGAATCACCATTCCGAGGAAGAGGCCACGTGGGAACGTGAAGAAGACCTGAAGAAAGAACACCCACACCTATTTGCTAACCAACCTGAATCTCAGGGACGAGATTCTTCTTAAGGGGGGTAGGTTTGTAACATCCCAAATTTTGCAATTTCAGGTGTTACTAGAAGCATGCATCATAACATTGCATCAGGGAACCACATATCAAAAACTGCATCAGGTATTCTCTTAAACCCCATAGTCAATTATAGACAAAAAGGGGTAAAACCTTTTGAACCACCAAAACCCTTGCAAAAGTGTTATTTTATAGTCCTATTCTAACCCTCTTATTTTTACAAAATTTTAGAAATAAATTTCGTCTAATTCGGAGTCCGTTTGCAAAAGTTACTAAACAAATAGGAAAAAAAAGAACAAAAAAAAATCTAACCTAAGCGGGCCAGCCGAAGCCAGCCCGCAAATATCTACCGCGCGCACCGACAGCGAGCGGCGCACAGCGCTTAGCGCGTGGGCTGGCCCAACCTGCCGCCAGCCGACGCCGCCAGCAGCCCGTCTGCGCGTCCGCCACCATCGTCACCCCGACGAGATCGGAGCGGACTCCCAACGACCGCCGCCGCGTCCGGAACAAACTCCGGCCGAATCGGAGCCGGTTCCGCGACCCCCGCCCCAAGTCTCTGCACCCTATTTAAGCCCCGGCACGCCTCCCCAAAACCCCAGTTCCCTTTTCCGCTAACCGCCACCGAGCCGCCGCCAATTCCTCGTCGGAGCCCCGCCGCCTCCAGCCGCTGTCCGCCGTCGCCTCGGAGGAAGAGAGCCGACGCCGCCCCCGGGAACGGAACCACGGCGAAAAACCGGTCGCCGTCGTCGACTCCACCAAGCCGGGGGAGCACCGCCTCCTCATCGCCGACCGCCGCCGACCGCCGCCGCCGTCCGCCGTCGACCCCGTCGCTACCCACCTCGGTAAACCGCCGGCCACACCCCCTCAGCCGTCCGATACCAATCCAACGACCCAGATTAGACTGGCCGCACCGAAGCGGTATCGGCGAATCGCGCCGCGCCATGTGGCAGCCGCCGCGTCATCGCCGCGTCAGCACCGCGTCGCCATCACGCGCGCCACGCGGACCATTCCCGGGCCGCCACGTGTCGCCGTATCGTTGGGCCCCTTTTGTTTTTCTTTTAAAATAGGCAGAAATTGCTCCAATCTTGTAAAATCTATAGTAATTCGAGTTTTAGTCCAAAAATTGCGTATAATATACCGTTGGATTCATATTTTCGAGTAGAACACAGATCTAAAATAATATTGTTGTTTTGCCACAGCAATCTTGCAGTAGGATTTAAAGTTTAGATTAGAGTATTTTAATTCTAGAAATTTATCCGTAACTCCGTTTTAGTTGATTCTTGTTGCCTTGGCTTTGTTTCGACACGACCTTCTGTAGAAAATTAGCATATCATGATTAGGTTGTTCAGATCTATCTCGAGGAAGATTAGAGTTGTAGATCTAGTTTTGAACTTGGTTATTTAGGGTTTAACCCAAAAATATCTAAAATCTAGGGGAAATCGATTCTAATGATATCCCCAACTCAAAAATACCCCTGGTTAAAACCCTTGGTCGAAATCAAATCCATCCTAGCATATTACCTTGTTGTATCCATGCATATTCGACTTCGTGACTTTGTTTTGTGCAACTTGTGATTGGATCCATGTTTGTTTCGTTAGATTGCTCGGAGTGCGCTGAGGAGTACTGTTGTGTAGATTGCTGCTCGGATCAAGGCAAGTTACACCACTTGTTCAATTTTTATGTCCCAGTTTTGACTATGCATGTTTTACTCTTCAAAATTCTGTAGTATGCATGTGTAGGATTTTGGTAGAATTTCTTAGTACTATTTTGCATGTACGGTTTTGTAGTATACCATGAGTAGCTTCATACTTAGGTTTTTCCATCCCAATAGGTCATCCTGTTTTACTAAGATATGCTTGCTATGTTATATACCTGTATATATCAAATACCATTGGGAGGGTTCGAAAGACTCAAAGATTTTGTAAGTATGGGAGCTCTCTGGAGCGAAGTTTTTTTCTCCAAAACCCCTTCAAAATAAATCTAAGTTTTCTTCTGGGCGGAATGGTTGTCGGGACAACAAGTGAGATTTTGGTGGAGGACGACCGCCCAGGAATCAAAGAAGTCTGCCATGTTTTAGAATTCAGAAGCTTCCCGTGCAACCGCAATACATATGGGCTCTGTCTTGGCTTAGTACTTAGGGGGAAACCTCATCGGGGTACCAACATTTGGAGGTTCTTGGCACGGTTGGATCCAGCTGGTAGAGGGGCTACCAAGGGAAGTCGTCGCCATGGTCTTGTTTGTAAAAGAACTTGATCATGGATTGTCGGGAAAGTGCACAACCTCTCGAGAGTATTGCAATCTGATCGATCAGCCGTGTTCACCGGAACAGAACGACTTTGAGCATCTGAAGGATGGAGCCTCTGAAAGATCTTCCTCTCTCTTTTCCAAACTTAACATTTTATAAACCCCAAGGCGTGAGTAATATCGCCATTGGGTGGGATTTTGGGAACTTGGTGCGTAATATCCAAGTGCTAGGTTGATTTGGGCACTTGGTGAGTAATATCCACGTGTTCCATTCGACACTATACTATTTACCAAAGTTTACAAAGTAGGGAAAACTTTCTTCCTCTTTTCTTATTACATTGATAAAATTGGCTTCACGCAAATGAACCCCAGAGCTTACTCTTAGCTTTGCATGTAGAGATAGTCTTACTCTTTCCTTGGTGTAATTTGCCAATAGATTCAAAGTATTGACCCAACTTGTTGGCTGCACGTCTTATGTGCAGAATCCGAAGATTGAAAGGTGCGTAGGGATCACGGGTCTTCACGCAGCTAGCCTGAGGCGTTGATGGACTCAAGTTTTATTTAGTTTCCGCTGTTTTATTTGAGCTAGCTATAAGCTATGCAAGTTGTAATAATTATACTCTGGATTTTTCGTGGAATAATGACTTTTGTTTCACATGATATTCATCGACTGTGAAGTGCTAGCTATTGATCCAGGGACTAGCATGTTATTCACAGGGACTTAGGATCCTTAACAATCCGAGGTCGCAACAAGTTTCCACCATAATTAGGCATGGCTTAGGCTAGCGGCCAAGGAATTTATCTAACACACATACAACTCCATGATCTTACAAGTTCCACTTTTATTTCACACCGCCGGGATCCATAAGCAAAATAACATGATATCAACTAGGTACAAAGTACAAGTGCAATGTTGAAAGCGTTCCCCATGATACATGGTTCTGCTAATTTCAACTTATAAAGTGCAAGCATATACGCAACAAACGTCTTGTATTCTGGCATCTGATGACTTCTGGAAAAATAGGCACTTTGTCTTTTGTCTCGTCCAATTCCGAGAATATTCATTTTCTGACTTTCCTGTAACCAAAAACAGTAGAAAACGGGCAGCTGGCACCGTGGCTCTTGTTAATAGGTTATTCCAACAAATCATATGAAAAATACTCTAAAGTGTGGGCAAAACACAAGAAAGTGGATAAAACCAAGCATAGAACATCAAAAATTATAGATACATTTGCAATGTATCACCCCTTAACTCAAGGTTCCGATCAGCACGAGCCTTGCGACGAAGTTCAGTAAGCTTGTTGTCTCTTGGTGTCGTTGGAATCATTTGCTTGACCTTGACTAGAAGTCTTATTATCAGTAGAAGGAGATGACGAAGCATGCCCTTGAGGTCGGTCAACAGCCGTAACATGAGGCTACTTATCTTCGGGAATTTCAGGGCCGGATAATCCGGCCGAGGGTGAGGCCAGATAATCCGGCCTCGGAGAACTTGATGCAATTTCATCGGGTTGGCTGGAACTTGCTTGAATTGGCGAGGGGCCGGATAATCCGGGGTCAACCGGAAAATCCGACCTGGAGCTTGCAACTGTTTCTTCAATATGATGAGTAGTTTGGTCGTCAGAGGAGCATCCAGGAGCATGTTGACCTTCAGCAATTGGTGGAGTTGGTGTAGAAGTTACTCCCGTGGTTGGAGCGTGTTGAGTCTATGTAGATGAGGGCTCTTCATGAGTAGAGCATTGTCCTTCCCGTTCCGCCACAAGGGGTTCCTCAATGGGGCGGAAAAATCCCACGCCCATACTTCTTATGGCATCTTGGGTTATTTCAACATCTACATCACAAACATCAACTTGCCCTGCACGGGAGCCGTCATTTTCCTCGAACACTACACTACAAGATTCTAAAACAGTTTCGGAGAGATTATTGTAGACTCTATAAGTGTGGGATTCGGCACCATAACCAACAAAAATACCCTCTAAAGCCTTAGCCTCAAATTTAGATAAACAAACTCCCTTGATGAGAAAGAAACACTTACATCCAAATACCCGAAAGTATGAGATGTTTGGCTTGTTACTAGTAAGTATTTCATACGGAGTCTTGTCCAAGATTTTACGGAGGTATAACCGTTTGGATGAATGACAAGCGGTAGAGATTGCTTCAGCCCAGAAGTTATATGGAGACTTGAATTCGGCTAGCATAGACCTTGCCATATCCATGAGAGTCTGGTTCTTCCTCTCGGCAACACCATTTTGTTGAGGGGTGTACGCAGCGGAATATTGATGTCTTATCCCCTCTACACTTAGGAAATCATTTAAGGTGTAGTTCTTGAACTCGGAGCCATTCTCACTTCTTATTGCCAGAATAGGGACATTGTGTTGACGTTGACCCTCGTTGGCGAAGTCGATGAGTGTTTGTTGAGTCTCGCTCTTCAACATGAAGAAATAGACCCAAGTGTATCTTGAGTAATCATCAACGATTAGAAGGCAGTACTTCTTCCCATTGAGGCTTGCATGAGATGGAGGTCCAAAGAGGTCCACATGAAGGAGTTCTAAGATCCTTTTTGACGAAATAATAGTCTTCCTTCGATGAGGAGAGTCATGCATTTTCCCTTCAACACAAGCCTTGAAAACATGATCTTTGTCAAAGGAGACATTTTCTTTTAGTCCAAGGATGTGGCCACCCTTGTGGAGACTTTGCAAAGTTCAAATATTGACGTGGGATAGTCGGTGATGCCATAACCAACCCGTGTCAGCGTTTCCGAAAAGACACATTGGGCCTATAGTGGTTTTCCCCGAAAAGTCCACCATGTACAGGTCGTTTTCGACATATCCCACGAAAGCGACTTTTACAGACTTGCTCCACAAGAGTACCACCAAATCAGCATCAATAAAAACTGCAAAGTCCATCTTACCAAGGGCGCGAACTAAATGTAAATTGTAACTGACGGTCTCAACAAGCATGACGTCCATGAGAGAGATATCGTGTGCTATCACGACTTTGTCGTGACCTAATACCTCAGATTTTGACTTGTGACCATATGAGACGGTTATATGATCATGATTTGGCCGCATCTCCGTGATGATCTCCTTGCTTCCGGTCATATGAGTCATGCATCCGCTATCGAGTACCCATTTAGACACACCGGAAGCATAGCCCTGCAAGAAAGTTACTTTTTGGTTTTAGGTACCCATTTTTCAATGGGTCCTCTCATGTTAGTGACAAGGGTCTTGGGGACCCAAATAGACCAAGGAATGTAACAATCATAACGGCCTACATAACTAGCATAAACATCACCATAATGATCGCAATATAACTCAAAGTTAGGATTGTTAGCCCCTGCAAAACCATCATAATTAGACTTGTCATTGGTGGTGGTGCTAGTCTTTGGTTGAGCAGTCTTGCTCTTCTTCCTCTTCTTGTTCTTCTTGTTCTTTGTCTTGCGAATATAACCAAGTCCCTCTTTTCCATTGTTTGTCCTTTGCTTGCTAAGTATCTCATCTAGAACTTCTTTACCTATGTGTTGAGATCCTTTTGCAAGTTCTTATTTTCCATAAGCTGATGTGGAGGTGTTCGGAACATCATACTTCCTCAATTAAGTTTGGATCTAGTCATGAGACTCATTTAGAGTAGAGTGTTCACTCTCCAATGCCTTGTGGGCAATGTCAAGTTTCTCAAACTTCTCTGAGAGTCTGGCATGAGCAGCCCCAAATTAAATATTTTCCTTCTTTAGTTTATTTACCTTGACAAGAGAATTGTTACGTTCTTTGATGAGCTGAGCCACAACTTCTTCATGTGACTCCTCAATGGATTCGAGTCTCTCTTCCAAAGATACTCGAGCTTCCTCTTCTTCTTCCAAGGCATTCTTCAGAGAAGCTATCTCTAAGGCATCTTCTCTATCAATTCTGCCCTTTTCTTCAAGGAGATCATCGGCTTGGGCAAGTTGACACATAATAGCATCAAAATGAAGTATGTGCTCACCTTGCAAGTTAGTGAAAAACTTGTCCAAAGCAATAACTTCTTCTTTCATTTTAAGACTAGTATGATTACCCATATCCATATTTATGTTAGTCTTAGGGAATAAAGAACTAGAAGTTGATACCTCGGACCCTCGGATCCATATCCATATCCATATTTGGCGAGTCGAACAGAGATGATGGAGTCGATGTGGTGGCTATAGCAGCCACCTCACGAGAAATATTGTCATCCTCTTCATCTTTACTTGCAGAGGAGTATTCTTCTTGTGCCACCAAGACAATCGTGGGTTGCTTCTTGTAAGGCGCCTTGGATTTTTCTTTAAGGATGAGCCTGCCACCATTGTCTTCTCTATTTTGATAAGGACACTCGTCCACAAAGTGCAGCCTATCTCCACAATTGTACCATGTTCTCAGTTTTGGGCCACTTTCTCTTCTTCCACTTGACCCATTCTTGCGCTCGAGTTCTGACTTGGCCTTGGCAGTATCCTTCCAAAAGTTCCTTGCGTAAAACGACATGTACTCACCATGAGCACGTTTGACTTCATCAGGGCAGTCCATGGAGGCACCCTCGAAAGCTCTTTCGTCCTCATCTTGCTCAACAACATTAGCCTTTAAAGCAACATTGACCCCTTTTTGCATTCCAATGGCACGAGCACAGGCATCTTCCGCGTTCCTTGCAGCAACTTTGAATGATGCCATTTCCTGCATGACTTCATTGGACATCATTTGATCGTAGTTGTGTCTACCTTGCAAGCTCTTCAAGTCCGTTGGCTCAAAAGGCATTAGAGCACTCACATATTACCTTTTTATCCAAGCATCATCAATGTGAGTGGCTCCATGCTTTCTAAATGTTGTTGCGATGCCCTTGAGTCTTCTATACATGTCTTCATGGTTTTCACCATCCAACATGTAGAATCCTTCAGCTTCATTACTAAGGGCATCATACCTATTCCTTCTCATGCTTTCATTTCCAATAAAGAGATCCGTGAGAGCATCCCAAGCTTCTTTAGCTATGTTGAGATGTTTAATGTGGGGCATGTCCTTGGGACCT
Source organism: Avena eriantha (assembly GCA_910589775.1). Lineage (NCBI taxonomy): Eukaryota > Viridiplantae > Streptophyta > Magnoliopsida > Poales > Poaceae > Avena > Avena eriantha. Next base: position 388,808,064 of record OU342744.1, on the reverse strand, counting down.
ACTATGAGTTGTATCATGTGGAGAGCCGTAGAATTCAATTGGCTATCAACAACTTCTCTTCTTGTCAGGTTGGTGTGATATCCAATATGAAGACCCTCTTTGATAATCCTCCAAAGTTCAATAGAAGAGCTACAAACATGAGACTTCGTTAAGAATTGCCATTGATTAAATGAAGATGCAGTAAGCTTGGCTGGATGACCCCTATTGTTTATATGAGGATGAGGGATAGGTGGGTCGGGGGAATATAAGTGATGAACCTCACCATATTCGTCCTTACCACTTCCCTTCTTGGAGGTGGAACCATTATGTTTTTCACCTACCACTTCATGTTCCTTTGATCTGGTGTTAGCCTTATCCTTGGATGAGGGATTGGTGGCCTCAGAGGAGGATGGAGATGGGGCTACGGATGATGTGAGGCAAGCAATCATTTGATGCATCTCCTCCATCTTGGTCTCAAAGGATTTCATCAAGGTTGTCTCCAACGTCTTGAGGTCAGACATTGTGACCTTATCCACAGCCTCATTCCCATTCTCCTTGGTACCCTTACTTCTCTTAGGCATTTAAGCCCGAATAAAGAGCCATGGCTCTGATACCAATTGAAATTGATCGTATGGGCACCTAGATGGGGGTGAATAGGTGCTACTTCAAATTTTAATGCTTTTCAATTTTAGGCTTAACACAAAAGGTAAATTCTCTAGATAACTATTTAGGAGAATTTCCCTATATGCAAACCTATCTACTAGCGAGTAAGAGGCGAGTGGAAAGAGGAACGAGTGAACCATAATGAAGCATGCGGAGACACATGATTTGTTTTACCATAGTTCCTTCCTTATTAAGGGAAGTACATTTGCGTTGGAGGGGTGGGTGGTACTAAGACCACCACACCACAATAGGCCTCACCCTGTTCTCTGATGGATCCCGCCACCAAAGGCCTGATCCACCTTTCCACTATAGGAACCCTTCGAGGCGGGTACCGGCGGCTTTACACAATTAGCAGGCACAACTCCAAAACCAAATTGGAGGCTCCCGTAATGATAACAAGCTGCCACAAGAACAAGTTAACAATAACAAAACACAAGATCTAGATATTAACAAGAATACTAGATCGGGGATTTCTCCAAATGAATGGAGAGGAGTTGATGCGCTTGATTCGTGATGGTGATGAAGATTGTCTCCTCCTTAAATTCCCCCAAATATCGAAGCCTTCAGGTGGTTGAAGTGGGAGATCTAGAGAGAGAGCTCTTGCAATGGGTCTGACACTTTTCGAATGAATCAAGAGTTCTGCTTGATGGAGATGAAGGGTTTTTTATACCTCCTTTCAAAACCAAGTTGTTGGAGCATTTGGCGGCCGGATTATCTAGCCCAAGTGATGGCCAGATTATCCGGCCTGGGAAAACTCCGCCCTAGACTCGGATTATCCGGCAGAAAATTCGCCTACGAACGGAAGATCGCGCAGGCTGGCCCTTGACACCTTCTCCTAGGGACCAGATTATCCGTCCCTAGGGGAGGTCGGATTATCCGGCTGGGGGAAAAATACGCACCAGCCACGGAATATGGGGGGAGAAATTCCGCCCCCAGACAGAAGCTCGCGTAGACGCTCTTTGGGCGATTCCCGTGGGGCCGGATTATCCGGCCCAACATGAGGGCCGGATTATTCGGTCTAGGGAGAAAATCCGCCTTAGAGCCGGATTGTCCGGGGGAAAATCCGCCCCTAGACAGAAGCTCGCATATAGCCAGCCCTGGCCCAAGATGGTCCGGCCGGATTATCCGGCCCATGACAGGGGCGGATAATCCGTTCCCCCAACTGCTCAAAACTTTCCTGCAACACTTAGTACACATTAGAAATTCCATGGTATTGTTATCTAACACACAAAGCATAGGAAATCATGAAATATTCTTTCAATCTCCCCCTTTTGGGTGTTAAATGACAATACTAGGATTTGCAAGAAAGTTCACAAGACCACCAACAATAAATACATGAAAGAGACTCCCCCTCAATGTGTGTATACTAGAAATTTGTATTTGAATACAAATGCACACAAATAGGTGCGAGTCTATTCCATTGAAATATAAACAACATAATCATACCACCGAGATAGGGAGAGGTGTCCTTCATATAACTCCTATTATCAATGTGATAACCAATATAAGCGCCTTCCTCCAAATAGATACCCAATATTATAGGATATGATAGATGAATCCATAGGCGTAATCCATGAGATAAATCCAGAAATCCATAGACACAAAGTTTCACACAAACCACAAACCACAAATTAAAGTTCAATGCTAAATGGGCACAAGCAAGAAAATTACGAATGAAAAAGTGCAAATGCTTGTGCCCGACCCATGCAAATCCTCGGAGACCTAATAGAACTACTTCTCCCCCTTTGGCATAGAGACGCCAAAAAGGAATAAGAGCGATGCTAACGCCCCAAGGTATCACTCGTAGTCGTCATCCTCGTCCTTGTCCTTGTTACCATCTTCGTACTCATCCTCAAGCTCCTCGGTGTCATCGTCCTCATCATCAGCAGTGGCCGCGGAAGGGAACAAGTGACGCTCCAACTCTCCATAGTTAAGCCCAGAAGAAGAGTTCCACCGAGCATATGGTGTGGGAGGAGTAGGAGCCGGGGGATCACTAGAAGCACGGGACACATGGTGAAGAATGAGCTGCTGAGAGTGGGCCAACTCATGGCGCTGCTTGTAAGCCTCGTACTGGCCCTTGCGTGTGTCCACGTCCATGCAAAGAATGTTCCGCTGGAACCAGTTCAGCTGCTTGATCTCACGAGCAATGGGAGGCACTGGAGGCCTGCAAGCACTAGCACAAGCATCCCTCATGAGACCCTCATGAGCAGAAGAGGGGTGAGAGGTCTTCCGAAGCTTGGTGTAGATCTTCTTTTCCTTGTGCACAACGTCAATGTTGAATTATTTAGAGGGAAGCAGGTGCTTGATGAGCATCATAATATAGGGAGCATAAGGAATGGACAGACTGTTGAACATTGCATCAGTTAGTTCATGGTAGATGAAGTCCATCACATCCAGCTGGTACTACACGGACTCATCCTTGCACGAGGCAACCTCATGAGAGAAGGCTATGAGCTGGACTAGGTGACCACAGATGCTATCATTGTTGCCTCCACTCGGGGTGATATAATCACGGAAGAGGCCCACCAAGGCAGCATAGATAGGAGCAAGAGCAGCAAAGGTGCCCACAATACCATTGTCCATCATGCATGGAGAGAGGACTGCATCTTTATTGGGCTTCAGTTGGGTGATGATGCAGTGGCCACTAGCCCGATCCCTGCTGCAGAAAGATTACCCAAGCACCTCAGCAAACACATGAAAATCAGCACTCATAGGCCTGTCACGAGTCATCCACTTCATAGTGCGATGCTCATCACCACAAATAACCAGTGTGGAAAAGAACTGCTTCACAACTTCAGAATCATAGGAACATTGGAGAGCCATGAGATGGTGCAGCCCCATCCGCTCAGCCACATATATCACATCAACAAGGTGAGGCTTCTCCAAGGCCTTAGCAAGAATCAGCGGGTGCATAGGCCTAATTTTCAGCCTGGCATACACATCTTCATATATTCCTTTATGTTTAGCACACCAAAAACGAGAATCACCCAGCTTAGAATCACGCGCCAACTCAGCAAATAGATCACGGTGAAGAATAGAGGAAAAAGTGACTGGATCCAAAGCCTTATAGTTGATCTTGGGATCTTTGCCCTTCCACTTGGACATACCCCTCCTGGATTGCTCCCTGTTTTCTTGCTTAGCCATGCGATCAACCTCTTTCTTTCTACTTCGCAGTTCAACTTCGTCCACAGTATTACCCTCACTGTCTACTCTGAAATAGAGACCACGAGGATGATGCTTGTAAGTCTTGGGAGCACTGGAACCACATGTGAAGAGAACAAGGTCGATAGCATGGCGATAAGCATACACACAAGTCCAAGAGAGAGCGTAGAAAAACTAGGCAAAAAGTTCATAGTCCAATCCTACTCAATGCACACAACAAGGCAAAACTGAACCAGATTTTAGTCTATCAGGCCGGATTATCCGGCCTGGCCATGTGTGGATAATCCAGCCCTGGCAGAAATTTTCAGAATCACCTAGATTGAATGCAAAGGAGTAGATCGGGCCTAGAAACTGCAAGACCACGATTTCTACGTGAAACAACATCCTTCTAGACAACGTTCCACCCAACAAACAACACATCTAGCCAAAGATGGTGAGAGAGGGAGTTACCCTCACTCATTGGAGGAAGAATGTGGAGGAGAAGGTACCCGGAGGCGCAGAGAAGAAGATCTGGGGAGGCCCGGAAAATCCGGTGGCCAGAGAGGCTCCGGGGACGGTGGGGGACGGCAGGCAGCGGCTGGGAAGAGAGAGAAGGTTGGGGGAGAAGTGTTGCTCGTATGAGCCCTTCCCCCGACCCCTTCCCTTAAGGACAAAATCCGCCAGGGCCAGATTATCAGGCCTATACTTGGGCCAGATTATCCGGCCTAAACTCTGAATTTCTGTTACACACAGAGTCAGGCCCGCGTGTCCCCAAACAACACCCCCACAAGGTGTACAAGGAACTTGTGTGCAAGAATAGATGGCTTAGGGGTAGGGAAAGGCCTAGGATTAAGAGAGCCAAACTGAGATGGTACTACACACTCAAATTTGCAAGAATCAAAGCAACTGAAATCCAAAAGTGAGTGTGCTTCCCATAAAAACATGAGAGGAGCGACAAACGATCAAGAAGATCCAAATAAATCCAACTCTTCGCATGGAAGAGGGCGGTGGCCAAAACCACCTTATTGGAGTGTATGGTATGACACTGCGAAGATATATCTTGGGTTCATGCCCAATACTCATCAATAAGCTCACATATCTCAACATGATATTAAGAGAAATGATTTGACTTGCTTTCGGCATTATGGGGGGAGGGTTAGCCCAATAAATTAGGACCACACTCCCCCTATTTCCATGGCCACATCTAGACCAAATAAGACTAAGATGTACGAGTGAGTGCATGGGTACTCAAGACAAGCTCCTTGAATTAACGATATTTAGCTCATTCCTCATGTAGCAAAACCTTGTTTCATCAAGAGGCTTCACAAAGATATTAGCAAGTTGTTTCTTCGTGCTCACAAAAGATAGATCAATATCGCCTCGAGCAACATGGTCCTGAATAAAATGATTCTGAATCTCAGTATGCTTTTTCCTTGTGTGTTGTACCGGATTGTACGCAATTTTGATTGCACTTTCATTATCGCAAAAAAGAAGCACTTTGTCACAATTGACACTGTATTCCTTTAAAGTTTGCCTCATCCATAATAAATGAGTGCAGGCGTAAGTAGCAACAACATATTCAGCTTCGACGGTGGAGAGAGAGAGATACAATTTTACTTTTTAGATGACCAACAAACTAGAGACCTTCCCAAGAACTGACAAGCTCCAGAAGTTAATTTCCGATCATCCTTATCACCAGCCCAAACTGAATTAGTATAACCACATAGAGAGAAATTGGAACCCTTGGGATACCATACACCAAAGTGAGGGGAATGAACCAAATATCGGAAGATCCTCTTGACCGCCACTAAGTGGCTTTCTTTAGGAGCTGCTTGATACCTTGGACACACCCCCACACTCAACACAATATCGGGTCTAGATGCGCAGAGGTAAAAAAGAGAGCCGATCATGGACTGGTATACCTTTTTGTCCACATCTTTACCGTGGGGGTTAAGTTCAAGGTGACACTTTGTTTTTATCGGAGTGGCAACGCCATTAAGATCCGTCATCTTGAATCTCTTGAGCATGTCTTGGATGTATTTAGCTTGATTGATGAAGGTTCCTTCTCTAATTTGCTTGATCTCGAATCCAAGAAAGAACCGTAACTCCCCCATCATAGACATTTGAAACCTATTAGTCATAAGCTTTGAAAATTCATCATTAAAAGTTTTATTAGTAGAACCAAAGATGATGTCATCTACATATAGTTGGCATACGAAGAGCTCCCCCTTAACCTTCTTAGGAAAAAGAGTGAGATCGATTTGCCCAACTTCGAAGCCACGGTCTAGCAGAAGCTCTTTAAGGTGCTCATACCACGCATGTGGGGCTTGTTTAAGGCCATAGAGTGCCTTATCGAGTTTGTAGACATGGTTCGGGAAGTTAGGATCCTCAAATCCTGGGGGTTGCTTTACATATACCAACTCATGTAGAGGACCATTAAGAAAATCACTCTTAACGTCCATTTGCTGTAATTTAAAATTATTATGGACAGCATAAGCAAGAAGGATACGGATGGACTCAAGATGAGCCACAGGAGCATAGGTCTCGCCTAAGTCAATGCCCTCAACTTGGGAATAGCCTTGTGACACTAGTCTCACCTTGTTCCTCACAACAATGCCATTCTCATCTTGGTTGTCTTTAAATATCCATTTAGTGCTGATAACATTGCGGCAATCCTTGGGCTTCTCCACTAGTTTCCAGACCTTGTTGTGCTCAAAGTTATTCAACTCTTCATGCATAGCAACAACCCAGTCCGGAGCTTCAAGAGCTTCAAACACTTTCTTGGGTTCCACCATTGAGATGTGAGCTTGATCCTCACCAAAACTTGCCAATTCCCTTCTTGTGGAAACCCTTCGTCGAAGATCACCTACAACTTTGTCAAGAGTATGACCCCTTAACTCAAGGTTCTGATCAGCACAAGCCTTGCGACGAAGTTCAATAAGCTTGTTGTCTCTTGGTGGAATAGTTTCGTCACTTGAGTCTTCGGTGGAATCATTTGCTTCACCTTGATTAGAAGTCTGATTATCAGTACAAGGAGATGATGAAGCATGCCCTTGTGGTGGGTCAATAGCCGTAACAGGAGGCTGGAATTTCAGGGCCAGATAATCTGGCCGAGGGTGAGGCCGGATAATTCGGCCTGGGAAACATGATGCAATTTCATTGGGTTGCCTGGAACTTGCTTGAATTGGCGAGGGGCCGCATAATCCGGAGTTAGCCAGAAAATCTGGCCCGGAGCTTGCAGCTGTTTCTTCAATATGATGAGTAGTTTGGTCGTTAGAGGAGTGGTGGCCGGATAATCCGGTGTCGATCGGATAATCTGGCCTGGAGCATCCAGGAGCATGTTGACCTTCAGCAATTAGTGGAGTTGGTGCAAAAGTTACTCCCGTGGTTGGAGCATGTTGAGTCTGTGTAGATGAGGGCTCTTCATGAGTAGAGCATTGTCCTTCCTGATCCGCCACAAGGGGTTCCTCAATGGGGCGGAAAAATCCCACGCCCATTCTTCTTATGGCATCTTGGGGTATTTCAACATCTGCATCACAAACATCAACTTCCCCTGCACGGGAGCCATCATTTTCCTCGAACACCACACTGCAAGATTCTACAATAGTTCCGGAGAGCTTATTGTAGACTCTATAGGTGTGGGATTCGGCACCGTAACCAACAAAAATACCCTCTAATTCCTTAGACGCAAATTTAGATAAACAAACTCCCTTGATGAGAAAGAAACACTTACACCCAAATACCCGAAAGTATGAGATGTTTGGCTTGTTACCAGTAAGTATTTCATACGGAGTCTTGTCCAAGATTTTACGGAGGTATAATCGGTTGTATGAATGACAAGCGGTAGAGATTGCTTCAGTCCAGAGGTTATATGGAGATTTGAATTCGGCTAGCATAGACCTTGCCATATCCATTAGAGTTCGGTTCTTCCTCTCGGCAACACCATTTTGTTGAGGGGTGTACGCAACGGAATATTGATGTCTTACCCCCTCTTCACTTAGGAACTCATTTAAGGTGTATTTCTTGAACTCGGATCCGTTATCACTTCTTATTGCCAGAATAGGGACATTGTGTTGATGTTGAACCTCATTGGCAAAGTCGATGACCGTTTGTTGAGTCTCGCTCTTCAACTTGAAGAAATAGACCCAAGTGTATTTTGAGTAATCATCAACGATCACAAGGCAATACTTCTTCCCACCGAGGCTTGCATGAGATGGAGGTCCAAAGAGGTCCACATGAAGGAGTTCTAAGATCCTTTTTGATGAAATAATAGTCTTCCTTTGATTAGGAGAGTCATGCATTTTCCCTTCAACACAAGCCCTGCAAACACGATCTTTGGCAAAGGAGACATTTTCCTTTAGTCCAAGGATGTGGCTACCCTTGTGGATACTTTGCAAAGTTCTCATATTGATGTGGGCTAGTCGGCGATGCCATAACCAACCCGCATCAGCCTTTCCGAAAAGACACATCGGTCCTGTAGTGGTTTTCCCGAAAAGTCCACAACGTACAGGTCATTTTCGACATATCCCACGAAAGAGACTTTTAGGGACTTGCTCCACAAGAGTACCACCAAATCAGCATCAATAAAAACTACAAAGCTCATCTTACCAAGGGCGCGAACTGAAAGTAAATTGTAACCGAGGGTCTCAACAAGCATGACGTCCACTAGAGAGATATCGTGAGCCACCACAACTTTGCCGAGACCCAATACCTCAGATTTTGACTTGCCGCATCTCCATGATGATCTCCTTGCTTCCGGTCATATGACTCGTGCATCCGCTATCGAGTACCCATTTAGACCCACCAGAAGCATAGCCCTGCAAGAAAGTTACTTTTTGGTTTTAGGTACCCATTTTTCAATGGGTCCTCTCATGTTAGTGACAAGGGTCTTGGGGACCCAAATAGACCAAGGAATGTAACAATCATAACGGCCTACATAACTAGCATAAACATCACCATAATGATCGCAATATAACTCAAAGTTAGGATTGTTAGCCCCTGCAAAACCATCATAATTAGACTTGTCATTGGTGGTGGTGCTAGTCTTTGGTTGAGCAGTCTTGCTCTTCTTCCTCTTCTTGTTCTTCTGGTTCTTTGTCTTGCGAATATAACCAAGTCCCTCTTTTCCATTGTTTGTCCTTTGCTTGCTAAGTATCTCATCTAGAACTTCTTTACCTGTGTGTTGAGATCCTTTTGCAAGTTCTTATTTTCCATAAGCTGATGTGGAGGTGTTCGGAACATCATACTTCCTCAATTAAGTTTGGATCTGGTCATGAGACTCATTTAGAGTAGAGTGTTCACTCTCCAATGCCTTGTGGGCAATGTCAAGTTTCTCAAACTTCTCTGAGAGTCTGGCATGAGCAGCCCCAAATTCAATATTTTCCTTCTTTAGTTTATTTACCTTGGCAAGAGAATTGTTACGTTCTTTGATCAGCTGAGCCACAACTTCTTCATGTGACTCCTGAATGGATTCGAGTCTCTCTTCCAAAGATACTCGAGCTTCCTCTTCTTATTCCAAGGCATTCTTCAAAGAAGCTGTCTCCAAGGCATCTTCTCTATCAATTCTTCCCTTTTATTCAAGGAGATCATCGGCTTGGGCAAGTTGACTCATAATAGCATCAAAATGAAGTATGTGCTCACCTTGCAAGTTAGTGAACAAGTTGTCCAAAGCAATAACTTCTTCTTTCATTTTAAGACTACTATGATTATCCATATCCATATTTATGTTAGTCTTAGGGAATGAAGAACTAGAAGTTGATACCTCGGACCCTCTTGCCATAATACAAGTGACGTTGTTGTTGATGATGTTTTCGTTTGGCGAGTCGAAGAGAGATGAAGGATTCGATGTGGTGGCTATAGCATCCAGCTCACGAGAACTATCTTCATCCTCTTCATCTTCACTTGTAGAGGAGTATTCTTCTTGTGCCACCAAGACAATCTTGGTTTGCTTCTTGTAAGGGCCATTCTTTTTGATAAATGGCTTCTTTTTAGGTGTCTTGGATTTTTCTTTAAGGATGAGCCTGCCACCATTGTCTTCTCTATTTTGATATGGACACTCGGCCACAAAGTGCAGCCTATCTCCACAATTGTAGCATGTTCTCAGTTTTGGGCCACTTTCTCTTCTTCCACTTGACCCATTCTTGCGCTCGAGTCCCGACTTGGCCTTGGCAGGATCCTTCCAAAAGTTCCTTGCGTAAAACACCATGTACTCACCATGAGCACGCTTGACTTCATCGGGGCAGTCCATGGAGGCACCCTAGAAAGATCTTTCATCCTCATCTTGCTCAATAACATTAGCCTTTAGAGCAACATTGACCCCATTTTGCATTCCAATGGCACGGGCACGGGCATCTTCCGCATTCTTTGCAACAACTTTGAATGATGCCATTTCTTGCATGACTTCATTGGATGTCATTTGATGGTAGTTGTGTCTACCTTGGAAGCTCTTCAAGTATGTTGGCTCAAAAGGCATTAGAGCACTCACATATTTACTTTTTATCCAAGCATCATCAATGTGAGTGGCTCCATGCTTTCTAAATGTTGTTGCGATGCCCTTGAGTCTTCTATACATGTCATCATGGTTTTCACCATCCAACATGTAGAATCCTTCAGCTTCATTACTAAGGGCATCATACCTATTCCTTCTCATGCTTTCATTTCCAATAAAGAGATCGGTGAGAGCATCCCAAGCTTCTTTAGCTTGTTGAGATGTTCAATGTGGGGCATGTCCTTGGGACCCACTCCGAGTTGTATCATGTGGAGAGCTATAGCATTCAATTGGCTATCCACAACTTCTCTTCTTATCAGGTTGGTGTGATCTCCAATATGAAGACCCTCTTCGATAATCCTCCAAAGTTCAATAGAAGAGCTGCAAACATGGGACTTCATTAAGAATTGGAATTGATTAAATGAAGATGCAGTAAGCTTGCGTGGATCACCCCTATTGTTTATATGAGGATGAGGGATAGGTGGCTCGAGGGAATATAAGTGATGCACCTCACCATATTCGTCCTTACCACTTCCCTTCTTGGAGGTGGAACCATTATGTTTTTTGTTGGAGATATGCCCAAGAGGCAACAATAAAAGTGGTTATTATTATATCTTTATGTTTATGATAAATGTTTACATCCCATGCTATAATTGTATTAACCGGAAACATTAATACTTGTGTGTTTTGTAAACATAAGAGAGTCCCTAGTAAGCCTCTTGTTGAACTAGCTTGTTGATTAATTGATGATCATGGTTTCCTGATCATGGACATTAGGATGTGATTAATAACAAGGTTATATCATTAGGAGAATGATGTGATGGACACACACCCATAGTAAGTGTAGCATAAGATCAAGTCATTAAGTTCGTATTGCTGTAAGCTTTCAAATACATAGTAACCTAATCCTTCGACCATGAGGTTATGTTAATCACCATCACCGGATGGATACTTTGATGACATCAAACACCGCTTCGTAACTGGGTGGTCATAAAGGTGTCATTGGGTATTCCGAAAGTATGTGTTGAAGCGCATGGACCAAGATTGGGATTTGTCCATCCATATGACGGATAGATATGCTCTGGGCCCTCTTGGTGGAATGTCATCTAGTTAGCTTGCAAGCATGTGACTGGGTCACAAGGGATGACATATCACGGAACGAGTAAAGAGTACTTATCAGTAACGAGGTAGAACTAGGTATGGAGATGCTGACGATCAAACCTCGGATAAGTATAGTATCGCGTGACAAAAGGAATTGGTTTCGTATGTAAATGGTTCAATCGATCACGAAGTCATCGTTGAGTATGTGGGAGCCATTATGGATCTCCAGGTCCCGCTGATGGTTATTGATAGGAGATGTGTCTCTGTCATGTCTACATATTCACGAACCGTAGGGTGACACACTTAAGGTTCGAAGTTGTTTTAAGTAGATATGGAATGTGCGTTGGAGACCGAATGTTGTTCGGAGTCTCGGAATGGATCCGGGACATCACGAGGAGATCCGGAATGGTCCGGAGAATAAGATTCATATATTGGGGATCATTTTCTGAGTTAGGAAATATTCTGGAGTGTTTGTATGGAGATTCTAGAAGGTTTCAGAATGTTCTAGAAGGTTCTAGAGGATTTCTTGGAGTTTGCTTGAAAACCAAGAAAGGGTCAAAGGAAACCTAGTGGGGCAAGACACGGATTCGTGGGGGAGGAGGACTCCTCCCCCCTTCCCACCGCCGGCCATAGGAGGGGAGTCCTACTAGGACTCCCCCTCCCCAGGCGTGCCTCCCCCCCTTAAATAGAAGGGCAGGGGCGCCCCCTCTTGGCCCTCTCCCATAACACCCAATCTCTGCCGCCTCTCTCCTCCACCTTTCTTCTGCACAGGCATAGGCGAAGCCCTGCAGAATTCTCTACTCCACCACCACCACCACGCCGTCGTGCTGCTGGGATTTCGTGGAGAAGATCTACTATCTCCGCTGCTCGCTGGAACGGGGAGAGGAAGGTCTACTTCGACTCCGCACGTGTGACCGACTGCGGAAGAGCTGCCGAATCGCAGCGCCGAAAGGATCGTCCACTTGACAGACTGCGGAAGCGCTGCTGGAACGCGACGCCGGAAGGATCGTCCACACAATCTTGAGATCGGCAAGTGATCGACTACATCAACCACGAGATCTAATCTCGTTAACGCTTTTGGATCTACGAGGGTTAGTTCCTTTCTATCTCGTTGCACATGTCTAATAGATTAGATCTTGGCTTTTATCTAGATTAGATCTGGTTTTTGTTCGTTCTTGCGGTAGAAATTTTTTGTTTTCCATGCTACGAACCCATCATTTTTCACCTACCACTTCATCTTCCTTGGATCCGGTGTTAGCCTTATCCTTGGATGAGGGAGTGGTAGCCTCAGAGGAGGATGGAGATGGGGCTACGGATGATGTGAGGAGAGCAATCATTTGATGCATCTCCTCCATATTGGTCTCAAAGGATTTCAAAAAGGTTGTTTCCAACGCCTTGAGGTCATCCATTGTGACCTTATCCACAGTCTCATTCCAATTCTCCTTGGTACCAATACTTCTCTTAGGTGGTTAAGCCCGAATAAAGAGCCGTGGCTCTGATACCAATTGAAGTGGATCGTATGGGCACCTAGAGGTGGGGTGAATAGGTGTTACTTCAAATTTTAATGCTTTTTCAATTTTAGGCTTAACATAAAAGGTAAATTTTCTAGATAACTATTTAGAAGAATTTCCCTATATGCAAACCTATCTACTAGCGAGTAAGAGGCGAGTGGAAAGAGGAACGAGTGGACTGTCGTGGTGGTGTCACGGCAGATGCCATGGATAGGCTAGAGGTGGGGACTAATACACGCTAGGGGAATCCAGGGAGGGATAGTGAAGTGATTCTTCACACTGAAGTTTGTATTTGCTTAGCTTCCAAGATTACAAGTGCTCCTAGAGCTGTATTGGCGAGAGGAGGAAGAAGGAGCTCTCTTACTCTCACACACAGATCACACCTAAAACCCTCGCCCAATCAGCATAGCGGAACCCCTTCTACTGAGACCCTAGCCCTCCTTATATAGAGGGAGCTAGGTCTCTGCTTAGGGCATACGTATGCCTCCTCCCAAAGTAGTAAGCTGACCGGGGTGCCTTTCCCCCGCGTCACACATGTAGAGGCTACGTGAGCCTCTGCGGCACCGCGTCAGCCGACATGGGCGTCGTCGCCCTTGTCGGCCACGCCTCGGTGGTCCTGCCCTTGTCTGCTTCGCTCATGCAGTGTGTACTGGGGCTTATTTTGACCAGCGAGATTCCTTCCTTCTCCTAGAAGCTAAATGTGACCCGGATCATAGCTGATCCAGCCACACCCATTCCTGCATACAAATTAAACATCCATTTCCGACTTACCTCTTAAGTCGGTTGAGACTTAGTTAGGCGAGCGCCCCCCGGTCCGGGTTACCCCGTGATTCGGCCTGCCTTGTGGTGACTCGGCTAGCATATGGTTTGGTTTTGCCGAACCTCGGCTAACTCGGCCTTTATACCCCGGCGTGACCCTACCCGGGGGTATCCCCGCAACATTAGTCCCCGAAGCTGGTGCGGTCTCAGCGGCCTTGGCCTCTGAGGCCACATCAGGTTCAATTATGTTTGTGCTTTGGGTGTTATTTCCGAGTTACCTTCTTGTCTCGGATTATATGGATTTACGTCCCCCTTGCACGTTCCAAGTTTTCACTTGTCGGCCGGGTTACCACTTAAACTCCGACCTCTTGGTTTTACTTTCCCTCTGCACATTCCAAGTGTTTACTTGCTGGCCGGGTTACCACGGTCCCATCCGGATCTTGCTTCCTTATCTCGCACGCCAACCCACGTGGAGGCTAACATTATGTTGTCTTATTTTAAGGGCCAGCATAGTAACCGCCACAGTAATTGTCAGTTATCACTGTGCGCGGGTCACGTCACGCCTGCCTCCTTGTTTACCGCATCAACGCGTCACGTCACGGGATCACCTCCGCTCTGTGGCCTTCTGTGTGGCTCCTTGCTGATTGGTCGACGCGGGTGTACACGGCCACTGCGTGTGGCACATTTGCAGGACGCGATCCCACTCTCCCTTTGTGGGAGTGGTTAAATAGGGGAGGGGCGCACCCCTTGGGATTTTTCCCCTTCCGCGCCCCTCTGCCCCTTGCTTTTCTTCTTCGTCTTCCTCGTGACCGTGCTGCCGCCAGTGCTCCCATGTAGCAGCGCCGCCGCCCCACTTTTTTCCCCACACCTCTGCGTCTTCGCCACCGCTACGCGCCTCCTCCACCACGGGTCGTTGCCAATCTAGGCCGCTGCCCCCCACCGCCGCTAGCACCAGCGAGGGCAGCGAACACCAGATGACGGAGGAGGAGCTCGTTGTCGCCGAGCAAGAGATGGAGGAGGACACCGCGGCGGCGGACCGTGGTGCGTGGGCCAGGTCTTGGGTCTGCCAAGACGACTTGGATTGGCTCTACCGCACCAGACGCATCCCCGCCGGCGTCACCGGTCGTCTTGCCTCCGCCGAACTGGCCCCCTCACCCAATCTGGGTGAGTATGTCGTGTTGTTGTCCCACTTCCACCCAATCTGGGGGGTTCGGTTTGCCGGTCAGCGACTTCTTCCGGGATTGGCTTAGCACCTACGAACTCCAGCCGCACCACCTCCCTGCCAACGCCATTACTTCTCTTTCCGCTTTTGCTTCTACGATCGAAGGCTATGCCGAACTATGGCCCACGAAGGAGCTATGGATCCGGTTTTTCGGCCTTCGTCGTAATATCATCCCAAACATCCAACTCGATCCGGAGGACAAGCAGCTCACTCAATTTGGTGTTGCGTCCATCTCACCCCGGAGGCTTTCCGTTTTCCCCTGGGTTACCGGGCTGGACTCCTACAAAGGATGGGCCTGGACTTTCTTTTATGTCTGGAATACAGGGACCAAAGACTTAATCTGGCTGCTCTCCTATACTCCGGGTCCACCTAACCCGGAACTGTGGGACGTCGTTCCCAAGAAGCCCACGGCCTTGGCCAACCAGGTCAACAAGAGGTTCGCGGAGCTGAAGAAGCTGGGGTTGTGGAACGAGGACGCTATGATCACGTTCGTCCACAACCGGATCTCTCCCCTCCAGAAGCGCACCCACAAGGTGTGCCACATGAGCTTCGACCGCGACCCCAACCGGACCTCATCCTTTGAGTTGAGCAACACGGAGATTTATCGCCGGGTTAAGGCTCTCTTCACCACCCACAAGGACTTCTCCTCTGAGTGGACGTGGGTAATTGAGCATTTTTGCCGTGACAGGATTCCTCCCACGGTAAGCTTCGTGGTGCAAACTTACTCCGAACTAATTATATGTCGGTCATTGTTGCATTTTTGACTCTGCTGTTCATTCTTTTCCTCAGCTATTTCTTCGGCAGACCCTCGAGGATGGCACCGATCTGACCCTTAAGTGGGCGCCCGACCGGGAGACCCCGGACGAGGAAGAGCCGGACCAGGAGATGTTCCTCCTGATGACCGACGCTACGAAGCGGCCCACCGGTAAATCCTCTTCTATTAGATATTGGCCCAATGATGAAGATGACTCGGATGTCGAGGTGATTGAACCTGTTGATGATGTCCCCCTTTCTTATGCTTTTCCGGCATCACCTAATCCCGATGGGCATATCCACGAGGACCCTCCCCTTGCTACGGGCGAACCTATTCTGGTAGCGCCGAAGAAGAAGCGCGGAGCGGCACCAAGTTCTTCCTCTGGACCTTTAAGCCTGCCAAAAGGCGAAAGAAGTCCGGAGACAAAACTGCCTCCAAGCCAACAGGCAAGGCCCCAGCACGAAGGGCTCGGACACCCAAGGAGCCCCAAACCTCGGATGCGTAAGTCATTTTTCCTTCTGCAACTTGCTCTTCCTTGCATTGTTGTAATTTCTCTTCTGACATTATTTGATTTGGCAGGGCTGCGGTGGAGGTCCCTCGGAGTGGATCTAGCATCTCTTCACCGCTCCTACCTAGCCCTTCTCCCCCTCGTGACGACGAGTCACGCCCGCTGAGCCCTATTCCAGAGGGTTCTGCAGCTGCTCCGGGTTCTATTCCACCTCGTCAAAAGGGGGGTAACCTCAGAGCGGGGGAGACCGGTCCAGCCAAGGCGGCGGCATCCACAACTTCAGCTTTGCCGCAACCAGCAGCCACCGAAACTACCTCGGCACTAGCACCAGCTCCAGCACCAGTAACCGAACCAGCACCAGCACCAGTTCCAGCACCAGCACCAAGTCCGGTAGCGAGAAAATCAGCAGCTGCACCAAGTCCAGCAACAAGAGTACCAGCGCCAAGCTCCTCCGCCTCGTCTGAGTCTTCTCAACCTCGGCGAGGAACTACCCCGGCAGCTCCTAAGGGAAAATCCGGTGCAACCATTTCCTCTTCTCAGCAAGCAAAGGGAAAAAAGGCTCCTAACGCTACCAAATCAGCATTCGTCAAGGCTGGGCAGCATACCCTCGCATCAATGCTTCCCAAGAAGGCTTCAGCAGCGAAGGACGCCCCTGCCAAGCCAACCGATGCACAGCAGATGGTTCTGCACACCAGCCCAGCCCTTGCCTTGGTTGAGAGGAAAGAGGTGCACGCGAAGGGCTTGGTGGCGCCCCATATGCCCACCGGCGAGCGGTACCCTCCGATGTTGATTGAATTTGTCAACAACTAGAACAAGGTTGAGTTCGTCCATGACAACGATCTCCCGGAGAGGTTTGGCCCCGCCGAATTTTCTGCCCAAATGAACACAGCCGCTAATGCAATCAACCTCGCGGGTCGGATGATGGAGGTACGTCGCATCCCCTTTATATGCTATAGATAATGATGATATAACCATTAGTCCCCGAGCCTCCGGGGGAGTAACTTGTTACTCGGTCGGATGCTCCTCAGAAAATGAACGTAGCTCCGCGATAACTTCGAATATGCACACACCTAGAGCCGGGTTAAGTTCCACTTGGCCCAGATCTTGTACACTTCGAATATGCACACACCTAGAGCCGGGTTAAGTTCCACTTGGCCCGGATTTTGTACACTTCGAATATGCACACACCTAGAGCCAGGTTAAGTTCCACTTGGCCCAGATTTTGTACACTTCGAATATGCACACACCTAGAGCCGGGTTAAGTTCCCCTTGGCCCGGATTTTTGTACACTTCGAATATGCACCAAGCTAATTTATGTTTCTATACTCCTTTCAGGTGACCACCAATCGCCGGAGTGCTGAATTCCAACGTCTGCTGGATGCCCACAAGATGCTAAGCGCAAAGCAAGCTGCACTTCTCGCGGAATACGATAAAAGTGGTAAATTTCTTCCTTGGCGCTTCTCCGTTTTTCTTCATCTTCCTCTGCCGAACTAATCTCATCATTCGGTTTCCGCAGCTGGGGTGGAGGCTGAGAACAAGATTATGCGGAAGAATCTGGAGCAGATCAAGGGTAAGTCATTTTTGTCCGACCTTACAGTGCTGTCCATTTCCTTTTTTCCTTGGCTCGGCAAACATTCATACCTTGGCTCTGCCGGGTCAACACACTATTTCAGCATCGCTTGAAGATAGTGTGCCCGTGCCTGATATGATGCTGCATTTTCTCGAACAAGCAGGGCACCATCAAGCCGAGCTTAAGAAGAAAGATGATGAGCTCGCCCTCCTCCGGACCAAGGACGATGAGATCGGCAGGCTCAAGGCTGAGATGGAGAAAATGAAGGCCCAGCACAAATCCGAGCTCCAAAAGGTTTGCCAGGATTACACAGAAGAGCACGAGCGCCTCAATCTCCAGATCGCCAAGGACTAGGATCTACTCAAGGAGTCCGACATCCAGCTTGGGTCGGCGAATGCTGAACTTGAGCAGCTTCGTAAGAGACGTGATGACTGCACCAGGGAGTTGACCCGGATCCTCAGCCATATATCACGTAAGTTCCTTTTCCTTATCCGACCTACTTCTCCGGGTTACTTCATATGTCTTTTCTTTACCTTCTTCCTTTGTCTTGTTTCCAGGCAAATTTCTAGAGGGCACTGCTATTGCGAGCGCAGCAGTTGCAGACTTCCGCCGAGGGGTACTCCTACCGCTCCTGACGGTGAAGAGATTCCGTATGACATGGAGGACCTGTTGGTTAGCTTGTCATCTCGCGTGGAGCTCATCAAGAATTATGGCAAGGACATCCTCGACGCTGCAGTTTGCATCTTCAACATGTTCTGGCCCGGAGAAGATACTCCGGAGACCACCGTGATCCTTGTTGAGAAGCTAATGGAAACCGAGACCCACCTCGACCTCTGGAGAGAGTCCGCTGGATGTGCCGTAGCT
Organism: Avena eriantha; assembly: GCA_910589775.1. Classification (NCBI taxonomy): domain Eukaryota; kingdom Viridiplantae; phylum Streptophyta; class Magnoliopsida; order Poales; family Poaceae; genus Avena; species Avena eriantha. Next base: position 388,789,505 of record OU342744.1, on the reverse strand, counting down.
GATACCATTCTTCACCACATACTCACGTGGTATGAGAAGGTCGATCTCAACCTCCTCACACGCCTGCGCACAGGATCCAGATGGACCAATGACCCGGAGTGGGTAGCTCGGCACCAGGCTTGCGCCCATAGCCTCATCGAATACGCTCCCATTCATGAATGGGCTGAGGGACCGAGTTTCCTGGAAGCCGCTGGGGACGAAGAGGTTGAGCACGGTGAAGATGGCTCGGATGGTGAAGGAGAAGATGACGCCTCGAATATCGAAGACGGTGGAGATGATGCCGAACTTCCTCCTCCCGCTGCTCCTTGAGCGAAAAAACTTGAAAATTTATCAGATCCCCGGTATGCCGGGTGGAGTTGTATCCCATATACATGTGATATTTTGCTACTAAGTTCTTATGCCGGATTAACTTGGGCGTAGTCCCCGAGTTTCATTTTCTTATTCGTCCAATCTTTTGGCTCGGCTCGTGTCTACCTTGATTCGGTTTTACGACTTATGAATCTGAGCTTCAAAAATTGTCTTAACAATACTGGGAAACTTTTAGACTTAGCTCAAAAATAAAACTGCATAATAACTTGAAAATAAATACAAGGTTAGTCCGAAAAACAAACGTCGGTTCGAATAAATTCTTTTCCTTAGTCGTTTTTCATGTGCTACGCAATTCCAAACTTGTTCTCTTGCTTGCCATGAAGCCAATTCTTGTTGGACAGCAGCAAGTCGAAGAGTTGGGTTCTTGGTGCTCACACATTACTAATCCGAGTTAAGTAGAACAACTTATTCCAAATAACGCACAAAAGACAACAAATATTATTAAGGCAGTCCCCGAGTTACTGCTCGAGGTGCCAACACTTCATTGATAAGCTCATTGCCGGCATACATACCGACACATGAGAAGACTCGGATACATACACTTCTTTGCTAAGTGTAGAAAGGACGAAGGAGAGCTACATTCCATGGACGCTTAGATTCCTCGCCGGACCTGTCCGCCTTGTTCTTTCCTGTGGCTTTGCATCTATAAGATAATAAGAATCATTGTGCAATGCCTTGCTCACGATGAATGGCCCTTCCCATGGGGGGGATAATTTATGCATGCCAGCAGTACGTTGTACCAACCAGAGCACCAGATCTCCTTCCCGAAAGACTCGGTGGCTTACTTTCTGGCTATGATAGCGTCAGAGATTTTGCTGATATATGGCGGATCTGGATAGTGCCAGTTCTCTCGCTTCTTCCAGCAGATCAACATCATTTTGCCGGGCTTCTTGCACTTCGGCTTCTGTGTATTATTTGACCCTAGACGAATCATGCTCTATGTCGGCTGGTAATACAGCTTCTGCCCCATATACCATAAAAAATGACGTATAGCCTGTTGATCGATTCAGAGTTGTTCTTAAACTCCACAGTACCGCTGGTAGTTCTTCTATCCTGCACCCCGCTGATCTTTGCAGCAGCTCAATGAGCCGGGGTTTTATCCCGGATAATACTAATCCGTTGGATCTTTCCACTTGTCCGTTCGATGCGGGGTGGGCTACCGAGGCTACGTCCAGCCGGATCTTCTTATCCCGGCAGAAACGCGCAAATGCTCCTTCCGCAAAATTTGTGCCATTATCAGTTATGATACTGTGAGGATAACCGTACCTCAAGATGATATCCTTGAGAAACGTTACGGCCGTAGCTCCATCACATTTTCTTATAGGCTTTACTTCAATCCACTTCATAAACTTGTCCACCATTACTAAAATGTGAGTCATATTTCCCCTTGCTGGTTTCAACGATCCGACCATATCCAAGCACCATACGTCAAATGGCCAAGTAATTGGTATGGTCTTGAGTTCCGACATTGGCATATGTGTCTTGGTAGCGTACCTCTGACAACCATTACATTTTCTCACCAGATCTTCTGCTTGCTCTAAGGCACTTGGCCAGTAGAATCCGTGCCGGAAAGCTTTTGCTACCAAGGCTCGGGACGAGGCATGATGCCCGCATTCCCCTTGATGTATATCACGGAGGATGTCAAGCCCTTCTTCCGGGTCAACAGATCGCTGGAGAACATTGGTCACACTTCTTTTGTATAGTTCGGAATTGATGATCGTGTATGCCTTTGCCCTCCTCTGTGTTTGCCTGGACAACACTTCCTTAGTGGGTAACGTTCCATCTTTCAGGACTTGAAATATAGGTAGTGCCCAAGCTGGTATTGCTCGCACAGGGAACACATCCTCATCAATCTCCATCTGATCCACCGGCATAACTTCAACCGGATCACGTTGAGCAGTCCCTGGGTTCGCTGAAGCAGTCCCCGGGTTTGCCGAGGCAGTCCCCGGGTTTCGCGCACCACTTCCCATGTCAATGTCCATGGGCACAGCTCCTGATTTCGTGTCCTCCGGGACATAGATTGAGTCGGTTTCTAGGGAAGGCCTGATGGATGGTTTCTTAAGGTGCTCTAAAGCTACACCCGGTGGAATTGCTTGTCGGGTTGACCCGAGCTTCGACAGCATGTCGGCAGCCTCGTTTTCCACCCGGGGTACATGGTGAAATTCGCATCCCTCAAAGTAACCAGATATCTTCTGCACATGAAATCTGTACAGTGCCATGTTTGGATCAAGGGCGTCCCACAGTCCCGACACCTGCTGCACCACCAAATCCGAGTCGCCAAAGCATATGATCCGTGCACAAGTGCTTCATACTCAGCGACATTGTTGGATGCCGCGAAATGGATCTGCAGCATGTATTTCAACTGGTCCTTCTTTGGCGAAGTAAGTACAACTCCGGCACCTAGCCCGGTTCTGGTTTTCGACCCGTCCAAGTGCATTCGCCAATAGTTTGGATCTGCGAGTGGCGGTTCGTATTGCACCTCGGCCCAGTCCACGAAAAAGTCCACCAAAAGTTGAGATTTGATGTCTTCTCTTCTGTCATATTGCGGCGCATAAGGAGCTAGCTGAATTTCCCATTTTGCAATTCTTCCACTCGCATCCTTGTTACTCATTATCTCGGATATGGGGGCCTCACATATGACCCTGATGGGATGCTCCTCAAAGTAGTGATTCAGCTTCTTAGCGGCCATGTACACGCCATACGCCACCTTTTGATAGTGTGGATAGTTCTGCTTTGAGGCTCACAACACCTCGCTCAAGTAATACACTAGCCTTTGCACCGACTTACATTCCTCGTCGCGCTCCACCACTATCACTGCACTTACAACTCGGTTGGTTGCGGCTATATAGAGCAACATTGGCTCCTTTGATAGTGGTGAGGCTAACACTGGTGCAGTGGCTAACATCTTCTTCAAGTGGGCAAAGGCTTCATCGGCCTGCGGTGTCCAAACGAACTTATCCGACTTTTTCATGAGTTGGTAAAGATGCAATGCCTTTTCTCCCAATCGACATACAAACCGACTTAACGAGGCCAGGCAACCTGTGAACTTCTGGACATCGTTAAGACACTTCGGTAGTTCCATTCGTTCGATGGCCTAGATTTTGGTTGGAGGGGGTGGTCGTCCCTATCTCTGCCGTGACAGAATCCGCCGGTGATGACCAAGAACGAGCGGCACCCAAAGCCGCTGAAGAAGAAGGCGACTCCCATAAGTGGTGTGGAGAGGTTCTGATCTCTCCGCCGAAGATCTCCAAGAGTTGATCTACGAGGGGTATCTCCCTGCGACGGAGAAGTTCGTCTGGCGGGCGGCGCCGGCTGGCGAGGTGGTCCCTTCTTCCCAAGCTAGAGAGAAGGTGTACCTCAAATCTCAGCTGGTACACAACGTTAGCCTTCTAGTCTCCGACTTATTCTTGGACGTCCTACAGTATTTCTCGGTACTCCCCCACAACCTCTCTCCCAACAGCATCCTAGTCCTTAGCAACTTTGTAGCTCTGTGCGAAGGATATCTAGGAATCAAACGTCAATTAGATCTGTCTGTATATTTATTCACCGTCAAGAGAGAGTCTGTGGAGTCCAAGGACAAACTACAGATCTGCGAAACCATTAGCTTTAAGATCCGGCCTAGCCGGCACTTCCCCGACATCGTAGGGCACGAGTCTTGCAAGAACTGGCAGCGCACGTATTTCTACGGGCCAGGTGTCCCTCTTCTAGACCGTCTTGAGACCTACCTTGACTTCGTCGATGGAGCTACCACCGAAGTGCCCACATGGTGGACCCTAGCCTCTCTTCCTTCTAACAACGAAGCCAATCGCGCCGTAAGGTGGATCGAATGGCTCGTAGACGGAGGTCTGACGGGCTTGGATCTTGCCATGTGCTGGTATGTTAGGCAGATCCAGCCTCTGTAGCACCGCGCCTAGCTAATGTGCAAGTATAGCCAAGATAGGAGGGATCCCATGCGAATTTCACGGGATAACTTCACTACTGACTCCATCAAGCTCCGGCTACATGACATCGTCAGAGTGAAGGACAAGAAGCATGGCTTCAAGATCACTTTCGACATGTTTGATTGCGGCAAGTGCCCAGAGGTAGCTTCTGTTTCCTTTGTTGCTTGTTATATGCTCTAAGGTTTTTCCGGCTTGAAGTTTGGCCGTATAACATTTCAATGTATCCTAGCTGGCGACCTTGGCGGCAGATCAAATTGTCTCCCAGGTCTATGATCCTAAGCTGAAGGATATCCAGGTGGTGTCCGATGATGACGCCTCCAAGGATTAACCAGCTCCGGCAGTGTGAAAGCGGAAGAGCTCCACCTCCAACACTGCTGCCGAGGCCAAGAAGAAGAAACCAGACAGTGGAGTCTCCAAACGTTCCACTTCCGCCTTAGAGGCGGAGAAGAAGAAGTCCACCGGCATTCCCCTCACCAAGGCTCCTGCCGTGGAGTAAGTACTTTCATTCTCGAACTTGTGCTTTTCAACCCATACCTTTTTTCAACTCTTGTACTTATACTTTGTATGTTTTAGGAGGAAAGCCGGTGTTAGTTTGAAGTGATCCTCCAAAGAAGTTGGAGGGTCAAAAAACATTCATGACATGTTGACCAAGGGTCCGTCCGCCAAGCCCTCTCCCGCTACCGCTCCCCCTACTCATGTCGCCATTCCCTATGCTGGTCCCGCTGGGCCGTCATCTCCCGTCATCCCTGAGACTTCCGCCATGGAGATAGATATCAATCAAAACCTTGATGTCTCAGGCTCTGTCGAGGCAGACGTTGCTGCTAGCGGCCAGGCGATGCAGGAAAGCACCTCTTCCAAAATGGCTGAAGCTCCGGCTAAGGATGCCACCGAGAAGGGGAAGGAAGTGGAAGAGGTGGATGTGGGAGCTACGATTGAGGCGGGAGCCTCCACACCATTCATGTCTATGCACTTCTATTCTTGTAGATAGTTGTTGGGCCTCCAAGTGCAGAGGTTTGTAGAACAGCAGCAAGTTTTCCCTTAAGTGGATCACCCAAGGTTTATCGAACTCAGGGAGGAAGTGGTCAAAGGTATTCCCTCTCAAGCAACCCTGCAATCAAGATACAAGAAGTGTCTTGTGTCCCCAACACACCCAATACACTTGTCAGATGTATAGGTGCACAAGTTCAGCGGAGATAGTGAAATACGTGTGGTATGGATAATTATAAGTCGTAACGGTGCTATAAAATAGCTTGATGGTGTGTAAGAGACTAAAGGCAAACTGAACTAAAGATGGAACCAAGCAAACATGTAATATATCTAATTGCAAACGGTGTATTAATGCTTAGAAACAAGGCATAGGGATCATACTTTCACTAGTGAACACTCTCTCATAAATATCTTCTCTTTATGATACTACTCTTAACTACTCTCCGGTTGGACACTCTAATCGATGGTAGGGCTATAATAGCACAGCTCAAAGTAAGCCTTTCCCATATAGAAAACCCCACACTGTCACCTTGAGCACTAAATGGTTCCAACAAACACCACAATTTGATAAAGACATCCAACTCCAAATATAACTCATAAAAAGTATTTGTAATCTCTAGCCTAAGTGCCACCATGGTGTGCACGCTATCACTTTCACACACATGGGGAGAGCAGAGATCTATTAAAGCACTTGAGTAGCAAGGTAGATCTATAGATTACAAGCTCATGACCACAACAAGATTATGCATAGATAGAGAGATGAACACATACCTACCGGTAGAACCCTTAGCCTCGAGGAAGAACTACTCCCTCATCATCATGGGAATCAGCAACGGTGATGGAGATGGTGGTGGAGATCGATGGAGATGGCTTCAGGGGCACTTCCCCATCCCGGGAGGGTGCCATAACAGACTTTCTGTGCCCCGAATCTCCCCTTCGGTGGCGGCAGCGCTGCAGAACTTTTCGTGGCCGGAGGCTTGACGATTTAGGGTTTTTGCATCGGGAGGCATCTTATAGGCGAAGAGGCTAGGTCAGTGGGCGGCCGAGGGGCCCACACCACCGAATAGTGTGGCCAGGCCCTGTCCCTCCTCCGTCTCGTATTCTGGCTCCGTGTCCCCCTCGGTGAAATATTGACTTTGGCTTTTGTCCCATCCAATTCTGAGAATATTCATTTTCTGACATTCCTGGAACCAAAAACAGCAGCAAACAGGCAACTGGCACTGTGGCATATTGTTAATAGGTTAGTCCTAGAAATCATATGAAATGTACTCCAAAGTGTGGACAAAACATAAGAAAGTAGATAAAACCAAGCATGGAACATCAAAAATTATAGATACATTTGCAATGTATCAGCCATCTACTACCTTGAAGGTGCAGGAGGCAGCTAGGGCTTCATCCATGCCTCCGGCTTCGACCTCTCCATTGGTTGTGACTCCTCCGACATTGAGCCTAGATGATCTCATCAAGAAGGCCGATGCAATCTATAAGAATGCTCGGACCATTCATGATTCCTACGCTCATCTGGCCAACAATCTCAGGATCATTGCCATCATAATTTTTTTGAACTTCACTTGCTTTACTTTGTGTAGTATATCCCATTGTAGCCCCCGAGCTCTTAGGCGGATAACTCAATATTTATTGGCCTGAGTGCTCCAGAGAACTAAGCGTAGAACTTGTCCGTGTAGCCCCAGAGCGTTTAGTTGAAACTGAAAAGTTCCGACTAGATGCTCTAGAGAAACTAGCTTACTTTAAAATCGTGTATTGTAGCCCTCGAGCGTTTAGTTGAAACTTGAATAGTTCCGACTAGATGCTCTAGAGAAGCTAAGCATGCTTATACCATGTGCAGAATGAGAATAAACGGAGGATAGCCGCCAATGAGAGGTTTGCTGCTCTTCGGAAGGAGATGGACCTTGAAGAGGGTAAAACCAAATTCGTGAAGGAACAGATCAAAAATAGCCAGAGTCTGTTTCCTACGACAACTCCTTGCTTTCCCATTGAGTCATGTTTCCGTCTTCTGATAGCACTTTTTGATTTCCATCTTACTAAAGCCATTGCTAAGGCCAAGAGCATTGTCGAGAAATCCAAGCATATCCAGGAGCTCAATGATGAAAACAAGATTCTGAAGAAGGACCTGGTCGAGGCTGTCAAGGGCCATGAGGCAACGATGAAGGCTATGCAAGAGTCTGTGGATGTCGAGATGCAGCACCTGAAGGATGAGATTGCACAGCTCAAAGACCAGAACCAAGCTGCCAAAGAGCAAAATGCTAGGAGTCTTCAGATGTTCAAGTCAGTCTAGAAGGAACGCGGTGTCTTGGCGGAGATATGCATGCAAGCGGAAACGCTCATCTTTGGTAAACTTTCTCCGCCTTGGTGTTTTATGTAAGTTGGACAACCATTTTACTTGTTTGTACTCATGGTCCTTGTGTTTTGTGCAAACCGCAGCTCCCATTGGCTTAGCCAACTTGGGTGAGGGTGCTCCAAGTTCCAAGGAACGCATGATTCTTGCCGGCAACTTCGTCAGCACCGCCATCGCCCAAGCCAAGGAGATAGCTCAACCTCTGGGTATAAATATCAAGGCGACAGACTCAGCAACCAAGTTCGCGGAAATCCTGCGCCGAGCCCCGAGAAAGTCAAGGACTGGAAAGCCTCTTGCATCCAGGCTGGTGCAAGGATAACCCTGTCCTTGGTCAAGGCGCACTATGACAACGCTGATATCGACCTGGTGACCTCCAGTTTTCCCAAGATAGACGAGGAAGGTCAAGAGATCGATAGAGATTCTATTTGGAATTCTCTCACCGGCTTCGACACTAGAGTTTCTAAGATGGTTAAGGCGGATGTCTTTGTGCCTGCCGAGATCCTGGATGACGACGTGACTTCGTCCTAGTCTAGCCCTTCTCCTTCAGAGTTTGACGATCTCTCTAGGCCTAGCTCTCCTGATGATGCCACCATAAAGTCCCTTGCAGCAGAGCCATAAAAACAATATTTGTATTAAATGTGTCTCTGCAGAATGTATGCGGAAAAAACTTATGTTTGTCTAAGACAGAAAACTTGTATTCAAGCCTCCTGCAACTTATCTGTTTCTAGCATGTGTATATATTTTTAAGAATGTACTGGCTTATCCATTATTCTGGTTCGTATGCTTGACCTTTCGTGAGACGGAAAACTCTCAGCACAGAACTATGCTCTCAGTGATGATGCTTAATAGCATCGTCCAGAACCTAAGAACAAAATCGCCGGCTTTGAGTGCCAAAAAGTCACTACTCCGGAATCGCATAAAAACTTCAGAAAACGTGTAGACCAGAAAACTTAAGCTAACGCCCGTAGGCGGAATTTTCACAAGGGAAAATGCAACCTTGCGCATAAAGGGTTTATATGATCCAAAAATGAACAACTAAAGGAGGTAAAAGACTCAGAGAATATGAGTGAACCAAATGCTTTGTTTCATTGATCATATAAGAAACTTATTACATAATATAAATTTGCTAAGTGTAAAAGGGACGTAGCTGTGCAATGTTCCATGGACGATCTGTCTCCGGGTAATCGTCATCGGAGTCACTTTGCTTGCGCTTGCGATTTTTTGGCCTATCTTTCAACTCGTGAATATCGACGAGGTAATAGGAACCACTGAGCAATGTTGACAAACGGTCCTTCCCAAGGCGGAGATAATTTGTGTGATTTTTCCTGCTTGAGTCTAAGCACTAGATCCCCTTCTTTAAACGAGCGATGCTTTACACGGCGACTATGGTAGCCGTGCAGCTTCTACTAGTAGACGACAGATCTCTAGCATGCCAGCATGTGCTCTTCTTCAAGTAGGTCCACATATAGTAGTCTGGATTCTTCAGCGTCATCTTCCTTGTAGGCAGAAACTCTTGGTACATCGTGGAGGATGTCGGATGGGAGAACTGCTTCTACTCCATAAACCTTGAAGAAAGGAGTAGACGGTAGATCTATTAGGTGTTGTTCGTAAACTCCACAAAACAGATGGTAGTTCCTCCGCCCAGGCTCCTGCTGCTCTACGCAGCGGTGCCTCTAAGCGTGGCTTGATTCCTTACAGAATTTGTCCATTGGCCCTTTCAACTTGTCCATTTGACTACGGATGTGCCACAGATGCTAGGTCAAGGCGGATGCCTTTATCATGACAGTACTCCTCAACTTCTCTGAGAGATAAATTTCTGCCATTGTCAGTGATGATGCCATGTGGGAGACCAAATCTCACCACTAGATACCGGACAAACTTTAGGGATATTGCCCCATCAAGCTTTCTAATGGGTTTAGCTTCAATCCATTTTGTGAATTTATCCACTGCTACTAGCAAGTGTGTGAATCCACAGGGTGTTGTCTACAAAGGTTCCACCATGTCCAGCCCACGGACTATGAATGCCCAAGTTATTGGTATTGTTTGCAATTCTTCAGCTAGAACATTTGGTTGTCTTGCATAAAACTGACACCCAAGGCATGTTTGTACCAACTTATCGGCGTCCGCCTTGGCAGTTATCTAGTAGAACCCTTGTCAGAAGGCCTTGGCCACCAACAATCGGGGAGCGGCGTGATGCCAACAATCTCCGAGATGTAATTCTCTAAGGATTTCAGTACCTTGCTGCTGGGAGATGCACCATAGGAAGACTCCCGTGGTACTTCTTTTGTATAGCTGGTCGTCAATGATTATGTAACCTTTTTCTCTGCATACTATTTTCCGGCTTTCGACTTCGTCGGCGGGCAAAGTTCTGTCTTGTAGATAATGCATGAACGGCTTCGTCCAAGCCGGAGAGGTCACTGTTACTGTGTTAACAAATGAGTCGACTCTATCCGGGTTGTCGGGGTCCGCTCCCTTCACGGATGGAGTCCGTAAATGCTCCAGGAAAACGCCTGGCAGAATTGGTCGACAAGATGATCCAAGCTTTGACAACCAATCTGCCACCTCATTATCCTCCCTCTTGACGTACTTGACTTTGTAGCCGTCGAAGCACTTGGCTATTTCGTCTAATTCGTCTCGATATGCCGCCATCATAGGGTTCCGCGCGTTCTAGGTGCCAGCTACTTGCTGGGCAACCAAGTCAGAATCTCCACAGCAAACTATGCACTTGATGCCAATATCCTTGGCTACGTGAAGTCCGTGAATGAGGGCCTCGTACTCCGCCATGTTATTTGTAGTGTTGAAGTGGATTTGCATGACGTATTGCAACTTCTGTCATGTTGGTGATTGCAATAATACACCAGCCCCCGAGCCATTAAGTAACTTATATCAGCCAAAGTGCATGACCCAATACTCTAGCTCTGGCACAGAGTGTCTTCTGGCAGCTCTGTCCAATCTACAAGAAAATTAGCCAATGCTTGTGATTTGATAGCGTCGCATCGCTTGTAGGTGATGTCGAAGGTGGAAAGTTCAATGCCCCACTTTGCCACTCTTCCTGTAGCGTCGCTGTTGTTGATGATGTCGAACAGTGGAGCTTTGCTCATTACTATGATGGGGTGCTCCTGGAAATAATGCCTTAGCTTACGCGAAGCAAGGAAAACTCCATAAGCTATCTTCTGGTAGTGCGGGTAACGCTGCTTGGATTCCTTCAAGACCTCGCTCACATAGTAAACGGTCGCTGAACTCCATATTCATGTGTTAGTTCCTTGCACTCCACCATCATGACGATGCTGATTACTTGGTTGGTCACCGCCATGTATACCAACATAGGCTCCCTTGGCATCAGTGCTGCCAGTATAGGTGGGGAGGAGAGTATTCTCTTGAAATCCTAAAGTGCTACATCAGCATCGTCCATCCATGTGAATTTGTCCGCCTTCTTGAGCATCTTGTAGAGCAGCATAACCTTCTCACCAAGTCGGCTCATGAACCGGCTTACTGCTGCAATGCGGCATGTGAGCCTTTGTATGTCCTTCAGGCATGTTGGGCGTTTGATGTCGAGGATGGCCTTGATTTTCCCCGGGTTCACCTCAATTCCGCGATGCAAAACAATGAAACCCAACAGTTTACCGGATGGTACCACAAAGACACACTTCTTTGGGTTCAGCATCAAGTTGTATTTCTGGAGATTGTCCAAGGTTTCCTGCAAGTCAGCGATAAGATCATTTGATTTCTTTGACATTACCTTAATGTCGTCCATGTAAACGTGTATGTTGCGACCTATTTGGTCATGTAGGAAACGTTGCATCGTCCGTTGGTACGTAGCACCAGCGTTTTTCAACCCAAAGGGCATTGTGACGTAGCAATACGTGTCGTAGGGTGTGGTAAATGAAGTGGCCCATTGGTCCGACTTTCACATCCGGATCTGGTGGTATCCTGAATAGGCATCGATAAAACATAAAAGTTCCGGGCCAGCCATCGAGTCAATGACTTGGTCAATGCGAGGAAAAGCAAACGGATCCTTCAGACATGCTTTGTTCAAGCCGGTGTAATCAACGCACATTCTTAATTCATTGGTTCCCTTTTGGGGGACAAGTACATGATTTCCACCCATCGGCTGTGAATGACGTCTTGGATAAAGCCAACCTTAAGTAACCTAGCTATTTGTTTGCCTATAGCCCTTCGTCTTTCATCACCAAAGTGTCACAGAGGTTGTTTTACCGGTTTGGCATTAGGATCAATATTCAAGCTATGATCGGAAAGTTCCCTAGGTACACCTTTTATGTCGGCAGGTTGCCAGGAAAAGATGTCCCTATTCTCATGGAGGAACTCGACGAGCGTGCTTTCCTATTTGGGATCCAGGTCCATGCCAATGGCGGTGGTCTTGGAGGAATCACCTTTGACAATCTCCACCTGCTTGGTCTTGATGGCGGCCTTGAAGGCGGGTTCGGCAGTAGTGATCTGCTTCTTCGAAGCCGGCATCTACGAGGCATCGACCTGTTTCTTCATCTCCTTGAACTCCTCACCATAGAGGACTGCTTCGGTGAAGGCGGCTTCGCTGAGCTCAAACTCCCATGCCTTGGTGAAGCTTCCGTTAATGGTGATGACACCATTTCGTCCAGGAATCTTGAGTTTGTTGTAGACAAATCATGTCCTTGCGAGGAAGGAGTGGAAGATGTCGCCTCCGAAGATTACGTGGTACACGCTCTTGAAAGGCACCACTTCAAAGGTCATGCGTTCTTGGCGGTAATTGTTTACATCGCCAAAAGCGACCGGAAGGGTGATGCAGCCTAGTGAATTTGCTTGTCGGCCAGGGACAACCCCATGGAACACGATGTTGATGCTGCTTCCACTGTCCACGAGGCACTTGGTAAACTCCATGGCTTCAATCAAAGGGTTGATGACCATGTCATACTAGTTCTCTGTTGGGATAAGTTCTGGGTGATCCTTCCTATCCCAAGTAATTGGAACTTCCGACCACCTGACATACTGGGGAATTGGAGGGAGGGTAGCCATCAGTATCCTCAGAGAGGTTTTCTAGGCCCGGACGGTTGGGGTACCAAGGAAGGTGTGGTAACATGGAGCCTTCATTTCGAAGGGAATTTTCCATTTATCCTCTCCCTTGTCGGAAGATTTTGGGTCCACGTCCTTGTCCATATCACTTGATTCCTTGGGTTCTTCCTCCTTCTTCTTCCCTTTGCCCTTTCTGCGGGGTCTGTTCTTCCGACTTCGCTTGTAGCTGGACTCATGGTCCTCCTTGAGATCATTGACAAACTTGCACTAGAGATTGGTGTGGGTGGATTTGCCATTGGCATTGAGATGGACGAAACACGGCATATCGTGGTACTCTTCGTATGTTTGGGGAACGCAGGGCGCTGAGGTTGTAGTGTCACTCCTCTGTTGGCCACTGCTAGTTTCCCGGCCACGTGCACGCTGTCCGCCATTGCCTCTGCTAGTGAATGTTGCGGTGACCATGTCGGCTACTTGCTTATCTTCTGGTGGATTCTTCCGCTTGTTATTATTGTTCTTCTTGGCCTGGGTAGGGATTGCTATCGCCGGCAACGATCCACGCGCGTCGTCATCAGCAGTGGCGAACTCGCTAGCCATAGCGATCATTGCGTTGAGGTTGAGGTCATTGTTGTCTTGCATGCGCTTCAACGTATGCCGGAGTAAAGTACCCTTCTCCAGTCCATAAATGAAGGCGGCCATAGCGGTCTGTTCGTGCACCCCTGCACAGGAATTTTTCATATCCAGCCAGCGAGAGAGGTAGGCACGGGAGGTTTCATATTTTCTTGCACACACCGCTGTAGGTCTCCGACAGTGCATGGACGGCTGTACGTACCCTCGAAGTTCTTGGTGAACACTTCATGCATGTCCAACCAATTGCACATTGATTTCTCCGGTAAGTCTTCGATCCATTGCCAGGCGGTGCTGGTCAACATGAGTGGGAGGTACTTGGCGGCGACATTGGGGTTTCCCCTTGCGATATGGATCGCTTTGCTATAGACTTGCAACCATGTTGCTGGCATGGCAGTGCCGTTGTATGGCTTGATAGTCTTGTCTATCCGGAGGTCCTTGGGGTAGGTCGTGGCCCGTATTACTGGTCCAAAACACCGTGGCCCAAGGTATGGGAGCTCCTGAGCTTCTTGGATCTTGTCTAGCTACGATCGTGCGTCATATGGTTCTGGCTGCTTCCCTTTTCCATCATGGCAAGGGGAGTTGTGGCGCGATTTATGAGATCCACCATGCCCTATTCCATGATGGATGCTAGGTGGTGATGGCGACGGTGGAGGAGGTGGGTTAGCTCTCTTGCTAAGCCCCTCCTATGATTCCTCACGCCTACCGCAGTTGCTTGTCGGACGCGGCGGTTCCTTATGGGACATGCTCCTGTGTCCGTCATGGCTACTGCGCTCTCCGGCATACCGAGGCTGTTCGCCCTGATCGCGTATAACGATACCATGTTGTGACCGCCTTGGAGGTGGCATGCTTGTGCGATGGCACGACGCTGGTTCCTCGTGACGTTGAGATGGTGGTGGTGGTGGCGAGCGGTGGGGACGACCCTTTTCTCCGTGTTCAGAGGATATGGGGATAGCGTCAGTCCTGTTGCATGCCTCCCTCCGTCTTTGCTCTATAGAGCCTGTGCGTGATCCTTCGTCACGGGGATATTTTGGCCTTTTGCGGCTATTAAGGGTTGACTGGCACAACTCCGAGTTGGAGTCAAGCCTCTGCTAGGTGGCCTTTTCCTATTGCTTGCATGCCTTAACGACGAGGTTGTAGACCTGAGCAACTGCTTCTGGAGACCTGTCCTTCTCTAGGAGGGTCTTGGTGTAACACCCTCGAATCAACCCTATGCAAGTTTTAGCCCTTTCCGCCAAACCCGCATAGAAACGATTCAAGGACGCCCACCAGGCACATTTGTGTGGGTGGAAAACGAAGTAATACCATTACACAATAGTCCTCGATGGGACCCACAGAACAGATATATACAACAACGTCTCCATGAGTCAAGAATACAGATATACTATACAAAGATTCAAATCACCTTGAAATCGATAGTGTCCGACTACGGACAAGATGCAAATGGGGCTAAGAGCCCTGAAGAATAACTAATGGCATCCATAACCCTGCCCAGGCCAAGCCGGAAGGGTAACCCTGCTAACGACGTCGATCTCAAACCTGCTAAAACAAAAGGGGTGCCGACAAAGGACAAAGGAAAAAGAGGAGCGTCAGTACTGAGGCCAGTACACAGCGAGGCTAGAATTCGGCGGCTCTTGCCTACATAGGTATGGTGGGCTGAAGCAGCAGCGCAGCGGCACTAAACAACCTATAGAGACTCGGTATCAGTGGCGGCTATTAGAGAGGGGTAAGAAAGACCTATTCGGATCCAACCTGAGACTACACCAAACATACCCATCCTGGTATTTCCCCCTCGAGACCAAACGAGGAAGTCAGACCGAGGAACTCACGCGGTTGGCAATTTTACTCATTCCATTATAGTTGTAGCAATTACTAATCAGATATAGATAGCACGAGTCATCCTAAAGCATAAGTAGTGGGCAATTTTAATTATCATTCTGTGGTAGTTGGAACATTTACTAGTCAGATATAATTGTCCTGAGGAATCCCAAAACCCAGCAGTTGTTGGCACTTTTATCACATTCCATTGGAGTTGCAATACTTACTAGGCAGGTATAACAAACATCCCAGATCCACCAGTGGTTGGCATTTTTAATATCCATTCCGTTATAGTGAAGATGATTACTAGTCCGATATATTAAGTCAAATTTATAGCACTACTTTAGTTATGCTTGTCTATGATCAAGATACTGTGCTCCAAGTCGTCCATAACTGCGGACACGGCTTTCAGAAAGTTTTACCCTGCAGGGGTGCACAAATAGCAACACACACTTGATCAACCTAGGAAAAACCAACTCAAAACCCAATGAGGCATTCACGATAAAGCGATCACAGGATTCAGAAATATTTCAGGGGGCCACCCCACTAAGCTACCCGCAACGAAGTTGGCCGGCTTCAGAACGGACCCAGGGTTTGCGACGACGGCTGTAAACGATTGGGAACCCGAAAGTGTGACTGGGCTTGTCGATACCGCGAAAACATGGCGCGATCCAAAACAGTACAGGTGCTCCACGCACAATCTTAAATAAAGCAGTAACATGGCATAAGTACATGATATTAATAAACCCCAAACTACTTTGTGGCCCCAAGAAATAGAAAAGAATCAAGCTCTGGCTCAGGGGGGTCCACGGCCTCCCGGATGAGGATAGTGCGAAAAATCAAGGAACAGGTATCAAGTACTCGGGGTCCTATGGGACACTAGTGAGCGTGGAAGAACCAAATAACATCTATTGCCCACCGATGCCTCTGCATTAGTTATATCTAGCATTTTAATAGTTGTATTTAAAGTCATGATCATCTCCACCACTAAACATCTCCACCATAAACATCTGCCAGCATTTCAACAACTGTGGTACTTGACAACACGAGATCGCACCTGAGCAAGCAACTACGACTCTCAAGGCCTGCTATCTACCACACACAGGTAATAGGAGGTGTCCAAGGCAATATAGAGGCTGCACGAGGTATAACTGGTGTACGGAAACTAAAGCATCGCGACACGGATAGCAATAGATCAACAGGAGGAAATAAAGACTATAAATGCAAAATAGGTAGAAGGGGGAGAGGTGGTCGCCTGGGAAACACTGCCGACGGATTATATCCGGAGAACTTGTCGATACTCGCATCCACTCATCGGCCTAATCCGCGAAGAAGCAAACACTAGAAGGAACACCGGATGCAATATTTAATACTACGGTAGAAGGTCCGGCATGATTATGATATGATGCAGATGCGGTGCAATTAGGCAGTATTAAGCGGAACCGGGGTCCCGACATTTAATTACACGGTTCAAGTTATTTAGAACCCCCCCCCCCCCCCCCCGCAATTTAAATGTTGTCTTAACAAGACAGAACATGGCATCGGTTCGCTACACCAATTTAAATGGAGTCCGGAATAAGACAAAGATATCCCGCATAAACACTCCATATTTAATTATGAGGTGAATCGGCATAATGCCCCCAAACCACGATGATATGCATGCGAGATGAAAAATTAATATGAAACAAGTTTTATATATAGCATTTATAAAATAGGGGCTTGGGAAAAGAGTTCACACATCGGGGTTCAGAAGATCTTGGGTTCCGGGGGTTCGGGGGGTTTGCCAGGGTTCGACGGGGATCGGATCTGGGGTTCGGATTGACGGGATTGTTCTCGGACAACGGAAGGAGAGCTTGGCGTTCTGGGAAGAAGGACTTGGTTTGGCGTCGGGGCGCATCGGATTCGCCCTGGTCGGTGTCGCTCTTGTCGTCACGAAGATCTTGTCGGGTCCTCGTATCGGGTCGGTCTTGGCGTTCGGGGTGAAGAACTTGGCGTCCTTGAGGAAGTACTTGGCGTATCCGTGTTGACGACCTTGGCGTTCGGGTTCTCGGGCATCGGATCCGGGAAGAAATACGTGTCGCATCTGTGGATCGATCCTCGGGGTCGAAGAACTTGGCGCGCCAGGATTCGGTCTTCGGACTCGGGGAGAAGATCTCGGTGTTCGCATCGAAGGTCCTATCGATGGTTTCTCGGGTTCATGCGGCTCCTCGAGGCGAACTAGTCGATGTGTCGGATCGGAGATTTTGTCGAGGCGGTAGCTGAGGTCAACTTCATCTTATGGTAGCGAAGCAGGTCCGTAACATCCTCGACACCACATCGGTATAGAATCATCTCCCACCACAGGTATTGCACAGCACCACCAACCCATACTGACGGAGCAAAACTGGAGTCTGCAGCTCAAAAAATAACGGTCTGAGACAAAACCGGGAAGGACATGGTCGTGGAGGAGCACGCTCGGTGCAGCGCTACTGTGCGTGGCGGCAGGAGGCCACAAGGTCAGGCGAGCCGGCGAGGATGGCGCCAGATCGCTAGGCGTGCGAGGTGGAGGGCGAGGCGAGCAGGATTTCGCGGTGACTTGAGGAGGTCGACTGTGCTTCGGTGGAGAGCCCGCAGCTGCGGCGTCATCCTAGGGCGAGGACGAGGCGCGGGACGCGGACTCCGGCGGCAACCGGGGGGTGGCACGAGGAGGGGCGAGGTGAGGCGGTGACCGACGCAGACGAGGCAGACGTCGAGGATACCGAGCCGGCGGAGCAGAGGGGCGCGGTCATGGCCGAGGTCGAGGACGGGCTCGGGCCGGTGGACGCGGGGGATGCGGACGACAAGGGCGAGGTGGAACCGGAGGGAGACGCGGCGGCGGGCGCCTGGGAGGAGGCGGGGTCGGCCACGCTCGTGGAGGCGGAGAGGAGGAAGCAGGGCGGCGGCGGTGGGGAATCTGGGGAGGAGCGGGTGTTGGGGACTGCGGCGGTCGCTCGGGCAAGGGAAAACGACGGAGATGAGGGAGAGGGAGTCGGGGGTGGCGGGATCGAGAGGGGGGGTCACGGGGTTGGCCAGGGGAGCGACGGGGCGGGGTGTGCGTGGCTCTCGCGAGAGTGAGACGTGCAGGGAGCGGGGCAATCGTGGTGTGTCCGGGGAGAGTGGAAAGAGTGTATGCGGGCAGGGACGTGAGGTGGGCGAGCGTGGCAGCGGGTCGGTGGGGCTAGGAATTGAACACGGGATGGGGAACTGGCCAGCAACGTGGGATGGATGCGTCAGGCGTATCAAGCATGACAGGAGCAGGGGCCAGGGTCGCTGCAGGTGTGCCGTAGTGGCGTGTAGGTGCAGCTCGTGGGTGGTGGGAGCCGTGGTGCGGGAGTGGCCGGCTGCTGTGGCCCACGGGCAGGTGGCAGGAGGTGACCAGGGGGTGGCGTGCGTGCTGTGTGAGCTGGGAGACAGGGGTGGGGTCAGGAGGGTGACGTGGCGAGCACTGATTGGATGGGGTGAGGTGGAGGGGTGGGGGAAGGGGCTGGGTAGAACAGGGTTGGGTAGATTAGGCTCTGGTTTTGGGCAAAATTTGGGGGTGGCTGGCTAGGTTGGATCGGCCCGGTTTGGCTGCCCCCCTAAAAATAAAATAAAATATTTTATTATTTAAAACGGGGCTTTTGAAATCTGTTTGAAGACGAAACAAAATATTCCGGAGACCCGGGTTTTAATTTGAATAAATACGAGAATATTTAGAAAACAAACTAGGCGTTTCGAAAATAGTTTAGACAAAAACCCATCCATGATGATGACGATGCTCAAATGCAATGTGGCATGATGACATGAGCATGCGGTCATGATGATGCAATGCACAAAAACACAGCGATTTTCTAGTAGTGGTTTTAGCAGGATGCCACAATTCGACACCACTAACAATGGATCTCGCCCTCGAGATCCGCCTCATGGTACCGGGAAGAAGGTCAGCAATCCGGAACTTCTCGCTTCGTGTAGATCCTCGCGACAACACTAACAAGAGGTCGTTGTCTGTGATTGTCGGGAGAACACTCCAGGAACAAAGGGCGAAGGCGGAGGTATCAACAAATAAAGCCACCTCTAGCTTCGATAGAAGGAGAGAACCGATGCGTTCTCATCCACTTCAATGTACAAGAGCAAATAGAATGAGTAGTCGGCATGGGGGCCAATCCATCACGCACCCAAACTATTACTCCGCACATTCGGTGGAAAAGCGTGCAGCCATTCTCGGAATCAGACTGAAGATCTCGACAATCGAGGTTCGGAAACAAAGGAGTGATGCAGGCTCTGCATCGGATCCGGAGTAGATGATGTCGTCGCGTCGGAAAACACCGGAAGGCACAAACAAGGAACAAAGAATGGTACCACAGATAAATGATCACTCCGATAACATGAAGACCGGATGTAGAAACACCGTTACCAAAAGAGGAAGCGAGACCCTGAAGGTTCGACGGAAACCCAACCACGAGAATTCCTGGACTCGAAGAAAAGATAAGAGAGCAGATTCAAAACACGTAGAGGTGAGAGGAGAGTAGGAGAGGGGTAAGGAGTAAAACAGACCTAATTAGATCTATCCAACCGATTTTGCAAAATAGTTTTGATACTCTACTTCGGCCGTTAGCTAGGTTATCCTACAGGCTGGACTTGTGAGGTATCACAACTGCTGGGCTCTGATACCACTCTGTAACATCCTCGAATCGGCCCTATGCAAGTTTTAGCCCTTTCCACCAAACCCGCATAGAAACGATTCAAGGACGCCCACCAGGCACTTTCGTGCGGGTGGAAAACGAAGTAATACCATTACACAACAGTCCTCGATGGGACCCACAGAACAGATATATACAACAACATCTCCATGAGTCAAGAATACACATATACTATACAAAGATTCAAATCACCTTGAAATCGATAGAGCGTCCGACTATGGACAAGATGCAAATGGGGCTAAGAGCCATGAAGAATAATCAATGGCGTCCCTAACCCTGCCCAGGACAAGCCGGAAGGGTAACCCTACTAATGACGTCGATCTCAAACCTGCTAAAACAAAAGGGGTGCCGACAAAGGGCAAAGGAAAAAGAGGAGCGCCAGTACTGAGGCCAGTACACGGCGAGGCTAGAATTCGGCGGCTCTCGCCTACATAGGTATGGTGGGCTGAAGCAGCATCACAGCGGCACTAAACAACCTATAGAGACTCGGTATCACTGGCGGCTATTAGAGAGGGGTAAGAAAGACCTATTCAGATCCAACCTGAGACTACACCAAACATACCCATCCTGGTATTTCCCCCTTGAGACCAAACGAGGAAGTCAGACCGAGGAACTCACGCGGTTGGCAATTTTACTCATTCCATTATAGTTGCAGCAATTACTAATCAGATATAGATAGCACGAGTCATCCTGAAGCATAAGTAGTGGGCAATTTTAATTATCATTCTGTGGTAGTTGGAACATTTACTAGTCAGATATAATTGTCCTGAGGAATCCCAAAACCCAGCAGTTGTTGGCACTTTTATCACATTCCATTGGAGTTGCAATACTTACTAGGCAGGTATAACAAACATCCCAGATCCACCAGTGGTTGGCATTTTTAATATCCATTCCGTTATAGTGAAGCTGATTACTAGTCCGATATATTAAGTCAAATTTATAGCACTACTTTAGTTATGCTTGTCTATGATCGAGATACTGTGCTCCAAGTCGTCCATAACCGCGGACACGGCTTTCAGAAAGTTTTACCCTACAGGGGTGCACAAATAGCAACACACACTCGATCAACCTAGGAAAAACCAACTCAAAACCCAATGAGGCATTCACGACAAAGCGATCATAGGATTCAAAAATATTTCAGGGGGCCACCCCACTAAGCTACCCGCAACGAAGTTGGCCGGCTCCAGAACGGACCCAGGGTTTGCGACGACGGCTGTAAACGATTGGGAACCCGAAAGTGTGACTGGGCTTGTCGATACCGCGAAAACATGGCGCGATCCAAAACAGTACAGGTTCTCCACGCACAATCTTAAATAAAGCAGTAACATGGCATAAGTACATGATATTAATAAATCCCCAAACTACTTTGTGGCCCCAAGAAATAGAAAAGAATCAAGCTCTGGCTCAGGGGGGGTCCACGGCCTCCCGGATGTGGATAGTGCGAAAAATCAAGGAACAGGTATCAAGTACTCGGGGTCCTATGGGACACTAGTGAGCGTGGAAGAACCAAATAACATCTATTGCCCACCGATGCCTCTGCATTAGTTATATCTAGCATTTTAATAGTTGTATTTAAAGTCATGATCATCTCCACCACTAAACATCTCCACCATAAACATCTGCCAGCATTTCAACAATTGTGGTACTTGACAACACAAGATCGCACCTGAGCAAGCAACTACGACCCGCAAGGCCCGCTATCTACCACACACAGGTAATAGGAGGTGTCCAAGGCAATATAGAGGCTACACGGGGTATAACTAGTGTACGGAAACTAAAGCATCGCGACACCGATAGCAATAGATCAACAGGAGGAAATAAAGACTATAAATGCAAAATAGGTAGAAGGTGGAGAGGTGCTTGCCTGGGAAACACTGTCGACGGATTATATCTGGAGAACTTGTCGATACTCGCATCCACTCATCGGCCTAATCCGCGAAGAAGCAAACACTAGAAGAAACACCGGATGCAATATTTAATACTACGGTAGAAGGTCCGTCATCATTATGATATGATGCAGCTGTGGTACAATTAGGCAGTATTAAGCGGAACCGGGGTCCCGACATTTAATTACATGGTTCAAGTTATTTAGAACCCCCCGCAATTTAAATGTTGTCCTAACAAGACAGAACATGGCATCGGTTCGCTACACCAATTTTAATGGAGTCCGGAATAAGACAAAGATATCCCACATAAACACTCCATATTTAATTATGAGGTGAATCGGCATAATGCCCCCAAACCAAGATGATATGCATGCGAGATGAACAATTAATATGCAACAAGTTTTATATATAGCATTTATAAAATAGGGGCTCGGGAAAAGGGTTCACACATCGGGTTTCGAAAGATCTTGGGTTCCGGGGGTTCGGGGGGTTCGGCAGGGTTCGACAGGGATCGGATCTGGGTTCGGATCGACGGGATCGTTCTCGGACAACGGAAGGAGAGCTTGGCGTTCCGGGAAGAACGACTTGGTTTGGTGTCGGGGCGCATCGGATTCGCCCTGGTCGGTGTCGCTCTTGTCGTCACGAAGATCTTGTCGGGTCCTCGTATCGGGTCGGTCTTGGCGTTCGGGGTGAAGAACTTGGCGGCCTCGAGGAAGTACTTGGCGTATCCATGTCGATGACCTTGGTGTCCGGGTTCTCGGGGATCGGATCCAGGAAGAAGTACTTGTCGCATCTGTGGATCGGTCCTCGGGGTCGAAGAACTTGGCGCGCCAGGATTCGGTCTTCGGACTCGGGGAGAAGAGCTCGGTGTTCGCGTCGAAGGTCTTTTTGATGGTTCCTCGGGTTCATGCGGCTCCTCGAGGTGAACTTTTCGATGTGTCTAATCGGAGATCTTGTCGAGGGGGTAGCTGAGGTCAACTTCATCTTATGGTAGCGAAGCAGGTCCGTAACATCCTCGACACCACATCGGTATAGAATCATCTCCCACCACAGGTATTGCACAGCACCACCTACCCATACTAACGGAGCAAAACTAGAGTCTGCAGCTCAAAAAATAACGGTCTGAGACAAAACCGGGAAGGACATGGTCGTGGAGGAGCACGCTCGGTGCAGCGCTACTGTGCGTGGCGGCAGGAGGCCACGAGGTCAGGCGAGTCGGCGAGGATGGCGCCAGATCGCCAGGCGTGCGAGGCGGAGGGTGAGGCGAGCAGGATTTCATGGTGACTTGAGGAGGTCGACTGTGCTTCGATGGAGAGCCCGCAGCTGCGGCGTCATCCTAGGGCGAGGACGAGGCACGGGACGCGGACTCCGGCGGCAACTTGGGGGCGGCGCGAGGAGGGGCGAGGTGAGGCGGCGACCGACGCAGACGAGGCGGACATCGACGATACCGAGCCGGCAGAGCAGAGAGGCGCGGTCGTGGGATGAGGTCGGGGACAGGCTCGGGCCGGTGGACGCGGGGGATGCGGACGACGAGGGCGAGGTGGAACTAGAGGGAGACGCGGCGGCGGGCGCCTGGGAGGAGGCGAGGTCGGCCGTGCTCGTGGAGGCGGAGAGGAGGAAGTAGGACGGTGGCGGTGGGGAATCTGGGGAGGAGAGGGCGTCGGGGACTGCGGCGGTCGCTCGGGCGAGGGAAAACGACGGAGATGAGGGAGAGGGAGTCGGGGGTTGCGGGATTGAGAGGTAGGGTCACGGGGTGGGCCAGGGGAGCGACGGGGCGGGGTGTGCGTGGCTCTCGCGAGAGTGAGACGTGCAGGGAGCGGGCCGATCGTGGTGGGTCCGGGGAGAGTGGAAAGAGTGCATGCGGGCAAGGACGTGAGGTGGGCGAGTGTGGCAGCGGGTCAGTGGGGCTAGGAATTGAACGCGGGATGGGGAACTGGCTAGCAACGTGGGATGGATGCGTGAGGCGTGTCAAGCACAACCGGGGCAGGGGCCAGGGTTGCTGCAGGTGTGACGCCGTGGCGTGTAGGTGCAGCTCGCGGGTGGTGGGAGGCGTGGTGCGGGAGTGGCCTGCTGCTGGGGACCACGGGCAGGTGGCAGGAGGTGACCAGGGGGTGGCGTGCGTGTTGTGTGAGCTGGGAGACAGGGGTGGGGTCAGGAGGGTGACGTGGCGAGCACTGATTGGATAGGGTGAGGTGGAGGGGTGGGGGAAGGGGCTTGGTAGAACAGGGTTGGGTACATTAGGGTCTGGTTTTGGGCAAAATTTGGGGGTGCCCGGCTGGGTCGGATCGGCCTGGTTGGCTGCCCCCCTAAAAATAAAATAAAATATTTTATTATTTAAAACGGGGCTTTTGAAATCTGTTGGAAGACGAAACAAAATATTCCGGAGACCCGGGTTTTAATTTGAATAAAGACGGGAATATTTAGAAAACAAACTAGGCGTTTCGAAAATAGTTTAGACAAAAACCCATGCATGATGATGACGATGCTCAAATGCAATGTGGCATGATGACATGAGCATGCGGTCATGATGATGCAATGCACAAAAACATTGCGATTTTCTAGTAGTGGTTTTAGCGGGATGCCACACTTGGCGACGGCGATGTTGAGAGCGGGAGTTGGCATAACGTGCCTCCCCTTTGAATCTATGTAAGGGATGGCCTTTGTCGGCTTAGACCCATCAAATTCCAAGCCTCGCCGAAGGCCGGAATCTTGGATGACATGAGATGGTACCTTCTTTGCCTTATGCTTAACAGACACTGCTTATATTCGGCCTCGAAAGCTCTTGCTACGTTGAGGATTGCTACGCCTTAGCCATGTCTTCGTCCAGCTTAGCACCTTGCTTTGCGATGCACTAGGCCTCCGCCAAGATTTCTGCACGCTTCTCATCAAGCTCCATAACACTCCGGATATGGGCGACGGTGATTGGTTCGACGAGAAGTGTGCTGTAGATTGCTTTGTTGGTGGGAATGTCTAGTGGGTTGCCAGCTGCTGACGTTGACGGTGGCACGAGTGGTTGATTCGATTGTCCGGACGTATTGGGGGCCGTGGTAAGTTCCTATGCCAGTGGCTGGCGGGTAACCGGAGGAGGCGTGGCCTTGGCCGGAGCCGAAGGCTCGGCGGCCTTTTTAGCTGATGTTGCTCTGGTGACTGCTGGCGTGGGCGGAGCTCTCTCACGTTCCCGTTCATGTCCGTCCTCTTCCAACACACTCCCAATGGCGACTAGCACCTGGTGGGAAGTGTTGGTATTCTTGGCGCACTCCTCCTTCCCGGTCTCCTCCTCGATCTCCCTCATAACAGCGTCGTACTCCGCCAAGTTAACATCCATGCCACCGGCATCCATATTGATGTCGGCGTAGAGCGCATCGAGGATAGAGTCGTAGTTAGCGTCGGTTTTGGCGATGGCGGATGTTGAGGGTGATGGAGGCGGGCCGTTGTTGTTGTTGTTGTTACCTCCTACAACTTCGCTGGTGATCGCCACCTTGGCCTCTTCATTGGCATTTGCGTATTCATTGACGATGGCAACCATCTTCGGAGGGCCTGCTGCCTGCCGTCTTCGGAGGGTATGCTAGAGGAGTGTTCCAGGCGTGAGCCCTTCCACGAAGTGGTATACGAGCTCGTCGGCGCGGTCGCCCTCTAGGGTTTCCCTCACCCTCATCCATCTAGCAAGGTATTCGCCAGGAGATTCTCCATCCCTTTCAACGCATTTGGCCAAATTGAAGATGGTGATGATGCCTACAAAGTGTGACCTGCGCATCTCTAATTCTCAAGGTAGCCCAGCGGATTTGTGGGGTCCTTCCACCTTTATATCCTACACTGGGGCGGTTTGGGTGGGCCTTGAAATTTCCTTATCCGAGCCACCATAGTCCAAAGAGAGGTATGGCCTAGATCCTTCTGCGAACGTGTCCTGCTCAAAGGCGGTCCATGTGGGGTTTGACGAGTTTCCGACTTCCTAGGAGCTAGGACCCGAGTCAGTTTCGCCGATGAAGATGTGGATGTCTCCAAAGGGGATGACGGAGCAGCGCATGGGGTTCGTCTTTGCCGGCACCCAGAACTCATCTAGAGGGACGATCGGGACGTTGCCGGAGAAGAGAACGTGACCGATGGCTATGGTGTCGCCGATTCCCGCGAAGAGATTGGACCTCGCCCGGTGTAGAGCTCGAAGCGCCTCTTGCCCCACGGTGGGTGCCAACTATCGTGGTATTGCCGACGAGTACACCATGGAGGGGTCCTCACAATGCGTGTTTGGAGACGTGGGGTAAGGCAGAGAGTTGGAGGGTACGAGGTAACACAGCTTACCCAGGTTCAAGTCCCACAACGGTGGCGGAACTTTACTCCTGCTATAAATCACTATAATGGCAATACGCCGAGTTATAGATATAGGTTCACTGTGCAAGGTGTTGCACGTTGTATGCTGCAATCAGAGAAGTTGTACCCTAAAGGCTCCTGCAGGCCGGCTTATAAAGGTGCTAAGACCTAGGGTTTACAGGGAAAGTTCCTTACCAGACAAGGTAAAGAGTCCTACACCTGCACGAACTAGTATTCCGTGTCTTGTACTCCAAGGCTCCGAGTATGTCGATGACTCCTGTGTAGCCTTCCTTTGTCCAGCATGGGCCTCCCTTCAAGATCTGTCTAACTTGGCCTCCCAGCATGTTATAGGCCGTGCTACAAACTATGGGCCACCCGGGTTAGGCGGATTGGTGACATGCTATGAGGATACCCATATAGCATATCCCCAACAACCTCATTACTATCTACCAAAGGATACTTGTAAGCTGCCTTTGATCTCATGTAAAGGGTGTTTGATAGGTTTTTGATTGTTTGCAAAAAAGTAATTAAAACAAGTAACACGGTTGTATGAAAGTGTGGTTGAACTCAATATGGATAAACGTTCTTGGGGATGTAGGATACACCACTAGCATGGATTGCTAGTTATTAATAATCAAGATAACATACTTCTTATGTCATGAGATGTGTGGAGAGATCTCCATAATAATATGTTCACTACAAGGCTTGTAGGAGGCAACTTTGTTGAGCCAAGAGTGAGGTCACCTCTAAATAACCACTACGATGTTTGAGAGCAATCACCCATACAAACCACCACAATTAAGGGTTTCACCATGGATATCATGATTAGCTTAGGGAGTCCCTCTTTTATCCTCCTTTCACCACGTAGGTTACGAGCCGACGCCAATCTATCACGGGGCCATTCCGGGTATGATCCCAAGACATGTCGGATACGTTGTAAATGTATGTATAATTTTTGATATTCCATGTTTGTTTTATATCTACTTTCTTATGTTTTGTCCATACTTTGTAGTATTTTTACACATTTTCTGGAACTAACCTATTAACAAGATGCCACAGTGCCAGTTGCTTGTTTTCTGATGTTTTTGGTTTCAAAAAATCTAGTAAGGTAATATTCTCGGAATTGGACCGGACAAAAGCCAAAGTCAATATTTTACCTGAAGCAACACGAAGTTTAGAGGGGAGACGAAGTGGCACACCAGGGCGGCCACACCTGGTCTCGGCGAGGTCTGGGGGCCGCGCCACCAGGGGGTGTGGGCCCCCTGGTGATACACCGACCTAGCCCTTCCGCCTATAAAAGCCTCCCGGGCCGAAAACCCTAAGTACCCAATCAAAATTGCACGAAAGATTATGTAGCCACTGCCATCTCCATCCCTAGATCGGGAGGGATCTGAAGCTCTTCCCAGCACCCTGCCGGAGGGGAGAATTCACCCTGGAGGCCTTCTTCATCACCATGCCTTCCTCCAGTGTGATGCGTGAGTAGTTCATCCATGGACTACGGGTCCATATAGTAGCTAGATGGTTGGTTCTCCTCCTTTGCGCTACCATGTTTAGATCTTGTGAGCTCTGTTCATGATCAAGATCATCCATTTTTAATCTTACAAGTTGTGTTTGCGGGGATCCGATGGATATTGAGATGCTATTTCAGATTTATTATTGATTCTATCATGTCTATGTTATTTGTGATCTTGCATGTTTTCCATTGTTAGTAGCTATCTTGGCCAAGTGGATGCTAGCAAATCCAAGAGGGAGTATTTATGCTGTTGCTACTAGGGAGAAAACAACAATCCTATGTCCATGGGGCAATCGTATTGTTTACTTTACACAATTTGCTTAATGCAATTATCTGTTTCTTCCAACTTAATACTGGAGGGGGTTCGAATGATAACCTGAACGTGGATTATTAGTCATAGATGCAGTTGGATTACGGTCTATGTATAATGTTGTAATGCCCAATCAAATCTCATAGGAGTCAAGATGATTAGTATATGCATGTATGCTTTCTCGGTGTCTGTCAATTGCCCTGCTGTAATTTGTTCACCCAACATGCCCTCTATCTTAAGGAGAATCACCTCTAGTGAACTATGGACCACGGTCCATTCTTTTACCATCAATCTACCATATATTTACTATTTATTGTTTAATTTATGCAAGCAATTACTATCTTCCACACAATATATTTAATCCTTTATTTTCAGCAAAACTGGTGAGATTGACAACCTAACTGTAAGTTGGGGGGAAATTTCTGTGGTTGTGTTGTGCAGGATTCCATGTTGTAAACAACACCTTGGAGGTGTTTCCTTGCTCCTACTGGTTCGATAACCTTGGTTTCATAAGTGAGGGAAAACTTGCTGCTGTGCTCATCATACCTTCCTCTTGGGGTTCCCCAACGAGCTCGATATATTTTAAGCCATCAAGCCTTTTTTCTGGCGCCGTTGCCGGGGAGTCAAGGACATCTTCACAAGGGGAGTCCCTCATAACCAATCTCTTTACTTTGGTTTTTTTTTGCTTAGTTTATTTCTGTTTTGTTTGCTTGTTTCTTTTATGAAAAACACACAAAAAATTAGTTGTACTAGTTTTCTTCCTTTTATTAAAAACACAAAAAAATGAATACTTTTGAAATTACTAAGTTGTGTGACTTCACTAGCAGCAACAATAATGATTTCATGTGCACACATATTGCTCCACCTGTTCCTGAAGCTACTTTCTTTGAAATTAAACCTGCTTTACTCAATCTTGTTATGAAAGAACAATTTTCTAGTGTTGGTACTGAAGATGCTGCTTCTCACCTTAATAACTTTGTTGAACTCTATGAGATGCAAAAACATAGGGATATAGATGGAGATATTATTAAGCTTAAATTAATTCCTTTCTCTTTGAGAGGAAAAGCTAAAGAATGGTTTGCTATCCCTAACTAGAAATAGTATTGATTCTTGGACTAAATGCAAATATGCTTTCATTGGAAAATACTATCCTCTTTCTAAGATTATATCTATGAGAAGTGAAATAATGAAATTTAAGAAATCTGATAATGAACATGTTGCTCAAGCTTGGGAAAGAATGAAATCTTTGGTAAAGAATTGTCCCACTCATGGACTGACTACTTGGATGATTATCCAAACCTTTTATGTAGGACTGAATTATTCTTCAATAAATCTGCTGGATTCTGCTGCAGGAGGTACCTTTATGACCATTACTTTGGGTGCTGAAACAAAGCTTCTTGATAATATGATGGTTAACTATTCTGAATGGCATACTGAGAGAGATCCACAAGGTAAGAAGGTAAATTCTGTTGAAGAAACCTCCTCCTTGAGTGATAAAATTGATGTTATTATGTCTATGCTTGTTAATCGGAAAGCTCATATTGATCCAAATCATGTTCACTTAGCCTCTTTGATTGCTCAAGAAGAGGAAATTGATATGAGCTTTATTAGAAATAACAATTTTAGCAACAATGCCTACAAGAATAATTTTGGTAATAATAATTATAGGCCATATCCTCCCAATATGGTAATGCTTATGGAAATTCCTACAACAATAATAGAAGTGCACCCTCTGAACTTGAAGTCATGCTTAAAGATTTCATTAGTAAACAAACTTCTTTCAATAAAACGATTGAGGAAAAACTCACTAATGCTGAAAGAAATATAGCATCATTGTCCGAAGCACAATCTTCTTTGAATAAAATGGTTGCTAAACCTGAAACTATTGAAAATCCATTTGCTTCTACTAATCACATACAAGTTAGAATTGATGAAAAGTTAGACTGTTAGCTGAATTGCATGCTAAGTGTGAAAGAGAAAATGAAATTGCTATAAATAGTAGTATTTGTACTATCACCACCACTAATGTTGAAGCTAGCAAACCCAATGAAGTCCCCATTCCTTTTGCAACAATGCCTAAAACCAATGGAACCTTCTCTAATAAAAATGCTGAAATTCTTCGAAATATGGGAAACAATAGCTCTACTACTTTAGATGGTAATTATGATTTTGATCTTGATGGTGGCAATATCTCTGAAGTAATTATATTCCTACAAAAGCTTGCTAAAAGTCCTAATGCTAGTGCTATGAATATGGCCTTGACAAAACACATTACCGATGCTCTCAGAAAAATTAAAGAAGAAAAGATGAAATATAAATCTTCTATTCCTATGAAATTAGAAGATGGTTGGGAACCCATCATTAATAGGAAAGTGAATTATTTTGATCTCAAAGCTCTATGTGATCTTGATAGCAGTGTTTCTATTAATCCTAGGAAGATTTATGAAATGCTTGATTTGCCACCATTGGAAGATTGTTATTTAAATGTACAACTTGATGATAATGCTAAAAAGAAACTCATGGGGAGTATTAATGATGTTATTATTATGGTTAACAATGCCTATGTGCCTGTTGATTTCTATGTTTTGGATGTTGACTGCAATGCTTCTTGTCCTATTATTTTGGGAAGACCTTTTCTTAGAACTGTTGGTGCCATTATTGATATGAAAAAAAGGCACCATTAAATATCAATTACCACTCAAGAAAGGTATAGAACATTTCCATAAGAAGAGAGAGAATATTCCTTTTTCCTCTCCTATTAAAGCAAAAACATTCTCTTAATGCTTCTTCATTTGAGAATACTTGATTCTTGCTTCTTATGCCTAGCTCAAAGGCGTTAAAGAAAAGCACTTATTGGGAGATAACCCAAATTTCTTTAGGAATCTTTTGTTGAGTCTTGGAAATTATTTCTTCAGTAATAACCTCTACTTATCCTTTTTGTGTGGTTTTGTGCCAATAGTAATCTCTAGTGAGAGCGAAGTAAATCTTGGGAAAGTTGCTGTCCCAAAACAGATTTTTGTGCTTTGCTATAAAAATTCGTGAAAAATCTCGGTACGTCGGTTTGAGCTGTAATGTTTTGTGCTTCTGACCTAGGTTGTTATCTAAATTTTTTAAGCTCAACACTTTTCTATTTGAGCAACATAAGGTCTTCGAAAAAATCAGTTTTTACCTGCTGGTCTGTTTTGACAGATTTCTGCCATTATTTGCATTTGCCTCTTAATCTCTTTCTCTTTGAGTTCTCTTTGATCACTTGACCTTTTTAAAGGAAGTTATATAGTAGCTCGTGTTTTAATGGAATTTTTACTTGTGTTGAAACTGAACCAAAAGACTTATTATCTTGAGTACACTAATGTTGCTAATGAAGATTGTGTGAAGTTTTGTATGAAGGAAATTTTAAAGTGTAGGGAAGAGTAATGTAATAAGATGAAGTATGGACAAAAGCTCAAGCTTGGGGATGCCACCCGTGTCACCCCAAGAAATATTCAAGAAGTAGAAGCGTCAAAGCTTGGCGATGCCCAAGGAATCCCCTTCTTCATCAATAAAAATCTCAGGTTTCTTCTAAACACTTCATTTTTATTGTTTCATGCACAATTGTGTTGTTCTTGGAGCGTCTTCGTTTTTGTTTTTAGTTTTTGTTTGCTTGGATTGCTTAAATAACTTGGTTGGACCCCCGCATTCATACATAGTTTCAAATAGGTTGATTTGGATTGGAAAAGAGTAGGAAAGTTCATGCTTATAAGTGGTATAAAAGGAGCTTGTTTTTGACTGTGGCCTCGGCTTTGTCATGTCATGCTTGATATTGTTTTGACTTTATGCTTAGTCATTATTGTTGTAGCATGACTTGTTACAAACAAATTAGATTGCTTAATACGCCTTGAAAGAATCATGCGTTGTTTTAGCATATAAAAGCATAATATTGTGGTATTCTCCTTTGATGCTTTATTTGGGTTGAATTGGCGCATGCTCACACCATGTTAAGACTATACCAAGTCACTATAGTCTCTATGATCATTTAGTTTTCAACTTGTAATATCACTTTATTCTTTAATTAATAATGTTTTGTCGCTTTGCATGATTATGGCCATTATTGCTCTCTTAGTTGGTCGCTCCCAGTCTTTTGCTAGCCTCCATACCAAGTATGAGTTCCACGCATGCATCCAACTCCAAATAAAACCAAGTTATTCCAAAGAGTCCACCATACCTACTGTAACATCCCAAAACTTCAATCCAAACTTATCAAGATCAAATCAACCAAGAATGGGGTTAACAAAAACTTTTCCAAATTTAAAATGAAAGCATTCATATATGTGTGCATTTAAAATAGGAGTTGTTTGAATTGCCATGATTGAGTGATCGAATGCTTGTAAAATGTTGCTTAGGTGATTTAAACATCATCTACATCATTCCCAAACTTTTCCTAAAGAAAATCAAATAAAAAAGAATTAAAAAGGAGGAATGGTCATTTTGGCCATTTTAATCCACTACACTACTTTGAGTGTTCCTAGCACTCATTTATTAACAGAAACAATTCTTGATCCTTGTACCCCTTGCTAGTACACATAATGAGGCACCAAGTCCCACCTTTTGATCTGCTAAAAACATGCTTTAACTTATTTTAAATAACATTTGAAATTTGAATCTAATGCATATGCATATATCACCCCTATTTCAAAACCCATCTTTTGAGCTCCACTTTCAAAACCCTTGCAACCAGAGACTACCTAGCACTAGTGGAGATCACTCAAAAAATTTGAAACCAAAATTCAAAACTTTTTCTCTTTCGGCCATTTTGTCAAACACCTTGCTGGCAGGATCATATTGGCCTATCTAATACTGTTTTGGGCTGATTTTGTCTAGCAATTTGGAATTGCTTTGATCATATTGTCCGCCCTCTAGCCCAACCAGACCCACACCAGCATCTCCCATACCCCCTAAATGCACTGCCATGCCATGCCGAGCACCCTCTCGTCGGCCGACCGTGCACTCGCCGCAGCAGCCCTCTCCCGCCTCTCTCTCCATGTCTAGGAGGTAGCCCACACCTCACTGCCCCTCTCTGTCCCCTGCCCGAGCCAAGCCCTGACGTGGACCACCGAGGAAAGCCCGCGCCCAGTGCCACCGCACCATGCTGGTGCCGCCCCCAGAGCATGTTTTGTCCCCGCTCGCACAGACCGCCCCTTGGCCGCAGCCCGTGCCCGCTGCTCCGCCACGACCTGGAGACCACCCCAGGCACCCCCGCTGGCTGCCCAATGCCTCACAGCCACCGCTCGCTGTGGACACCCCCGCCTCTGCCACTCAGAGCGCCACCTCGCCCAGACCGCATGCCACTGCCCCTACGGCCGCATTCAATGCCTAGAGCACCGCCAGGGAACCGCACGTCGATCGCCACCCACAGCCATGCCTCTACCTGGCCGTAGCCATGTCGCCACCGTCTCCTGCCCATCCCGCTTGGTCTCACCATCGGGTCTATAAAAGGAGCCCTCCCCAGCCTCTTCTCTCCACACCACTCCACTCCCCTCAACTCTCTGAGCCTCACCCACCTCTAGCCGGAGCAAGGCAAGCTCTGCCTCGCCGGAATTGGAGCCGGAGCCACTGCCTCTGGAGGCGAAGGGCGCCGCTGATTGCGACCACCCCAAGCTCTGCCGCAACCGTGTCTCGCCTCGCCGTCGTCTTCCAATTCGTTTGCCCGCCTCGCTGACCCCGCTGGGGCCTTGGTACGTCCCTAGTAGAACCCCACCGAGCAGCTAGGGTTCGAGCTCGCCGGTGACCTGTTCGTCGTCGACGACGACCCTCAGCCGTAGATCTGCCTTCTAATCCTACGGCCCACAGCGCGCGTACCGTTTCGCCTGTTAAGTGCCGCTGACAAGCGGGACCCCCCTGTCAGCTGAGCCCCGTGCCACGGAGCGCCACTGGGCCGTCCCAAGTCTTTCCCCACGCTAGCCCCACCGTTCAAATCTGGATTTTTCTTTTTAGTTAAATCTAGTTTCTTCCCACTATTTTAAAATTCAATTCTGAGAGTTTGACAAATCCAAATTGCATAAAACAAATTTCGTCTGAAAGGTATTAAGATGATCTATCCAGGTCTGTTGGATTTAATTCAATTAGAGTTATAGATATCTCCTAATAAAAATAAGAAGACAGAAGCATTTGGAACTTGCAACTTTTTTTATAAAATCAACCAATTTAGCTTTTGAGTTGATTCCAACTCTCAAAAATCACATTTCATCATATCTATCTAAATATGTAATAATATTAAGGTTTACATGCAGTGACTTTGGACTAGTACCCAAATAATGCTATATAGGCATTTCTAGTCACTTTAAATCATTAAATAATGAACTTAAACCAAAGTAATATTGATCCAACCCTTAATTATCATTCCCACATGTTAGGATATGTGGTGATGACATGTGTCAGCATGATCCCATATTTTAAGTGGTGAATATTGAATCTTATTTAATTTTTTTAATGAGTAGAAATTACTTTTCTAAAATAAAAAGGAGGAAACTATTGAATTACACTTGTGATGTTGGTGATGATAATAGATCATCAAATGTGTGTCTTAGAATGCTATTTAGCCTAGTTAAGTATTGTTTGGTGATTGTGCACTCCCTATGTATTTATAGATGATAGTACCGACCAAGCTTTCGAGGAGGAGGAGTTCTACCAAGAAGAAG
The DNA here is from genome assembly GCA_910589775.1 of Avena eriantha. NCBI lineage: Eukaryota > Viridiplantae > Streptophyta > Magnoliopsida > Poales > Poaceae > Avena > Avena eriantha. The sequence continues at coordinate 388,755,018 of OU342744.1, read as the reverse complement.
AAGAAGAAAACTTCAACCACTGCACCAACCAAGGCAAGCTACTATTAGCAAGATAGCACTATCTAAGTGCAATCCACCATTAACAGTGCAAGCTAACACTTGCAAGTTTAGTGCTTAGCAAACTAGAATCAAACTAGATAGTTTAGCAAAGATGACTTAAGCATGCTTTGATTACACCCCCTTTTTTTTTACTATTAGTACCCCAAGTCTTAGTTACAAGATTTACTCCCTTAGTTTACACCAAGTTCTTTACTTAGTTTGAAGGTAGCATAAAAAGTATAAAACTTGACCTAATTAGAACCCTTTAGATGTCATTCCATGGCATGAGTTTGAACCCATCCTTTCCACATTAGTGAACACTCCTAACTTAGTAGTTAGAGTAGATCAAAAACTTGAGTCACTTTAGATGGGAACACTTGGTGAAAATGAATTATGAAAACCTTGGAATGATGAGTCATTCTATTGAGATGTTTTGGACATGTGTTGAGAAAACACAAATGGTTGATGATGATGAAAATGTTGAGGCATGAGCCTTAACCCTTTTATAAAACTGATGGTTGGATTCGGATGCGATACCATTCCAAATTTACCGTACAACCACACTACATGAATTGGGTAAGGCTTAGCTGGAAATTTATATGCATTAGTATTAGTTCCCTCACGGGAGAGGTCTGAGCTGAGGCTACCTCTCATGATGTCCACCTATGCAGTGCCCAAGATGACTGATGGTCATGGTTGGGAGGCCATGCTCATAGGAGAGGTGCTTATACTAGGGTGTGTAAAGGGAAGGTTATGTTTGATTATCTGCATACTAAGTATGATGATTCAGGGTTACCCCTGACAGATGTATCGAATCTTGTGGTGAAAGTGTACCACCTCTGCAGAGTGTCAAACTATTCGAATAGCCCCGTCCGCGGTTATGGATAGTTGGAATGGCCATATTGTTTCGTTGTCAGATGTTTACTAAATACTTTGAAAAGAATGATGAATCTTGACTTGACCACAACAGGGTTGTGTTTATGACAATAGCTTCCCAAATTAAGTGATTCTAGAACTTTACTTTATCTTTCTTTGCTTCTGAACTCAGCTTAGGTTTCAAACTGAACTTTATAGTTAAACTTAGAGTTAGCACTTTAACTTAGAACTTTATACTTGTTAGTGGTAGTTTGCGAGTACTTAAAGAGTACTCATGGCTTTTTTCCCTGGCTATTATCATGGACAGGCTATGAAGGAGACTATCAAGATGATGGCCAACAGGATGGCTATGATAACTAGGACCATATCCCTTTGTCAGCATTGCATGTGCCCCTGAAGATGGACCCCACCGCTACGCTTATCTTTTATTTCCGCTGCTTGTTGTATTAAGACTGGATCATGAGATCCTTATTTGTGTAAGACCTTATGTATGGTTTGTAATGGATGATGTACTGTGATATCCAATCCGTTATGTCTCACAAAAATGGGAATCCTGGGATTGCGAGATATGGCATAACGGGCATCTGGGATTAAAAATCTGGGTGTTGACACCTACCTATTAGCATTTGCTATTCCAAGTATATTCATGTTTTATCTACCTTCCGAATTAAACTTGTTATGTGAAAATTAGTGATTAAAGCTCTCACGAACTTGATAGCACACTTTACTTTTCTTGCGCTTAATAAACTTGAACCATTGTGTCCATCTATGTTGCTTATACGCTTGCGTTTTGTAAGTTGTGAATTAGCAGAACCATGTTATTATGGGGAACGCTTTCAACATTTCACTTTATTTAGTTGATATCATGTTCTTTTGCTTATGGATCCCGGTGGTGTGAAATGAAAGGGGAGCTTGTAAGGCTCATGGAGTTCATATATGTGTTAGAGAAACGCCTGGGCGGCTGGTCTAAGCAATGCCTAATCATTGTGGAAACCTGCAACATAACCATAGTGAGCAATCTATGAAGCATCCTCTATAAAAAACCTATGCAGATAGGAAAGAAAAAAGAAAAAAAGGCCTATGCAAATAGGAAATAAAAGGATAGCGGAGATGCTCATTGTCTGCTTGCCTTGTCATTTTGATATGGGGAATATTCCGTATCATCGGGAAAGGGGTACCCCGTTGGCCATTCTCTATGATACGCATGTACTTAAAATGACAATAACTTACCTATGACTAAAGTTGAGTAGCATGAGGAACGGTACTCGTAAGTAAGGGGCATGAGATTTTCAGCTTATAACTTGTCAAGCATATCCTCATATTTGTTCACTTTACCCTTAATCACCTAAAGATGCTTATGATAGGGGCAATGAGAGCTGATAGCTAATAAGTACCATAATTTTTGGAAGCTCTTTATGAGACTTGATCCCTGCTTCCTTCTATGAAGGACCTTTCTTTTACTTTTATGTTGAGTCTCCATCTTCTATCTTTATGCACCTATTGAGAGAGCATAGTGGCCATTCTTAGTTTAATGTGCATTGTCCCAAGACTTGTTGATTGATTCATAACCTTGATATAAACTATTTGTATCTAGTCACCGTTATAAACTTTGAAGGTGTCCTATGCATTTATGTTTTGCTACACTATGAGGGACAAGTTGAATACCATTCTCATTATGTTCTATATGTGAAATAAACAAACGTCTTTCAAAGAATTGTTATTCATGAATCTTTTCTTTGTACCTTTTCATGTTATAACATAGTTGCTATGTCTTATTGTTAGAACTATATCTTTCATTCTATGTTGAAGTACTATCATCCCAGCTATCAATGTTTTACAAATACCTTGATGAAGATTATGATGGTGCATGTCACCTCCAAAATTATACTTTTTTAGCACTTACCTACTCGAGGACGAGCAGGAGTTAAGCTTGGGGATTTTGTTACGTTGTAAATGTATCTATAATTTTTGATGTTCCATACTTGTTTTATATCTACTTTCTTATGTTTTGTCCACACTTTGGAGTATTTTTACACATTTTCTGGAACTAACCTATTAACAAGATGCCATAGTGCCAGTTGCCTATTTTCTGCTCTTTTGGTTTCAGAAAAGCTAGTAAGGAAATATTCTCGGAATTGGACCGGACAAAAGCCAAACTCAATATTTTACCCGAAGCAATACGGAGTCCGGAGGGGAGACGAAGTGGCACACCAGGGCAGCCACACCTGGCGGCGGCGCGGCCTGGGGGGCACCACCAGGGGGTGTGGGCCCCCTGGTGCTCCACCGACCTATCCCTTCTGCCTATAAAAGCCTCCCGGGCCAAAAACCCTAAGTACCCGATCAAAATTCGACGAAGGAGTCTGTAGCCGCCATCATCTCCATCCCTAGATTGGGAGGGATCTGAAGCTCTTCCCGGCACCCTATCGGAGGGGAGAGATCACCCTGGATGCCTTCTTCATCACCATGCCTGGCTCTGGTGTGATGCATGAGTAGTTCATCCCTGGACTACGGGTCCATGTAGTAGCTAGATGATTGGTTCTCCTCCTTTGTGCTACCATGTTTAGATCTTGTGAGATCCGTTCATGATCAAGATCATCTATTTGTAATCTTACATGTTGTGTTTGCGGAGATCCAATGGATATTGAGATGCTATTTCAGATTTATTATTGATTCTATCATGTCTATGTTATTTGTGATCTTTCATGTTTTCCGTTGTTAGTAGCTATCTTGGCCAAGTAGATGCTAGCAACTCCAAGAGGGAGTATTTATGCTCGATAGTGGGTTCATGCCTCTAGTTATCTGGGAAGTGATATGAATCTCTAAGGTTCTAGATGTGATATTGCTACTAGGGAAAAAACAGCAATCCTTTGTCCATGGTGCAATCGTATTGTTTACTTTACACACTTTGCTTAATGCAATTATCTGTTGCTTGCAACTTAATACTGGAGGGGGTTCGAATGATAACCTGAAAGTGGATTATTAGTCATAGATGCAGTTGGATTATGGTCTATGTATAATGTTGTAATGCCTAATCAAATCTCATAAGAGTCAAGATGATTAGTATATGCATGTATGCTTTCTCGGTGTCTGTTAATTGCCCCGTTGTAATTTGTTCACCCAGCATGTCATCTATCTTAAGGAGAATCACCTCTAGTGAACTATGGACCCCGGTCCATTCTTTTACCATCAATCTACCATCTATTTATTGTTTATTGTTTACTTTCTACAAGCAATTACTATCTTCCACACAATACGTTTAATCCTTTCTTTTCAACAAAACCGGTGAGATTGACTACCTCACTGTAAGTTGGGGGCAAAGTTCTATGGTTGTGTTGTGCAGGATTCCAAGTTGGAAACAACACCTTGGAGATGTTTCCTTGCTCCTACTGGTTCGATAACCTTGGTTTCATAACTGAGGGAAAACTTGCTGATATGCTCATCATACCTTCCTCTTGGGGTTCCCCAACGAGCTCGATATATTTTGAGCCATCAACGTCTAAAGGATTTCTCCCTCCCTTTAGACCCAAGGGTAAATGATATGTGGCCAACTACACATACCAGCTAAAGAGAGAGAGATCAAACACAAATCATAAATCTATCATAGACCGACTAGTCATATGGACACAAGAATAGATCATATTTATTACAAATTTATAATGGTGCTAGGTTTTCTCCATCTCCCCAAGAACAAAGGAACTAATCACACATGGAAGCAATCAACAACATCATCATAATCAAATGAATGGATAAAAGTACAGAGATAGATCTAATGCAAACCACAATTGAATCTAGAATTACAACAAGATTTAATAGATGCGAGAAGGGGGTAATGGTGGTAATGGAGATGCAGTGGTTGATGATGAAGGGGATGATGTGTTGTCCTCCAATGATCCGTAAAGTAGCTGCGATTTTTCCCCAACCAAGTTCCTCCTTCAGATCCCTTTCATATGTGGTTTTTCGTGGTTTCTGGTGGCTATGAATGTCGGATATCTCTCGCGTTTTTGCTAGGAGAAAGTAGTTGACAAGGCAATCACACTAGCACCTAGTATGGGTGGATGGTACGGGCGGGCTCTGCCCGTACCACCAGTTGTTATCGGTACTGATTGCTCCTCCTCGCTTGGTATTCTCCCAGGTGCGAAGGTAAATCCATAAAATGACTTTTATCACCTAGAAATATCATATAATACACAATATGGTAGTTCCAATTGATATGTTCATATAAGACTTAGTGATTTGGGATCTTGTGAAAACAAGAACAAAATGGTGTGTGCAAACATAGTGAAATACAAAGATCTCTACTCTATTTATGCAAAAACAAAAGGTAAATATGCTTCAATTTTGGACTCATCAACTCCCCCAAGCTAGGGTCTTGCTCCCCCCGGAGCAAGGTGGTGGATTATGGACAAGTTCATCATGTTCATGCGACACGAGTTGTTACAATAAATGAGGTAGAAATGGAAACAACAGTACAACATCGGATGTAGAGATAGTTCAGGGGTATTACCATACCCTTACACATTACATGACTTTGAGGCTTCTACACCTTTTCTAGTATTAATGAAATCATAAGAAACTTCTAGTGATTCAACATTTCATATAATCACAAAGTTTAGAGATATCAAACACTAAGTTTCGTAATGCAGATTAATGATCGTTCTTTTTCTTCTACACTTGATTCTTTTGATAGTTGTTCTCTCTTATTTCTTATTTTCTTATCTCTCTCTTTTTTATATGTTTATACTTTTACTTCCTTCCCTTCCTCTTTTTCTCTTAGTACAGCTATTTGATCATGCTCACTACCTCAATGGCTTTCAAAAACTCTTAATCATAATATGCTACCAGAATTCTTTTTTGTAACTTAATCAATACTTTTATTATCATAACAGCTATACAAGTATCATAACACTCAACCTAGTTCAATCATTTAATATAATAATCATGAATCAAAACACAACTTCAATTATCATAAAGTCTCACAACTCAACGGATATAAATTTTCTCTTGAACAAAGGGAGCTTGAAGTTGATGCAACTAATGCAAATTCAGGAATTAAAGTCTAACATGCATGCAGAAAAGTAAACTTGCTAAAAAATTGGAATCAAGCCAGGTGGATCAAATAATCCATTGCGATTATTTGATACCGTGGCACGCCCTTCTAGTCTGCAGGCGGAGAAACTCTGGAATCACGAAGACTTGCATGTAGCATCTTGTTTGATGTCTCTAAGATCAACATACGGATCCGGCGTTGTTCGCTAATTTTCTCCAACTGCTCCACAAGAGCCTTGTACATCTCTATTGTTTGCTTTTGTGTGTTGATGGATCGAAGGCTGCTGTTGAGATTCACTTCTAGCCATTTAATTATCTGCAGATCCATCTAGTCCAGGTAACGCAGCAATAGATCAATATGTTTAGAAGATCCTAGTCGAGGTTAGCCTATATGGTCCAGCCCAAGTAGGAGTCCACGGTGCGAACGAAGCCCAACAAGGTTTCGGGTGGCCCACAGGAGTTCGACTTCTTGAAGGACACACCAAAATGTAGATAGAAATTTGAAGGGAAAATCCTAATCTATAACCGACTCGACCTGTTATCCCAAGACCTAGCCTCCCTATATAAAGGCTAGGAGGGGGCAGCGAGGAGGACAATCCATACCCTCGCATACACCTTGCCATATTGCATCTACGCACCCTTATAGCTTTTGACTCCCTCGTAATCAAGAGGAGACAAGAAGGACTAGGGTCCTCTACGAGGCCTGAACCTGGGTAAAACCTCTTGTCACCTATGAGCTTGCTTGCTACCCGATCGATGCCTCCAGTGCTTTCCACTTCCTCGAACCTAAATCCATCAACGATGGGCATTGATGAGTTAACCCCTTGTCCATTGGCGCCGTATGTGGGAAATGGGAGTGCTGATGTTGCGACTTCCTCGGCCCCATCAACTGCGATCTCCGACTCCGCTGCAGCGGAGACTCACCTCCTCTTCGGTGCCTTCGACGTCACCTTCCGTGCACCGACGACTTGCCCGGATTGCAAGTCCGTGGGAGATGGGATCGGACTAGCGATCGGAAGCCTACGCTTCCAAGTCGACCGAATCAGCATGCTACGCCTCTCTAATCAACGACATGCTCCCTCCATAGTCCCTGCTTCATGGTTTCCTCCACCGATCGGTACCCTGAGTGAACTCAATGCCTCAGTATCAGCTGAGATCACGGATGGCAACAACAGTTGCGAGTCTGATCTGGCATCGGAGGATGGAGCCTATGGTTCCGGATCTGAGAGTTGTGGGAGAAACAGCTTCCCCAGCCACTACATGTGCATCGTTATCAACACCGGTGATGGAGGCACTCAAAGGGACAACACCAATTGTGGACCCACCAACAACGGGCCAACCAATCGACCCCCTACCATCGGCCCTATCGAGGACTATCAGCAGCCGCCCAACCTTGAGGGTGAATGCGTCAACGGGCGACAGGAGATCCAAATCAATGACACTGAGTGGCGCGATGCAGGGAGGCCCTACAGGGCAACCCCTGCCACCAAACTCATCACAACAGATGTTGATGGGTTATCATTACCTGCTCATCCAGGAGTACAAGCACTAGAAGGCGATGAGTGCTCGACTCGACGAGCGCAGGATGGATGCAGACGAATCAAGCCTTCGGCGAGCAGCGCTCTCCTCCATCGGAGCATCCTCCTCCATTGGTAATGACCATGCAGCCGCCAAAAGGTGCTCTCGACTGCCCCAACTCAATGACAAAGAGACAAGGCCACTCGAGCCATCGACTTCTCGTTCATGATGGTGGACTCATGGGGCAACATGCTCTCGAAAACACCACAAGCAGCGGTGACAGCAGCCACCATGTACCTTCTCAACAATCAACCACCAGCTGGGGATCCACGATCCGGCATGCATCGATCTATGATCGCTGGCCTTGGACTGGTCGAAGCTGCGCTCACCAAACATCCAATGCTGGAGCTGAAGAAAAGTGAGGCTCCATCCAGGTACTACTCGCTCTCCTCTAGTGATGACGAGCATGACCTGTCGCGGCATCGCCACTGATGTAGACACGATCACGAGTACGACGCACCTGATGACATCACGCAACCCAAGGTCGACAAGATGTGTGCTAGGCGCACCTGCTCAATGGAGTCGGAAGACAAAGGAACGGAGCTCTACGGTGCTGGCTGCTTTAGCAAGGATATATGGAAAACACGAATGCTGAATGGTTTCAGACTCCCATCAGAGAACCCAAAATTCGATGGCCTCCAAGACTCGAAGATCTGGCTGGAGGACCACATTTCCTCCATCAAGCTGCACGACGAAAACAAGAGCACATACATGCAGTGCCTCTAGCTGCAGCTGCAGGGCACTGCCCGCGCGTGGCTCAACAACCTCCCCCTTGGGTCGATCCACAGCTAGGAAGAGCTGGTCTACAGCTTCGTGCGAAACTTCAAGAGCACTTACAAAAGGCCCACGTCAATTGAAAAGCGAAAGGCCTGCTACCAGAAGCCCGGCGAATCACTACGCTCCTACATGTAGAGGTGGTCCATCATTAAAATCTCGGTACAAGACATCTCCGAGGACCGCATATTCGATGCGTTCAATAGCAACATACACCGTAGAGAGCTCAGGGAGGAGCTGGGCCGCACGAAGCCCAAAACAATCAACCACCTGAAGGAATTCGCAAATAGGTGGGAAGATGGAGAGGACTCAGTGAAAAATAACGGTGTCCATCAGACGATGACGATGACCTCGGTTGCAGACGCGACAGCCGAGGAAAACGTTGGATGTGTGGCTGCAAAGACCACGAAGAAATCGGCATGGGCGCAGCTGGCTACGCCGAAAACGCGATGATCGCAACCACATCAGCAGGTACCACAGTGGTGGCTACCGAGAGAGTGGGAAAACCACGCAGGTATGGCAATGTCGTACCCATGAAGAAGCCCATGGAATGTCAATCCAAGATAAACTATCTGGACCTTGCAACGTCCACTTCTACATCGACAAGCACAACGACAAGAAGAAAGTCCAGCTATCTCCTAAAGGACTACCACGAGTTCCTTAGGCTCCACGAAGGCCTCGCCTAGATGAATCATGACGCAATAAATCAGGGCTACAGAGATACTCCGGGTTCCATAGCTCACGGAGCACCACCACCATTGCCCAGACCACCACCACCTACGGCTGTGCCAGCCTAGAACAACAGAGGCGAACAATACCCATGACCACTGAGGAATATGGGCATGATCCAAAAATGATGCCCGTCCAATAGGGTGCCAAAGTCAATCACTCGCCAAACTAATTTGGCGGTCAACTCTCCACCCTCAACCACTGAGTACCTCAGCGGGTGCGAATCCTGCATTACCTTCCACAAGCATGATCACCCGTGCCAGGTACTTCGCCCGGTCCACTCTCCCCTATTGCTCTAGGCGCAAATCGGTGGCTACAAGATGAGTCATGTCTTCATGGACGGCGAAAGCGGCATCAACCTCATGTTCGCCAGTACCCTACGCGCCATGTGAATCCCCCTCTCGTTCCTAGAGGCCTCTGACACAATGTTCCATGACATCGTCCCAGGGAAAGGCGTATGCCCTTGGGAAAAATCAACATGTACATCATCTTCGGCATGCCAGCAAACTTCCGGCGAGAGCATCTCGAGTTTGAAGTGGTCGACTGGCCCTCGCAATATCACACAATCCTCGGACGTCTCTTGTTCGCAAGGTTCATGGCGGTGCCACACTACGCCTACCTACAGGTGAAGATGCCGGGACCCAATGGCATTATTACCATGAGCGAAAGCTTCGCCAAGTCAGATAATTGTGATAGGCAATTCAACAAAATTTCCCAATCTTTTGGCATGGAGGAGGAGCTGGCAAGGCTAAAGGAGTCGACAGACAACAATCTTCCTCCTTCGAGTAAGCCAAACACACCCGACCAGTCCTTCGATTCGTCGGTGCACACTCACTCAATGTGAATCCTGAGGCCAGACCAGTGAAGCAGTCAATACGTCAATTGCTAGAACCAAGGGCAAAGGTTGTCAGTATGGAAGTCAACAGACTCCTCAATGCCAACTTTATTCGAGAAATCAAGGAGAGTACCTGGGTAGCAAACTACGTGCTTGTTCCTAAAAAGGACACGGATATCCCGCGGATGTGCGTGGACTTCACCTGCCTCAAAAAGCATTGCTCGAAGGACCACTTCCCATTACCGCGGAACGACCATATAATCGATTCCACCACGAGATGCGCCCACCTATGCTTCCTTGACGCCTACTTAGGTTACCATCAGATTCGAATTAAGGAGGAGGACCTAGAGAAAATAGCCTCCATCATGCCTTTCGGCGTCTACTGCTACACAACAATTCCCTTCGGGCTGAAGAACGTACGAGCCACCTATTAGTGGTGTATGTAGGCCTGCCTCAAGAACCAGCTTGGCTGGAACATCCAAGTTTATGTTAATGACATCATTGTCAAAACCAAGGTGGAAGCCACATTACTCAACGATCTCCGCAAGACCTTCGACAACCTCGACCGCTACCGGATCAAGCTGAATTTGGAGAAATGAGCCTTCGGCATGCCATCTGAGCAACTTCTCGGGTACCTCATATCTGTCAGGTGAATCGAGGCCAACCTGAAAAACATAAAGGCCATACTGGCCATGGAGAAGCCAAAGAACATCAAAGGCGTCCAGTAGCTGGCTAGGCAAATCGCGACGCTCAGTTGATTCATCAGTCGAATGGGCGAAAAGGCACTCCCGTTCTATCAGCTCCTCTGCAAGGCTGAGAAGTTCGAGTGGACATATGAGGCACAAGATGCATTCGACGACCTCAAGCGCCTACTCTCCACCTCTCTAGTGTTGGTAACCCCAAGGGAAAAGGAGCCAATTTTACTATACATCTTTGCTACCAACCAGGTGGTCAATACCATACTGGTGGTAGAACGAGCCGAAGAAAACAAAGTTCACGGAGTGGAACGCCCAGTCTACTACCTCAGCGAGGTACTCATGCCAACAAAACAACGGTACCTGCACTACTAGAAACTGGCTTACGGTGTCTTCATGACAGCATGGCGACTGTGCCACTACTTTCAGGAGCACCCCATCATCATGGTGAACGATGCTCCACTAGGGTACATCCTCAACAACCCTGACGCCACAGGACGAGTTGCTATTTGGGGAATCGAACTATCTCCACGAGACATTACATATGAGAAGCAACTGGCTATCAAGTCGCAAGTTCTCCCAGACTTCCTCGTTCACTGGATGGAGAACCAATTCCCGGATACACCGGACATGTCCTGTCTATGGAAAATGCACATTGACGGATCCAAATGTCGAGAAGGAGCTAGCGCCGATGTCATCTTGACGTCACTGTAGGGTGGCAAGATGAGATATATCCTGCAAATGCAGTTCCGCGACTACAACAACGAGGCAGAATATGAGGCCCTGCTCCACGGGACACGGATGGCCAAAGCCTGCGACGCAATGCGAATCGTCATCTATGGTGAATCTCATGACCCACAAGTATAGGGGGTGTATCGCAGTATTTTCGGTAAGTAAGAGTTTCGAACCCAACGAGGAGCAGAAGGTGTTGACAAGTGGCTTGGAGCAGGAATTCTTGGTAAATACTTAGCAAACGGATTTTTAGGGGTTTTTGATAATGTAGATAAATAAAGTACGAGTAAATAAAAGACAATAATAATAAATGCAGCAAGTGGCCCAATCCTTTCTTTAGCAAAGTACAAGCCGATTGTATTACTTAAGATTACCAAACGTTCTCGAGGACATATGGGGATATCGTGAAGTGCTTTCGCTTCATATATCTGATTAATATTCTTTAGTTTGATAAGTGTAGTGTGGGTGAACCTATGCTAATGTATTGACCTTCCAAGGACTAATACATACTTGTGATTAAACCCCTTGCAACATCCGCAAGTACAAGAAAGTAATTAAGATAAAAACCTAAGCACAACTTTAAACTCTGAGATCCTACACTCCATTGTGCAAAGGTTTCCTAACGGGGGTTCAGGTTTCTGTTACTCTGGCCACCCCTACGATTAGTAGCTAAATACACAATGCATTCCTCTAGGCCCATAAAGGTGAAGTATCATGTAGTAGACGTTCACATGACACCACTAGAAGAATAACACCACAACTTAAATAACAAACTATTGAATCTTTCTCAACACAATTCCACTACTAACAACATGACTTCTCCCATGTCCTCAAGAACTAAACGAACTACTCACAAGACATCATATGGATCAATATCGGGAATGAAATAATGATAAGTAACAATCTGAACATAAAAATAATTCAATGGTTCCACTCAATAGCATCAACTATAACAAGTAATCAACATCGGGAAAGTTTCCCCTAAGAACTATGCAAGATTCAACCCAATTGTTACAGCGGTATAAAATGGTGATGCTGGTGCTGGTGGAGAAGATGATGGAGATGATCATGATTATCCCGATGAAGGCCATCTTGATGCTGATGTTGATGGCGATGATCTCCCCTCTCTGGGAAGGAATTTCCCCGGCAGATTTCTGCCTGCCAGAGAGCTCTTTCTCTCTCTACAGTTTTCCGCCCTGTAGAGGTAGCAGAACCTATCTGTGGTCGCCCCCGAGTCTTAGGGTCTCCTGGGGATAATATACGCCAAAGGGGAGAGCCAGAGGTGGGCCAGGGTGGCCACACCACCTGGTGGCACAGCCAGGGCTGGCCCGCTCCGGGGGTGGTGTGGCCCCCTGTGGCCCATCTCTGCTCCCCCTTCTGGAAACCTTCGTCTTCTAGAAAAATAGGATTTTCCGTATATTTTTTAGGATTTTCTGATCTTCGCGAATTTCGCATCCAAACAGTGCCTTTTCCATCAGAATACTGACTTCAGCGGTCCATCCTCCAAAAGTCATCAACCATGCAAAAACAGATGAAATGACATAAGTATCATCTCATAATATGAAATATATAAATGAATAACAGTAAATTATGATGTAGAATAGTGATGCAAAATGGACATATCAACTCCCCCCAAGCTTAGCCTTCGCTTGTCTCCAAGCAAAAAATGAGATCAATAAACATGACCGCAGGTTTATGGAGTGAAGAGTCGATAAAAGAATACGGACAAGAAGCATCACATTCATCAATACACAAATCATAATAGAAGACAACTCACTATTATATAACTAAACTTGTAATAAGTAAAGGAAACACAATAAAGATACATAAAGTAAATCATAATTGGTAATGGCAAATTTTGCTCTTGGTCAAAGAATAGTTAACAATTTGCAGGAGTTCAAACATAAAGGGGTTTTCAATGATAGGTTTCAAAGTAATATTCACTAAGATAAGAGCAATGTGCAAAACAAGGAACATAAGACATGATTGAATAAATCATCATATGAATGAATGAAACACAAAAACTCAAAATAATTCCTGAGATAGAAAGGAATAGGTTTACTGACTCAACTAAAAAGAAGTAAAAGACCATCCGACACAACAAAGGACTCGGGGGTTGTGCCACCCGAAGAACTCGAAGGTCCCAGCAATGCGGAACAGGGAACCGAACCTGAAGGCCCCATGGAGGTCATGCTCATCGATCCATCCTAGACGCAGTTGTACATCACATACCTACTCAACAACAGGCTGCCAGACGACCCGATAGATGCGCGACACATAGCGCGGCACTCAAAAGCCTTCACCATTATCAATAGCAAGCTATAGAAATGCAGCATTATAGGAGTCCTTCAGCGATGTGTATCCAACGGTGATGGGAGAGCCACACTCTTCGAGATATACGAAGGCACCTGCGGTCATCACGCGGGGAGTCGTGCCCTCCTCGCCAAGGCTCTACGAGCTGGTTTCTACTGGCCAATGACGATGCACGATGCCAAGGACATTGTCCAGAAGTGCAATGCTTACCAAAGATTTGTGGATAAGCCGCACGCACCAGGCACAGATCTCAGGCTAACACCTATGGCTTGGCCCTTCGCGCGATGGGGACTTGACATGGTCGGCACGTTGCAAAAATCATCACCCAGAGGATATGTCTTCCTCCTCATCGCAGTCGACAAGTTCACCAAGTGGATCGAGGCCATGCCAGTGACGAACCAGACAGGAACCACCGCCATCAAGTTCTTCAAGTCCATCGTCTTCAGGTTCGTGGTGTCACTCAGCATCATCACCGACAACGGGATGAACTTCACCTCGAATGAGTTCCAAGATTTCTACGAAAACCTGGGAATCAACATCAGCTATGCTTTAATAGCACATCCCTAGACTAACGATCAAGTCGAGAAGGCCAACGGCCTTGTCTGCAGTGGCATCAAGAAAAGACTCCTCCGACCACTCGAGCGAGCAGCTCGGTGTTGGGTTGAGGAGTTTCCATCCATACTATGGAGCCTACGCACAACTCCAAACAACGCCACAGGCTACACCCCATTCTTCATGGTACATGGCGCCGAGGCAGTACTACCTGCAGAAGTGCGCTACAAGGCCCCAAGGGTCGTCGCGTATAGCAAGGCCAAATCTATTGCCGCACTCGAAGACTCCGTTGACCTCCTCGATGAAGCATGCGAGATCATGACAGAATGATCAAAGATCTACTAGTAGAGCCTCCGTAACTACCATAGACGATGGTTGTGCCAAATATCCTTCGTCGAAGGAGACCTCGTCCTACGACTGAAGTAGAAAGGACACCTCAAGCTCGAGTCCCCCTAGGAGGGACCCTATGTGATTACTGAAGTAATCCTAGGTGGCGCCTATCGCCTAAAGGACGTAGAGAGTGGAGTCGCATGCTCCACCCATGGAACGTCGTGCAACTGCGATGATTCTACCCCTAGATGTTTTTACTTTATAATAAGGCTACTCAGCCAGGCTACTTAGCCAAATATTGTACTCCTGATATCTTACAAATAAATAAAGCTAAGTGCCTCTAACCTTGTGTCTTGTTACATTTACTTTCACTACTTTTTCTGCACTAGAGGGCTACGCCTCCCTGACAGCCTCGTCACACATATTAACTCACAAAGCAATGAATGGAGTAGCTGACTAAAACAGCCAATTGAACCATTGATAAAACCAACCTGGTTGCAACGCAACTAGTAGGCTGGCAAGGCGATGACATATGCAAGTGGTAGGCTAATGAAAAGGCATTGCACACTCGTCAAAAATTAAGCTAACAACTTTACATACAAACATGGGTATCAACACCCATTCGAAGCAACTATACAAATTTTACAACAGTTATACGTCACGTGCAGGTTAATCACTATTCTACTGACGTGAAAGAAGAATGTTGGTACGCTCATCGAAGAGGCTCACGATGGCTTCCAATGGACGATCAACCACTCGATAATGGGGCACCATGTTCCATGCCATCCCTGCTGGAGGCGACGGTGGTCCTGCGGCGACAACATGCAAGTCCACATCGGGTCATTGCATGTGCACAAGCACTAACACAGCCTTGGAACCCACAACAAGTTGTTGGTGCACGTACTCGCATACTGCATTAGCACTCTGAAACTTACGCATTAGAGCCAGCAGGCTTGGGGGTGCTGCATCCAACAGAAACGTTGCCTGGAAGATATGTTTCAGGCACGACTGCGCCTTCTTCAGAAAATGCACCACTAGCGACACGTGATCTTGCAATGTCACCAGCACGATCGCATGATCCCGATCGGTCCAAAAGAATCCACCAGCTTCCAGCAGGTCCTGAGTCAAACAGCTTAGTCGAATGCTGATGCGATCCCTCTCTTCCTGTGGAATGAGATTGACAACTACAAATAACAAACATATTAGTCAACACACCGGCTACATGGAAAAACAAGAGAAAAGCAATCAAGCAAACACCCACACAGCAACTGCTCATTGATTTGGGCCACCTCGCCAGAAGATAAGCTTCCAGCTCTAAAGCTTTTTCTACCTTCGACTTCCAAACATCGGCATTACCATGGATGATCGGTGCTTCTCGCTCTTAGTGCTTCACACGGTCGCGCAGTCGAGACAAAAGCGATAACTCCTCCACCTTCGAACGTGGTTGCACCACAGGTTCACCAGAGGAGGGTTCGCCAGGCGCATCAGCGGTAGGCACATCTTGCGAACCACTCAAAGGGCCCTAACTAAGCAAAAGATTGGAAGAATAAGAGACACTATACACGGAAGTCGAATGATGCAAGCACGAAGATAATTTATATATCGAGAATTGTACCAAGTTTTAAGAGGGGGACCCCCACAGAAGAAGTTCAAGGACAAAGAAAAATTTCTTCACGCAGCTACAATAGGAAGCAATGAGGACGGCTACACCTACACTTCAGCACCCGCGGGCTTCGACGACTCCATGATGGCCTTCGATGCTATGGCTTTCATTGTGGTGGCCTCTGACATCGTGGCCTTCGCTATGGTGGCCCCTGATGCCGTGGCCTTCGCCTAGAGAATATCATTTTGCAGCCCGAAAGTTGGGGTGGCCAGGCAACGCGGTACCCGAGTTCCCTAATATCATCCGCGATGACTATAGTTGGCGTGCCAAATACTCAGAGGGTCCTTTTCGGCACGAATTCAACTTTACGTTTCAATACAAAAAACCAGGCTAACGGCCGTCTAGTTGGGTCCCCCCTTCAGCTTTCGCTGTTATGTCGCTGCCGTCATCGCTGCCATGTAGGCTTGCAACGCTGGCGCATGCATCCTTTACGCGTCTGCTTCTTCCTCCGGGGCAGCAATTTGTGGTCGCGGCCAAGGCGTGGAGCTAGGACTTGGACAAACCTGCTCGGCCCGTTCTCCTCCCCATCCTGAATCGGAGCTCGCCCTCACCATGACCGCACCATTGGCACGACGCGGGGACGGGAATTCATTCCCGGGTAAGATATGTCACCATGCCGACCATGCTCGGTCCTGTTGGTCTCGTCCAGAATCTGAGCTCACCGTCGTCGTGGTCGCACACGCACCAGCCATGGCGCCTTCCTCTCCGAACCCCAAAGCCACATCCACCCAGTTCGGCACAATGCCAACAAGGTGAAAATGCATCAAGTTTTCTTCTTGTGATTGTAGAAAAACATGTATGTACCATGGCCGTAGCATACTCTAACAATGCACACATATATTGTTTACTAGATTTTCATTTGAAATTAGTAGCTCCGTGATGACAAAACATAGAGAACCTAAATGGAATGACGATGACGACCATGTTCTATACTTTGCATTGCATCAACAAGTGCTCGCTGATGAAGCAAGTTACCAAGAGAGTGGAGTTCATCAGCCATTGCCGAAAAATACGTGAACAAATCAATGAGCGATTCAATGCAAATAAGCACAGAAAAGCTAGATCCATGTCATCAATCATCAATAGGTGGCACATTCTAGTGATGCATTCAAATGCGTACACGATGTATCATTTGCTTGAAGTGGTTGTTATCCTGAGAAAAACTGCCTGGTATGCACATTACATTTGTATGTTATATGCTGCAATTCTGTTGTTATGGGCGTGGAAAGAAAAGATGGGCTTCACTGAATATCACGCAGTTAGGCCTAACTTAGTCTTACACAAATAAGTACAACTTAGTTTTTACACACATAAGCGTAACTAATGATAAAGATAAAGACAAATGGTTCATCGGATCTGCCAGTATGAGCACTAGGTCCCCGGAGCTGGTGGTATCGTCTGAACGAACCAGAATGCTGTGTTTGGCCGTCTTTCATTCTCCTTCAAATAGTACGACCCCACTGATGAGCCAATTGTAGGCCTCCTCCCCCCGACGTGGATTCGTCTCCAGGTCGGATCTAGAGTGTCAACATGATAGGCGCGTGAGTGTGAAGCAAACACACAGTCTGCTATCAACACTGGAAGTGCTGGCACCTCAGCAACAACACCAGCATGTTCTTCCTGGACTCCGGCAGCAGCCTCAGCAGGTATTTCATCAGCTTCACCAGCAACAGCATTAGCAAGTATTTCGTCAGCTTCACCAGCAGCAGCATCACCAAGTATTTTGTCAGCTTCACCAGGAGCAGCAACAGCTAGTTCTTCATCAGCTCCACCACCACCAACACCACCACCACCACCAGCAGCAGCAGCATCAGGGGCCAGGGCTTCCTGAGCAATTATAGGTTCAACAGCTCTAGGGGCTCCGACAAAGAAAGGGTAGTTGATCCCAAGAAACACAGATTGTCCCTTCAAATTATTGACTATGCTCCAGACTTTCTCTACTGGGTCTTCGGATGGGCATGCGGACCTCGAGAAAACGTGACACCGCAGCGATGGATATGAAGAAAGTTGTGTCCCCATATGTTCTATTGTATCACCAACGCTGTTTAGTGCTCCCCTGATATGAATCCACAAGAGTTCATCATGTCGTTCCGTGTTGTCTCCGAGAGGTGCCAGGAACCAGCGCTGTGTCCCAAGTTCAGCATCTGCTACTGCATCTTCAATGACCAGAGCTGGAATTATGTAGGGGCCTGCGTGGGTACCTGCGTGTTACTAACAGTCAGTAAGCAAAATTTTGAATTGGATTTTACATGCTATATGACACCATGACTCACCCCAAATGGACGGCTCCCAAACACGGACGTCGCCGCTAGGTTCAATGACCGCATAAATGCGTTGCGGTCTGTACGAAGAGTAGCCGTAGGTGAAGACGGCATGGACATACTTCTCCGGCCGCAGGAAGTCGTCACACAAGACTGTCCATTCCTTGTTTTCTGGGCATCTAATGAATGTGATTGCCTTGTCGAACACCGCTAAGAGGTCGTACTCCCAGTTCTTCCACGCCCCCTCCCACGGTCTATGTGGGAGCTGTACCTTCACGAGCTCAAGTTCTGCCATGTTGAACCTGTAAGCTAATTCAGAAATGTGCGGCGGCCACCTGCTGTTGAATGTAGTAATGCCGACACCCTTCAAAGATGGCACTGCAAGTCTCTTCGATCTGTAGCAATTTTTTAGAGTCCAAGTACACCCATCCTGGGATAAAAGGACCAGCCACTCGCCGTTGCCACCCACCCAGTTCTGGTCATCTCTCATTTCCGTCTCTTCTTCTTCCTTGATATTCACCACTACTGATTCCGACCACTTATCCAGCAGCATCAGTTTTGCATGAATATTCTGCAGAGTTTGTTGTCAGTTGGTACAATCACCTAGCATGGATTCCATTGCAAATACAATTTGACAACTGGATCCTTAGATTAAAGTACACAAAATATCGCCTAAATATGAGTGTCTCCTCAGATATCGCCTAAATTGTGCACGTGTCACTACGAAGATACTCAATATATGGAGTAGGAGCAGAGCCCCCCAGAACAAACTCCTCACGATGATCATAATTAAACAGCCCGGGGCATAACAGCCTTAAATCGTCTAATCTGTTTGTTTTTATTTTAGGAAACAGAATATCACCTAGCAGGCATTCCATAGAAAAATCGAAATTGATAACTCGTCTATCACCTAAAGTAAGACTGTGTCACTATCAAAATACCAGAATATCAGGTACAAGCAGAGCTTCCGCTGTACAGAATGGTCTTAAATGGTTCGATTTGCTCAAACCGCGCGTGCACACAACACGTTCGATGGAAGGAACATAGGATTCCGATGAGATTTCAGCACATATGAATCAACGATATGACTGAACGAATAAGCTAGATACTGGAACTTACGTGGCCATTGCGGTCGTCTGGCCATTTGCTGTTATCGGGGTAAAGAAGGCCTGGCGTGCCAAACGGTTGTTCGTCCATGTTCCGCATCGTCACGCGGTAGCCAGGGATGCAGCGAGCGAGGCGGTCGGCTGAGATGATGTCCAACTCCGAGGCGATCCTGTGCACGTTCGCGGCGCTAAGGTTCAGCCATCCCCAATCCTCGTGGTAGCGGTCGCCTTGGCCATCCGCGTCGTCATTGCATGCCTTTCGCTTCAGCCTGCTGCTACCCCAAGCTCTACGCATAGCGGCAAATGGAGTCTGGAATCCGGTAGATTAATGGAGGCGTTGTGATAAGGAGTTGGATGGATTCGAGAGGGGGTGGAATCAGGGATGGGGGCAGTTGTTCGAGTGGGGAGCGAATCTGCAAGGAACCGCCGCCGCCGCCAGTTCTCGTCTACATGGAAGAAAAGAAGGGAACGTAATTATTGAGGGCAGGCACCGGAACTGTCTAGAGGAAGTGAAAAAATAAATCGTAAAAGGGAAATGTGCGGCCCGCCTGTTAGTGAGTGAAGGTCAGCATGCGTAAACGTGCCTACATTTGAATTTATTCCACCGCATGCAAGTGGCGCAGAACAAATTTTAGGAAGTGCTAGCATCGACGTGTGAAACCGTCGTTTTCGCCACCTTCACCCTACTATGAACGGTCGTGCACCATTCTAGATATTGGTAAGGGCGGTTCCAATCTTTCACTTCTCCGTCTCATTTCCTCCTCCGCGGCCTCATCGTCTTTCTCCTCCACGGCCTCATCCATTTCCTCCACCACCGCATCACCCTCTTCCTCCGTATCCTTTCCCTCTTGCCTGTAGTCATGGACCACGCTCCGGACGTCTGAAACGACGGCAGGCAAGAAACTGCGCACTTCAACATCGAAGTACATGGCGGGAAGAAGATCGATGTCGTCTACACCACCGACCCTCGGACAGTGAGGAACACTCTGAATAATTTCACGAGTTGGCTGCAGTTCGAAGAAAATAGGTTCGTAGGTCTCGACCTCGAGTACAGCCGCGATCACCGTAGGATCGCCGTGGTGCAACTCGCCATGAAGGGAAACGTCCTTGTATACCAGCGTTTTTGCGAGAAGGGGGCTGACGGGATCTGGTAGACTTTGCTATCTTTTTGTTCCTAAACTGTCTGTTTGCAAAAGTTATTGCTATATTATTTCTCTGAATTCATTTTCATGCAGGTGGGGAGAACGCATTAGGGATCTGTTTCATTACTTTCTCGTGAACCAGCACATAACATTTACCAGTGTTGACATCAAGAATGATAGTAAACTTCTTAAAAGCCTGACTGTCAACATTAGAATCCCAAAGGAGTGCAGAGTGGACATCCAGGAAATTTACTGGATCCCAGGGACGAAGGGAAGCAAGACCGGGATGGCCGATCTTGCCTCTGAACTCATAGACCCGTGGTACGCTGATATGAAGGACATATTGCGGAGATGTTCGTGGAGGTGTTTAGGGCACGATTACTGGGAGGATAAGCCACTTTCTGAACCTAATCTAAAGTACGCTGCAATTGACGGGTATGTTAGCCATGAGCTGTACCGCCAGATTGTAAAATCTCGTTCCAGGCATCGCATCATTGAACCACCACCAAGGTAGGCTGTTTGTCCTAGATGCCGGATCGTAGATGAATCTACAAACCGGGGCAAGCGACCGAAGGCATCCTGGGATCGGTTGCCTTCTCCAACAGGCTGGGATGCAGACTATTAGTGCATGATTGTTGTGTTTATGAAAACATGTTATTTCATAAGTACACTATGTGAGCAATTACGAACTACTGTGTATTACCTTTTTCAAACTATAATCTGGTTTATGACTGTATCCTTCTCTATAATCTAGGTTTGGTTATGACTTATGACTGTATCACACCTTATGCATGTCAGTCCTGGATTCTGCCGCATGCAAATGGCACAGACAGAATTTATAAGAATGAATGTTGAGCATACAAAAGGGGGAATGTAATTCATACAGGTTAAGTAGCTAATAGCACAGGGATCATACAAGCTTGGTTCTTACACACAGAATGCTTAGAAAATACAGGCGAGATAAAATACAGGCGAGATAAAACTAGGAACGAAATGCAAAACTAGTAGAGGTAAACAACACACTCACCCACCCGCCAGATCCTGTTGAGCATCTCGTAGCAGACATACGCGTCCCTGGCTACGTACCTGATCGCATCGTAATCCAGGTGCCTCCACTCCCATCGCTTGTGTAGGTGCTTTGGGAACTCAATTTTCATGCCAGCGTACTCGCGGTCGATGATGTTGGAAGCGAGTCTAGCCATGCCGGCTTTACCCGTACCGCCATCCGGGTACCTCCACAAACGTTGGAGATCGACGTGATTGATGACATGAACGAGGGGGTCCCGTTCTAGCTTCGGAGTGTCGTTCTTGATGTCGACGCTGGCGAAGTAGATCTCCCTCCTGTGTAGGAACTCGCGAAGCTCTGGGCATACAGATTTGGCCCTACATACGTGATATAGTAGGTAGTGGTTGCGCATGGACAGCTGCAAAAGTGCCGTCCTCTTCCTATCTCTGGTATACTCGAGGTCAAGTCCGACGATCTTGTACTTGTCCATCGGATCTTGTGGCCACTGCTCGTACATTGCGATGACCTTGGCCACCTCCGCTGACGCATTTGTGTGGACGACCGTCAGCTTGGTGGTGCCATGGGTTGTGGCCGTGTACTCGTCGGTGTAGTCGCTCCCGTCGCTAAACACGCCGTACTCTGTGTCCATGGCACAGCTAATGCGGCGGCGGTGGCCTAGTTTCGGTAGCGGTGGCTGGGACTGGGTGTGGAGGTGGAGTGATCTGTTGCGGTGGTATGGCCAGGCAGAGGCGGTGCCTGCGGCTGCGTCGATGGTTCTTGCGGTGGCGGCACCGGCGAAGGAATGAGTTGGGGATTTTTGCACAGTGATGTGTTGAGGAGACAGAACGCGATGCTTAAATTCCGTTTACCAATATTCCGGTCATACCCATGCGGAAGCAACTTTGACCGGGTGAGCACCGATGGTTTCCAAACCTAGCGATTAAATTCGGCGTCCGTCCCGATGGGCGATGGGACGGGTGTGCGACGTGGCTTTGGCGTGGCAGAGACCGGTCACGTAGACCACCGTCTCGTTGCCGATCCGCAATGGGTGCACGGTGCTGACACGACGTAACGTGACAGGACAGAAGGAAGTGTAAAATTATTATGAATTCCTAACAAGTTTAAGAAGTGTAAGCATAGACATGCACCTAGCATCCCTGCACCCCTGGGCAGCCGCCCAGCCAATCAGGCCTGCCGATTGCGCAAAGCTTGTCCCGAATTTGCCAAAATGAAGCTTGTTTGCCCATGCTTCTATAAGTTTCTCTGTAGGCAACTTGTGTAAGCATGCACGATCAAGCAACTTTGAAACACATCTGTCGGTGGAAAAGCATTAGGTTTCAACGCACCACATAGTTTAGGGATTTAGAATAGCTACATTGTGGAGCTCTAGCCAAATTGCATGGTAAAGCCAAATTCAGCTTTTTGTCAGATTTAGCTATAGCAACATTGTGTCTCGTTTGTCCTCACTTCTGCCCTCCCGATATTCCGAAGCCCTCACATGCGCTCGGAGGGGGTGCCGTCTGGTCAAAGGCTTGGCCGTTACGTGCGCCATGACGCCTAAAGTGGCCTTTTTAAAGAGCGCCTTTTCCCCTCTCTCTCTCTCTCTAACAGTTGTCTTTTTTTTGCCCGAAAAGGTAGGGAATCGAGAGCAGCTTGTCTCTTCATTCATTGTTCCTTTTGCGATCGTTTTACCCCAATCTGGTAGCAAATCTAGAGCAGCAAAATAAACCAGCATCTTAAATAAATTCAATAAACAGAGCAGATGTAGATAAAGCAGCTAAGATAGGTTATATAGTACGGTACTTAACGAGGTTCGATAATTAGGCTGCTCAGCAGCAGCATCAGCGGACCGCTTCAACACAGACAAGACAAAAGAAGCTGCTTTACAGCAGCAGCTGATCAGTGGCCCCTCGTGGCCTCTGCCAGGAGGGCATCCACCTCCTCCCTCTAGCGCCTCCTCCACTTCTTGCTGCCCAGCCCCTTGACCTTGGGCACCTTGGGTCTAATTGGGGGCATGCAACCCTCCTCGATAGCCACCTTCTGGAGGTTGTGGAGGTGAAGACCGAGCGCCTGGTGCTTGGCCCTGAAGCCGTGGACATTCACGGACTAGCTGCAGGTCCTCACGTCCTCGGCATGCTTCACGAGGGAGTAGAATTCCGTGTCGTGGAGCTTCCTGGTAGGGCAGAAGGGGCACATGTACACGTCACGAGGGAAGAAGTTGTTGTACTGACCGGACTTTAGCCTCCTCAGCACATGACGAGTCTTGGTGTCCTGCGACTCGTCGTCGCTGCGGAGGTCGCTGCTATCCTTCTTTTGGAAAAAAAACAGAAGAGTGAAATAAGGACATGATTGAGATACTTTGATTAGCGGGATTGATTTTTTGCATAAATTAACCGAATGAGATCTCTCGATTATTCCCCAAATCTCAAACCAAATCGAGTACTGGTCCCAACTACGAACAGGGGGATTCATCGAAAATCGAGAACTAACACAATAGGATAAGCTACTGTAAAAAATACAAATAGCCGAGCCCTAAAAACATACGATCTAGCATCCAACGATGGGAACGGGGGAAGAACAAGGGAAGGGGAGAAAACCCTGGTTACCTCAGACCACGGGTCGGCGACGCTGGTGTCGTAGGGGTTCTCCAGCCTTATGTAGACAACCTCCTCGTAGGGGTTCCAGCCGAACGGGATCTGTCGGAGACCGGCGGGGGCCTCCTCGCCGGAGGCTACAGCGGATGCGGGGACGGGGGCTCCTCCCCGGCTGCCTTGGAGGCGCCGATGGCCACCACGCCGATCTTCTCCATTGCCGGCGTGGTTGGGGCTTTGTTGGGCGTTTGCAGAAGGTGATGGGACAGTGGAAACGGTTCAGTGAGTGAGTGCGTGATGAGTGGGAGTGGGAGTGGGGAGGCCTCTATTAAAGGAGAAGGGAAGCGGCGTTTCGTTGCACTATCGTGCACCGCGTAGGCTAATGCACCGTGCACAGCCACACGTGTCCGCTACCGCCCCGTGCACCGCACACGCGTACCGTGAGTCACGTTTTTTTCCTCGTGTCTAACAATGGCAATTCAGTTGTACTCAGTTTTGCCCACCAACCGTTGATCATCTGTGATCTAGCGGACACGATAACCCTTATATCTGTTGGGGGCACCCCTCTATCCATGCAAAATAACGAGTATACCACCGGAAGTTTAACAACATAAACATATGAACTTGAATATATTTTGAAGGGTACGAAAATAGAAATCCACATAGTTTAAGGGTCTAGATACGGTAAGAGAACTAAATATTATTAGTGGCCGGGCCAACACAGTGACGGGGTTGGTCGGCTAGGAGTTGCTGATTCCTAAGTAAGGGGACACTAGGCTGTTCTTGACATACTCCCTCAGGAACTTGCCATAAGCAGCGTGCTTAGCCTTGGTCGCCGACTTGTGTTTACTAGCCGGGCTTTTACCGATGCCAACCGCATGCGGAATCAAGCTGGCAATCCTCGGGTTGACTCCTTTCTTACAGAAAGGGCACCTGAGCTCCCCAAGTCGAGTGCAAAAAGGGATTATCCCGCTCTTGAGCTTCTTCATGACATGGCGGCTCTTGTTGTCCCTGGTCTCCTTGTCGAAGTCCATCTCACTTGAATACACCTGTAATCTATGGAATACAAACCGAAATGAGCAAAATAATAAATATATATTCCTTCCACCATTCCAAGTTACTTTCGATGCAATAACATGTCTATACAGGTTCAACAGTTCATTACGGCTGTCTCCCTAGCTCGCTCCTAAATTAATGTGGTTTGTGTTCTTGGTAACTTATTAATAAATAAATAATATGGATTCATTCAGAATAGACTAGATCTCTCCATGTACTAGTTCGTACGTTGCATCTAATCATTAGGACTAGATTTTTTTATGACTCCTGGATAGATTAAGCTCGAGCAGAAAATATGAAACATATAGAAATAGATGTACCTCCGGGTACACGAGTGGAGCATGTTCGTCAAACTCCACGCCCTCATCGGTGCCTCCGAAGTCGTCAGCACCAGCATGCACATGGTCCCCCAAGGGGTTGAACTGTACGTCCTCCTCGGCCTGTGCTGCGTGATGCTCCTCCAGATCTGCCGCGTGAAGCACCACCCCGGCGGCGATGCCCGGACACTCACCCCCACGCACTGGTTTCATGGAGAAGGTTCGTGCAAGGATGTTCAAGATTGTGGTGTTTTGTTGGATAGGGAAGAGAGAGTAGTGGATGAGTGTGAATGGAGGACCTGATATACTGGGTTTTTAATGCGGGGACCTTTAGGCCTCCTCGAGGACCCCGAATGACAGCTCTTCTGGCTGCGGCTGCCGCGTGGAAGGTTCATGTTGTGGAGGCCTGACGGAAGTGAGAGTGCAGGCGCGTTGCGTAGTAAAAATGGTATAGCCGGTGGTCCGTGGATGACCAGTTGCCGTGTAGTAGACTTGTAGCCTTTGCAGACTAGATTAACCATGACATGACCACTATTTCCATGGACGGCATCGTGTTCCTTCTTGTAGAAGTCTCATTGAGGGAGACGTCTATGTTGTCTCGCGTTGTCCTATGAAGGGCACGACGTGTGCAACGAGCCTCGTTGGATCACACAGGACCAACGGTTGGTGCACACGATCCGCGTGACAGCTGTGACAACCAATCAGGTCGTAGCAGACAGAGTGGGCAGAGGTTTGGGCTTCTACGAGAGAGAGAGAGAGAGAGAGGATGTTTGTTCTTATACTAAAACCATAAACAAACATGGATCAACCACTAGAGTCATTGCATGTGTGTTCTTATACTAAAACCAACATGGATCCACCAATGGTCATTGTGTGTGTGTTCTTTCCACAAACCACTTATGGATCCATTACAGTCATTGCATGTGTGTTATTTCCACAAACCACACATGGATCAACCATTAGAGTCATTGCATGTGTGTTATTTCCACAAACCACACATGGATAAACCAGTGGTCGTTGCATGTGTGTTCTTTTCCACAAACCACAAATGGATCCACCAGTGGTCATTGCATGTGTGTTCTTTCCACAAACCACATATGGATCAACCAGAGTCATTGCATGTGTGTTGTTTCCACAAACCACATATGGATCCACCACTAGAGTCATTGCATGTTTGTTCTTATACTAAAACCACAAACTAGCACTAGAGTCATTGCATGTGTGTTCTTTCCACAAACCACACATGGATCAACCACAAGAGTCATTACATGTGTGTTCTTTCCACAAACCAACACTAGATTCATTGTATGTGTGTTCTTATACTAAAACTAGCACTAGAGTCATTGCATGTGTGTTCTATCCACAAACCACACATGGATCCACCACTGTCATTGCATGCGTGTTCTTTCCACAAACCACACATGGATCAACCACTTGAGTCATTGCATGTGTTTTTTCCACAAACCACACATGGATCGACCACTAGAGTCATTGCATGTGTGTGTTCTTTTCCACAAACCACACATGGATCCACCACTAGAGTCATTGCATGTGTGTTCTTATACTAAAACCAACTCTAGAGTCATTGCATGTGTGTTCTTTCCACAAACCACACATGGATCAACCAGTGGTTATTGCATGTGTGTTATTTTCCACAAACCACACATGGATCCACTAGTGGTCATTGCATGTGTGTTCTATCCACAAACCACTCATGGATCCACCACTGTCATTGCATGTGTGTTCTTTCCACAAACCACACATGGATCAACCACTAGAGTCATCGCATGTGTGTTCTTATACTAAAACCAACAAATGGATCAACCAGTGGTCATTGCATGTGGGTTCTTTTACATAAACCAGTTATGGATCCATTACAGTCATTGCATGTGTGTTATTTCCACAAACCACACATGGATCAACCACTAGAGTCATTGCATGTGTGTTCTTTCCACAAACCACATATGGATCAACCACTAGACTCACTGCATGTGTGTGTTCTTTTCCACAAACCACTTATGGATCAACCACTAGAGTCATTGCATGTGTGTTCTTTCCACAAACCAACACTAGAGTCATTCCATGTGTGTTCTTATACTAAAACTAGCACTAGAGTCATTGCATGTGTGTTCTATCCACAAACCACACATGGATCCACCACTATCATTGCATGTGTGTTCTTTCCACAAAGTACACATGGATCAACCTATTGAGTCATTGCATGTGTGTTATTTCCACAAACCACACATGGATCGACCACTAGAGTCATTGCATGTGTGTTATCTTTTCCACAAACCACACATCGATCCACCACTAGAGTCAATGCATGTGTGTACTTATATTAAAACCAACACTAGAGGCATTGCATGTGTGTTCTTTCCACAAACCACACATGGATCGACCAGTGGTCATTGCATGTGTGTTCTTTTCCACAAACCACACATAGATCCACCAGGGATCATTGCATGTGTGTTCTATCCACAAACCACACATGGATCCACCACTGTCATTGCATGTGTGTTCTTTCCACAAACCACACATCGATCAACCACTAGAGTCATTGCATGTGTGTTCTTATACTAAAACCAACAAATGGATCAACCAGTGGTCATTGCATGTGGGTTCTTTTCCATAAACCACTTATGGATCCATTACAGTCATTGCATGTGTGTATTTCCACAAACCATACATGGATCAACCACTAGAGTCATTGCATGTGTGTTCTTTCCACAAACCACATATGGATCAACCACTAGAGTCAGTGCATGTGTGTGTTCTTTTCCACAAACCACTTGTGGATCAACCACTAGAGTCATTGCATGTGTGTTCTTATACTAAAACCAACACTAGAGTCATTGCATGTTTGTTATTTCCATAAACCAACACTAGAGTCATTGCATGTGTGTTATTATACTAAAACTAGCACTGGAGTCATTGCAGGTGTGTTCTATCCACAAACCACACATGGATCCACCATTGTCATTGCATGTGTGTTCTTTCCACAAACCACACATGGATCAACCACTAGAGTCATTGCATGTGTGTTCTTTCCACAAACCACACATGGATCAACCACTGGTCATTGCATGTGGGTTACTTTCCATAAACCACTTATGGATCCATTACAGTCATTGTATTTGTGTTATTTCCACAAACCACACATGGATCGACCACTAGAGTCATTGTATGTGTGTGTTCTTTTCCACAAACCACACATGGATCCACCACTAGAGTCATTGCATGTGTCTTCTTATACTAAAACCAACACTAGTCATTGCATGTGTGTTATTTCCACAAACCACACATGGATCAACCACTAGAGTCATCGCATATGTGTGTTCTTTTCCACAAACCACACATGGATCCACCACTAGAGTCATTGCATGTGTGTTCTTTTCACAAACCATCACTAGAGTCATTGCATGTGTGTTCTTATACTAAAACTAGCACTAGAGTCATTGCATGTGTGTTCTATACACAAACCACACATGGATCCACCAGTGTCATTGCATGTGTGTTCTTTCCACAAACCACACATGGATCAACCAATAGAGTTATTTCATGTGTTTTCTTTCCTCAAATCACACATGGATCAACCACTGGTCATTGCAAGTGGGTTCTTTTCCATAAACCACTTATGGATCCATTGCATTCATTGCATGTGTATTATTTCCACAAACCACACATGGATCGACCACTAGAGTCATTGTATGTTTGTGTTCTTTTCCACAAACCACACATGGATCCACCACAAGAGTCATTGCATGTGTGTTCTTATACTAAAACAAACACTAGAGTCATTGCATGTGTGTTATTTCCACGAACCACACATGGATCAAGCACTAGAGTCATTGCATGTGTGTGTTCTTTTCCACAAACCACACATGGATCCACCACTACAGACATTGCATGTGTGTTATTTCCACAAACCAACACTAGAGTCATTGCATGTGTGTTCTTATACTAAAACTAGCACTAGAGTCATTGCATGTGTGTTCTATACACAAACCACACATGGATCCACCACTGTCATGCATGTGTGTTCTTTCCACCAACCACACATGGATCAACCAATAGATTTATTTCATGTGTTTTCTTTCCTCAAATCACACATGGATCAACCACTGGTCATTGCAAGTGGGTTCTTTTCCATAAACCACTTATGGATCCATTGCAGTCATTGCATGTGTATTATTTCCACAAACCACACATGGATCGACCACTAGAGTCATTGTATGTTTGTGTTCTTTTCCACAAACCACACATGGATCCACCACAAGAGTCATTGCATGTGTGTTCTTATACTAAAACAAACACTAGAGTCATTGCATGTGTGTTATTTCCACGAACCACACATGGATCAAGCACTAGAGTCATTGCATGTGTGTGTTCTTTTCCACAAACCACACATGGATCCACCACTAGAGACATTGCATGTGTGTTATTTCCACAAACCAACACTAGAGTCATTGCATGTGTGTTCTTATACTAAAACTAGCACTAGAGTCATTGCATGTGTGTTCTATACACAAACCACACATGGATCCACTACTGTCATGCATGTGTGTTCTTTCCACCAACCACACATGGATCAACCACTAGAGTCATTGCATCTGTTTTATTTCCACAAACCACACATGGATCAACCACTGGTCATTGCATGTGGGTTCTTTTCCATAAACCAGTTATGGATCCATTACAGTCATTGCATGTGTGTTATTTCCACAAACCACACATGGATCAACCACTAGAGTCATTGCATGTGTGATATTTCCACAAACCACACATGGATCAACCACTTGAGTCATTGCATGTGTTTTTTCCACAAACCACACATGGATCGACCACTAGAGTCATTGCATGTGTGTGTTCTTTTCCACAAACCACACATGGATCCACCACTAGAGTCATTGCATGTGTGTTCTTATACTAAAACCAACACTAGAGTCATTGCATGTGTGTTCTTTCCACAAACCACACATGGATCAACCAGTGGTTATTGCATGTGTGTTCTTTTCCACAAACCATACATGGATCCACTAGTGGTCATTGCATGTGTGTTCTATCCACAAACCACTCATGGATCCACCACTGTCATTGCATGTGTGTTCTTTCCACAAACCACAGATGGATCAACCACTAGAGTCATTGCATGTGTGTTCTTATACTAAAACCAACAAATGGATCAACTAGTGGTCATTGCATGTGGGTTCTTTTACATAAACCAGTTATGGATCCATTACAGTCATTACATGTGTGTTATTTCCACAAACCACACATGGATCAACCACTAGAGTCATTGCATGTGTGTTCTTTCCACAAACCACATATGGATCAACCACTAGAGTCACTGCATGTGTGTGTTATTTTCCGCAAACCACTTATGGATCAACCACTAGAGTCATTGCATGTGTGTTCTTTCCACAAACCAACACTAGAGTCATTGCATGTGTGTTCTTATACTAAAACTAGCACTAGAGTCATTGCATGTGTGTTCTTTCCACAAACTACACATGGATCAACCTATTGAGTCATTTCATGTGTGTTCTTCTACTAAAACCAACAAATGGATCAACCAGTGGTCATTGCATGTGGGTTCTTTTCGATAAACCACTTATGGATCCATTACAGTCATTGCATGTGTGTATTTCCACAAACCATACATGGATCAACCACTAGAGTCATTGCATGTGTGTTCTTTCCACAAACCACATATGGATCAACAACTAGAGTCAGTGCATGTGTGTGTTCTTTTCCACAAACCACTTATGGATCAACCACTAGAGTCATTGCATGTGTGTTCTTATACTAAAACCAACACTAGAGTCATTGCATGTGTGTTATTTCAACAAACCAACACTAGAGTCATTGCATGTGTTTTATTATACTAAAACTAGCACTAGAGTCATTGCAGGTGTGTTCTATCCACAAACCACACATGGATCCACCATTGTCACTGCATGTGTGTTCTTTCCACAAACCACACATGGATCAACCACTAGAGTCATTGCATGTGTGTTCTTCCCACAAACCACACATGGATCAACCACTGGTCATTGCATGTGGGTTACTTTCCATAAACCACTTATGGATCCATTACAGTCATTGTATTTGTGTATTTCCACAAACTACACATGGATCGACCACTAGAGTCATTGTATGTGTGTGTTCTTTTCCACAAACCACACATGGATCCACCACTAGAGTCATTGCGTGTGTCTTCTTATACTAAAACCAACACTAGAGTCATTGCATGTGTGTTAGTTCCACAAACCACACATGGATCGACCACTAGTCATTGCATGTGTGTGTTCTTTTCTACAAACCACACATGGATCCACCACTAGAGTCATTTCATGTGTGTTCTTATACTAAAACCAACACTAGAGTCATTGCATGTGGGTTCTTTTCCATAAACCACACATGGATCAACCACAAGAGTCATTGCATATGTGTGTTCTTTTCGACAAACCACACATGGATCCACCACTAAGTCATTGCATGTGTGTCTTTTCACAAAACCATCACTAGAGTCATTGCATGTGTGTTCTTATACTAAAACTAGCACTAGAGTCATTGCATGTGTGTTCTATACAGAAACCACACATGGATCCACCACTGTCATTGCATGTGTGTTCTTTCCACAAACAACCATGGATCAACCAATAGAGTCATTGCATGTGTTTTCTTTCCTCAAATCACACATGGATCAACCACTAGTCATTGCAAGTGGGTTCTTTTCCATGAACCACTTATGGATCCATTGCAGTCATTGCATGTGTATTATTTCCACAAACCACACATGGATCAACCACAAGAGTCATTACATGTGTGTTCTTTCCACAAACCAACACTAGATTCATTGTATGTGTGTTCTTATACTAAAACTAGCACTAGAGTCATTGCATGTGTGTTCTATCCACAAACCACACATGGATCCACCACTGTCATTGCATGTGTGTTCTTTCCACAAACCACACATGGATCAACCAATAGAGTCATTGCATGTGTTTTCTTTCCTCAAATCACACATGGATCAACCACTAGTCATTGCAAGTGGGTTCTTTTTCCATAAACCACTTATGGATCCATTGCAGTCATTGCATGTGTATTATTTCCACAAACCACACATGGATCAACCACAAGAGTCATTACATGTGTGTTCTTTCCACAAACCAACACTAGAGTCATTGCATGTGTGTTCTTATACTAAAACTAGCACTAGAGTCATTGCATCTGTGTTCTATCCACAAACCACACAGGGATCCACCACTATCATTGCATGTGTGTTCTTTCCACAAACTACACATGGATCAACCTATTGAGTCATTGCATGTGTGTTATTTCCACAAACCACACATGGATCGACCACTAGAGTCATTGCATGTGTGTTATCTTTTCCACAAACCACACATGGATCCACCACTAGAGTCAATGCATGTGTGTACTTATATTAAAACCAACACTAGAGGCATTGCATGTGTGTTCTTTCCACAAACCACACATGGATCGACCAGTGGTCATTGCATGTGTGTTCTTTTCCACAAACCACACATAGATCCACCAGGGATCATTGCATGTGTGTTCTATCCACAAACCACACATGGATCCACCACTGTCATTGCATGTGTGTTCTTTCCACAAACCACACATCGATCAACCACTAGAGTCATTGCATGTGTGTTCTTATACTAAAACCAACAAATGGATCAACCAGTGGTCATTGCATGTGGGTTCTTTTCCATAAACCACTTATGGATCCATTACAGTCATTGCATGTGTGTATTTCCACAAACCATACATGGATCAACCACTAGAGTCATTGCATGTGTGTTCTTTCCACAAACCACTATGGATCAACCACTAGAGTCAGTGCATGTGTGTGTTCTTTTCCACAAACCACTTGTGGATCAACCACTAGAGTCATTGCATGTGTGTTCTTATACTAAAACCAACACTAGAGTCATTGCATGTTTGTTATTTCCATAAACCAACACTAGAGTCATTGCATGTGTGTTATTATACTAAAACTAGCACTGGAGTCAGTGCAGGTGTGTTCTACTCAGAAAACCACACATGGATCCACCATTGTCATTGCATGTGTGTTCTTTCCACAAACCACACATGAATCAACCACTAGAGTCATTGCATGTGTGTTCTTTCCACAAACCACACATGGATCAACCACTGGTCATTGCATGTGGGTTACTTTCCATAACCACTTATGGATCCATTACAGTCATTGTATTTGTGTTATTTCCACAAACCACACATGGATCGACCACTAGAGTCATTGTATGTGTGTGTTCTTTTCCACAAACCACACATGGATCCACCACTAGAGTCTTTGCATGTGTCTTCTTATACTAAAACCAACACTAGTCATTGCATGTGTGTTATTTCCACAAACAACACATGGATCAACCACTAGAGTCATCGCATATGTGTGTTCTTTTCCACAAACCACACTGGATTCCACCACTAGAGTCATTGCATGTGTGTTCTTTTCACAAACCATCACTAGAGTCATTGCATGTGTTCTTATACTAAAACTAGCACTAGAGTCATTGCATGTGTTGTTCTTATACTAAAAACTAGCACTAGAGTCATGCATGTGTGTTCTATACACAAACCACACATGGATCCACCACTATCATTGCATGTGTGTTCTTCCACGAACCACACATGGATCAACCAATAGAGTCATTGCATGTGTTTTTTTCCTCAAAGCACACATGGATCAACCACTGGTCATTGCAAGTGGGTTCGTTTCCATAAACCACTTATGGATCCATTGCAGTCATTACATGTGTATTATTTCCACAAACCACACATGGATCGACACTAGAGTCATTGTATGTTTGTGTTCTTTCCACAAACCACACATGGATCCACCACAAGAGTCATTGCATGTGTGTTCTTATACTAAAACAAACACTAGAGTCATTGCATGTGTGGTATTTCCACGAACCACACATGGATCAAGCACTAGAGTCATTGCATGGTGTGTTCTTTTCCACAAACCACACATGGATCCACCACTAGAGACATTGCATGTGTGTTATTTCCACAAACCAACACTAGAGTCATTGCATGTGTGTTCTTATACT